>NJRP01000123.1:45013-60077 GCA_003063835.1 Aphaenogaster floridana | reverse complement strand
TACTTGTTTTTGGGCATACTAAATCTCTTTAAAATATTTTACGCTTTTTTTCAACACCTTCTATATTGCTATACAGGGTATTTCACAACCACCGTACAATATTTTAATAGCGTATTCTGGAAGTAAAGTAGAGTAAAAAATCCTAATATGGAAATGTCGAGGTTACAATAGTTTTTGAATTATAATCGATCAAATATAACCAGTACCTAATATCGTGTAAAACTCGCGCGCTCAGGCCCGCAGTTACACAGACAGGCGCGCACAGATCGATGCGCGTGGTTATGTAACTACTATTGTAAGCGCACAAGTTCTACGCAATATTATTGGTTATCTTTGATCGGTTATAATTCAAAAACTATTGTAGCCTCGACATTTTTATATTAGGATTTTTTACTGTACTTTACTTCTAGAATGCGCTATTAAATATTGTACGGTGGTTGTCAGACATTTTGTATAATGTCATTATAATTTATTAAAAAAGTTTATAGAAATTTCATCAATATTTTCAGACATAAATATATCTGTATTATCATAACATAATATGTATTATCTCATACATACATTATTATAATAATAACAGAAAAGATATCAGTGTTATTGTACTATCAATTAGAACAGAATTTTTTGGACTTTTAATTACATGTGTAATTAAGGTAAAAATTTTAAATACTTATATCTATGTTCTTTTAATGGCAAACAAAGTTATAAAACGCAGAAACGGAATTCTTATTAAAAATTTAGATCTGAAACAATTAAATCAGTATGTACGCAACTCACTTTTTCAGCATTAATGTAATAAGTATTATATTTCACAGTATAAACAAGAGTAGGCAAGAAATTAGAAAAAACTTCAAGAACCAGATTCATATTATACTTTAAAGTAATCAATGTACACAACTGCAAATAATAACAATTCCAAATTATTAACGATTCAAGTATATAAATTTTATTTCGCACGATATTTGAATAAAAAAGACACCTGTACAAATAAAAAAGAGAAGAATATAATATAAATGCATATAGGTTGAATTTGTATGCGTTTTGTTATATGAGATGGCCACAACCCAAGTCAATACAAAAGAAACTTGTTGATCTTGTAGTATCGTCTTCCAATAAAGTCCATCCTGAACTCTGATAGAAACACGACTACATTCATACGAGAGAGATTCGTTCTTTTCTTAGATACCATAGAAACAATTATTTCTATAGAATTCCTTCTTTTCGTAACAATGGCAATAACTGATAATGACCATAATTGAACAATTTTCCAGGTTAGCGCAGAAGAAACAGACGCGAAGTAAATTGCGAAATATGCGACAATTTGTTCTCTTTAATATTTAAATTTGCAGATATAATGTTTGCTATTCTTTCGTTTAAAGTCGCGCAAGCGCAGCTGTGGGTATATCCTTAATTTATTTCAATTCTTTATATAAGAAGTTTCCTAGTTCCTCTAATTCTCATTTTTCAACATTTCATTAAATACAATAGTAACGTTTTAATATTATTTCTGTATAATGTCTTATTGTACATTTTAAACTGTAACTTTCATTTTATTCTATTCTAATAAAATATTTGAGATATATTATATTTATTAATACTAATAATATTGAATTTATTAAAATCATTAAGCTATATACATTATGGTAACATGATGTTGTCAGTTGATAAATTTCCATTAAATGAGTGGCATTAATTACAACATCCGTCATTTCAAAACAGAGCTGTTAGATGATTGTCTCCGCGTTAAATTAATGCAAATTAGCTATAACTTTCTTTGTAATAGCGTACACTACGAACGCATAGAATAAATTACCATGACGTAAGACAGTGACAAGCTGGTAAACTGCAATATAAAGTGTTCACCTTGCATCATTGCTCAAAGTTATATCGGATTACCAGTGTATTTACACTACTTCGGATGATGGAATGAATATACTGTTGGAAGATGCTGTTTTTCACTTTTCAGCATCACGAGCATTACATCTGCATGTACAACGATACAGTATATATATTCAACAAACCTATATCATTATCTAGGCTTGTTATCTAATTAGTTAAGAAACTATATGAAAACTACTATATAAAATTTATATTAACCAAAATATACTATTTCGATCAACTTTTCTCTTCTTATCATATATATATGTATATCGGCGTAATTACGAACAAAGATAAAATAAATTAATAACGAAAATTAAAAATGTTTACTGGACGCTTTCTTTTCCAGTTGATTTATAATATTTATAGATTAATGTTTTTAAAAAAATTTCTTTATTATTATTTTATACGAGAAATGTCTCAGAGTTTAGTTTTTTTAAGGACCGATTGTTCCAACTTTTTGGTAAACTAACAGTTAAATCATATGTTTATCTTTGTCTAATTCGAAGAAGAAATAAAGAGAGACGTATGATTTAACTATTAGTTAGCTTACCAAGAAGTTGAAACAACCGGCCCTAAGTAAAGTATGTGCTGCTATATGTGACTGAATTTATAATTGTAACTCCTATATTACTTAATAGAAGAAATTACTGTAAAATATGAGACTGACATACTGGTGATCTGAAACGAGAGACTTATTTTATACACACAAAAATAATCAAATTCTGTTATCACAACAAATTGAAGTAATTAATTACTGTCGCAAAACCTTCCAACGATGGGACGAATATACCACCCACGGACATAGCAGTACCTTTAATAGTTTGTTGCATCATGAATAATAATAATTTTTGTGCATGGAGTGGAGCATCATACCATTGTGACACATATCTATATATATAAATACAATATACTTAGTATTGTGTTTATATAGTTTGATATAGTTTTTACATAATTATTATAATACATAACTAAAATATATTGTATATATTAAGATTTAAAAATTAACATCTTTTCACGTTTTAAATTTTATCTTTTTAAATCGCTAAATAAAATCGCTAGTAAATGATTGTATATGTATTTACCTTTCAATTTTTGTCAATATTATTTTTCTCGTGTATAATATAAATAACATATTACAATTTTTACATTATTATAAGAATGCATTTAAATATTGTTCATTTATTAAATTAGGAGTCTATTAGAACGTATGAATTGTTTTCCAAAATACTCACGTTTTGTGAAATACATCTGTGCTCTGATCTATTAATTTCTGGCTAGTATAATTGCCAAAAAATATATAATAAATATGACCAAGGACGAGTAACACGGCGGTAATACATTCTTCTAAATTGTCCACATATTGTGTAGCTAAAAAGAGCTGTGATAAAAATTTAGATATGCTTTATAATCTTACCATGATTAATTGCATGATTAATTATATACAACAGAGTACAAATAGAGTAACAAACTTACACGAAGTAAATTAGCAGTCAAAGAAGTAACTCCCAAGCAAAGTAAGAAAAAATATGAAATAACAAAGCCGGATCTTAAAAATTCGACAAACCTTGGAAAGAACATTTTGGTAATAGATTATATCGATCTAATTATATTCATACTAATTATATTGATAGAATAATATATTGAGTCTTTATTATAATATATTGATTCTTAAAAATAATTTATATTTTCTACTTATTTAATTGAAGTTGATGTTAATTAAAACGTAAGATATATTTAATTGAATTTAAATGCATGTTTGCTACAAAAGATGATATTAAAAAATATCGTTCTATAAAATAAATACAAATTTTCAAAAAATACCGACTGTATAGCTCTCCTGTGAATGTAAACGGCGTTTATTATTTTTGTACAATATAAACAACATTTCTTTGATGTCATTATGCCCAATACTTCGTCAAACGCGTGTTCTATTCTGTAACTAAAAAAATCTGAGGTGCAACAAAAAAACTAAATCTTCCATTATATATAAAATTAATTGAATTAATTTTATGCCAAATGCAGAGTTATGTTGTGAAGCGTGTGTGTGTCAACAAATACTAATAAATAAAGCTCTTTTGAAACATTCTTACTTTTTTATTTTATATTCAATTTTCATTAATATTATTGTAATAATATGTAATATTTTGATATACAATAATTATTGTAATCTGCACGATATTATTGTAATATTATTGTATATCAAAATAATTGTATTGCAAAAAGAAAAGAAAATCCAGTTTAATTCAAAGTTTACCTGGTAAGTTCAAACATTCCTACGGCATGTCGTACATATGCTGTAATTAAAGACTCAGTAGAAATCACAGTAGTGAATCCTATGAGAGCTATTATATCAATGTGCAATAAAATCGGAAGATAATATTCCTGTTGATCGGCAAAGTATTCTGCAGCTAATGGTATGTTATGTAACCGTGATTCGTTTCGTGGTGCTACTATGTCGAGAAAATTTGGTATAAATTGAATCAACATATAAAAAAACAAACCAGAGTACACAGCCACTGAAAATACATGAAATATAAATATGGTAAAAAATGAAACATATATTTTTGTATTAATCAATTATATAATTTTGATTGTTTTGATAAAATAAATTAATTCATCGAAAATAGTTCAGAATAATGCCAAGTACAATAAAGAACAGTTTTCTCACGTGTAAAGAATAACGCATATAACCGTCCAAAATCGGAATGCTTTTTTATAATTTCAAGCTCGGCATCAGTTTTCAATAAATTCCAATCGCTTATAACACTTTCCATAAGACTTTTCACCTGTAGATTTTTCAAGTTGTATTAATTTAATCCAAAACAAAAAACGCCAACAATGCAAGCAATAGAAAATATATTGTACGAATTTTGTATCGTCTTATATAAATCTCAACTGCTATTGACTTACTGTTTCACTACCGATGCAAAAAGAAGCATATTTTAAGACAAACACCATACAAGGTACTGCAAATGACAAAACCTTGAGTAGAAGATCCAGACTATATTCAGTTGTGAGAAATTTCATAAACTAAAAATAATTATTGTTCGCTTTACCAAAATTGAACAAATTTATTATTAAATCTTAATTAACATCTCTTAACGTAGACTCAAAAGTATGTTGATAAGATAATAAAGATATAAATAAAAATATATTAACTTAGGTAATATATACAAGTCGCTATGTTAGAAAAATATTTTTATTAAAGCTATATGAAATGTATTTAATATAAATGTATATACATTTAAATTCGAGATAGGCCAAGACGGTCATAGCAAATCTTAGTGCTCCAATAATATTAATGTGTGATTTTTCTATAAACTGCGCGCCGTTACTATCGGTCTTGAAACACAGCTCTTTGAACACCACACATTAAATTGATAATTAATTTAATGGCCTATTTCGAATTTAAATTGTTTTAAACATATCGCGATCTAGTCAATTTCGATGTTTAAATATATATGTATATATTTCATTAATTAACTTTATTAATTAATTTCTATAAAATAATCAAGTTAATATAAGCACTACACAGATCTGAATACTGATACAATTAATATGTGTGTACTTAAAACTTATTTACCTGAATAATAATAGAAGATGTGAGAACAATAGAAGAAATTACCCATTGAATTTTTTTCATTCTCGAATCTTGATACGGCCACAAACCAACTAAAGACAAAAGAATACGATGTATGTTATAATAACGATGTATATTTCCTACAAGGTCCATGTTCGTTCAATGTATGCGAGAACTATAGTTACTTATAGTGCGAGAATTATCTATTCGTTACTCAAAATAAGTTCTTATGACCGTTCGTATCATATTTTATTAAATTTTTAGACTTTTCCCATTTCTGCAATTGATATCGAATTGCAGTTATTTTCAAAATTGCAATGCTATTAATAAAAGATATAGCATCTTTGCTTCTCATTCTTTTATTGTATGCCTTCACAACAATATAAGTCCCTTTCTATAGTGTTTAGAGATAAAGAGAAAAAAGTTGCAATTATTTAAATTACTTAAATTACGGATTCCGTAGTCTCAAGCGACGAATATATATAGCGATGTTTTTTCCCTCTACTAAACTAACGCAAGCGCAGTAGCGAATGGAACATCCACGCCGTCCAAACACGATATATTCGCATTTAATTTGTCCTGAGAACAACATCTTTTTATTCCCGACTGCTGCCGACCGGAAGTTGGCAAAAACGGAGGTATACATTTGACTGAGCTTGAATCGGTTATTATCAATAATCTCAATAACGATATTATAGTTTGACGTCAACTTTCTCCCATAATTTTCTTATTACTCAAGTTTGTCTTATAACTCGATTTAATTAAAACCTAGCAATGTCATTGATGAGAACATAAAACGCATAAAATAAAGTGTTTATTTGTTAAGAACGTACAAAAATATTTGCTATATAATCACAAATTAACACCTATATCCAATTTTCATGTATAGTTGTCATTTTTAACGCAATATTTGTAAGTATCATATTAAAATAAAAAATAGATTACATCTTGTATACAGAAACTAAATCATAAAAATAATTTAATCTCAGATAGATTGATACAACTTTTAAACCTTTACCTTATTTTTATAATCTGTTTAACAGAAAGCATGTGTCTAAATTATTACAAAAGTATTGCAAGTTAACGATTCTATATTATTATTGTTATTTAGATTTTCTTTTTATCTAGTCATCGTACAGAACACAATATCATAAAATAAGACATTGATATATTTGTTATTTAAGAAAAAATTTAATATTATTATCATAGATATTTGTGTTATTGAAGAAGATATCCGTAAGTAATAGTAATTAGATTACTTCGAACTGTATAAATATATTCACTTGAATGCTCTTTAGTGAACTTCAATTATTTTCATGCATACATGGAACATCTGTTGTATGCTTACACTCTGTTATAAAACTTTGCATTAAATTTTCGTCTAACGCGTATCTTATAAAATAATTAAGACAAAAACAAAAAATCATATAAGAACGGAAAACAATTATTGTAGTATATAAACAATTATTGTAGTATATACAGGGTGATTCATTTTAATCGCCCCAGGAAAATATCTCTGAAATTAAGCGAGATACGAAAAAAAGTTTAGACGTAAGTTTCAAGGTTTCGAGGGGGAAAGAAGATTGCGATATCAGTTTCGTTGTAGGTAGCGCCATTTTTGAAAAAAATTGACATTAATTTTTTTTAAAGGAACTTGATTTTTCCTTGAAATAAAAGTTGTAGATCTTGTCGAGACGTTTTCAAAACCCCCTCTAAAAATTATCTTTGTATAAACCGTTCCGGAGATATGAAGCTTCAAAGTTTACAATATTTTGACATAAAATATAAAATATCTCGTAAATCATTCATATTTCTTGATAACAATACCCTAATACTAAGCAACCATGTGTTTCCCTTGCACCAATTGATTCATCTCAGTATTCTATGCATAAAAATATTAGGGTACCGTTATCAAGAAATGAATGATTTACGAGATATTTTATATTTTATGTCAAAATATATTGTAAACTTTGAAGCTTCATATCTCCGGAATGGCTTATACAAAAGACAATATTTGGGGGTGTTTTGAAAACGTCTCGACGAGATCTACTTTTATTTCAAGGAAAAAATCAAGTTCCATTTAAAAAAATTGATGTCAATTTTTCTCAAAAGTGGCGCCACCTACAACGGAACTGATATCGCAATCTTCTTTCCCCCTCAAAACCCTGACTTACGTCTAAACCTCTTTTTCGTATCTCGCTTAATTTCAGAGATATTTATCTGGGGGGCGATTAAAATGAATCACCCTGTATACATCTTTACCATAGTTTTTATGTTGATTATAATTATTACATTTTGAAATTAATTATACGTCTTTTTAATAAAATGTATCTAAAAATATTTAAATAGACATATTTGGAAACACACACAGAATAAAATTTAATAGATTTTTGTTAACTTCTTTGATTTACTCATAGACATAGTAAGTATAGACCGAACATTTGTCTTTATTTGGGGAGTGGGGGTAGAGTGACAATAGAAAAGAAAGCACGCTTGTTGCAGCTCGTTCGTTCTCTCTCGTTTTCTCTCTCTCCTTCCTCTGTCATAACGCTTGGTAACTCTCCTCACTCCACAGATATACGTTTGTACGCATGCATGAACGAGAGAGAACGAACGAGCTGCAACAAGCGTGCTTCCTTTTCTATTTTCATTCTACCTCCACTCCTCCAATGCTCAGTCTATACTTACTATGTCTATGGATTTACTTAGCAACTTTGAACATGCCATATATGTATATTAGAGTGGAGCGATTTGTTTTGACTCTATTTTGACGCCGTCAGACATGGATTTTCGGAAAAAGCGTGAAAAATGATGAATTTTGGTTAAAAGAAAAAAAATTTAAATAAAAATGTACCCCCCCCCCGTAAAAATCGGTGAAAATTGAAAAATTCGCTTTAGCTCCGTTAATGCCTGAAAATGTCATATTTATTCATATTTCTCATAAAATATATAAGGTAAACGTCCCAGTGACTGGACATGTATGTACGTATATCCGGACACTTACACAAAAAATTATTATTATTAATCTTAAATCCTTTATTTATTATAATATTAAAATTTAATTGTAATATTTAAGTATTTAAAATCATAATTAAATGTTAATTAAAAAAAAACTAAGAAAAAATTGTAACTAACCTAAACTAACCAAACAGATGTTGAAATAAAATAGAAATGAAAAATATCGAATTTTTCAATTTCCACTGATTTTTACGGGAGGAGGGGGAAAGTACGTTTTTATTTTATTTTTTTTTCTTTTAACCAAAATTCATCATTTTTCACACTCTTTCCAAAAATCCATGTCTGGCATGAGGTTCAAAAATCACTCCACTCTAATGTATATAATGTATTTTTTATATAGAGGACTTTTTACTCAGTCTAACCCGCTCTACCTACACATGAGCGTTGTCACGACAATTATCAGATATTCCGCATATTCTATCTTTATAATTATATATGACGTACCAAAAACATTATTTCTGTTTCCAAGAATATCGATACTCCTATAATAAGAGAAATGATCATATATATTAAAATAAAGCGTTATTGTTCATTCATAAAATATTCTGCTATAAATGTATTATCACGGATGTGATTCATTTAGCAGTGTTACGAAGTCCAAGAAATTTATTAGAGAATTGGAGTAAATGATACTGCATGAAAAAATAAGTCAAAATTATAAATAAATTTTTGTCATATATTAGGTCTCTTCCGATTATATGTATTACATGTATATTTTAGGACTTAGGAAATATCCTATACAGGATATCTGATAACTGTCGTGATAACGCTCGTATGCAGGTAGAGCGGGTTAAACTGAGTAGAAAAGTCCTCTACCACTTTGAGATTTTTGCAATAATTAATGAGAAATTAAATAATAAAGATCTGCAAATGAGTGTGCATCCGCGCGATTCAGCGACAAGAAACAACCCAGTGTTGTGTTATTATTCGTTATTGCCAGACGCGCACTTCTCCCAATACCTTGCCTCGCGCGTAGCAACTGCAATTGGCGCGTAATGCTTGTCTGTTTCTTATCACTGGATGAAGCGAGTGAATCCTTATTCGCAGATCTTTATTAATCACTTTTTTATACAACAATTAATTATTACGAAAATCACAAAATAATGATAAAGGGCTTTTTTACTCAGTTTAATCTGCTCTATCTACACATGAGCGTTGTCACGACAATTATCAGATATTCCGCATATCCTATCTTTATAATTATATATTACGTACAAAAAAGTGCAATCTATTATTTCATTTCATTAATATTTACGCCATTGTGAGACATTTCATCGATAAATAAATCCAATTCATACTATTACCTGTGTAATCATGTGAGACATAAGAGTGACGATGCAGAAGATCGTCTGAATCAGCTTCAATTTATGAATTCCGCCATAAGTTAAACAACAATAGAAATGTCCAATTCAATTTGTAATATATCGATTCCAAAGCAAATCCATATCCGCTCAATGATCATCATACATTTGTGCTCGGAACACTGAGAAGCAAATCTTGACTTTCCTTTTAAGTATATATTATTTATTTGTTTTGTATCGAATGCATAAATATTATAAAATGCGGTACGAATCACAATAAACATGAAGATTACATTTACGTGGTATGAAAGAATAAAGTATCCTTTACCTTAAGACTGTATAAACCATTATTATTATTTCTCTAGACAAAAGAAAGTAACCCTCACAAATTACTTGAGTTTGCTCAGGTGTCTTATATTCCACAAGCGATAGCACCTTTATCTCTTTTTTATATTTCAAGTTGGCGTGATAATACGCAATCATTTGGCGGGTGTTCATGTGGCGCGAACCCTCATTCGATATACTTCTAAATTTTTCTTCAGTGTTTTACTTAGTTACTATTATTAGAGTATAGCCCGTAAGAATAATAATGAACAAATATAAAAAAGTCATTGAATTCACGTTCGATTCGTGCAACAAGTTTTGAACTGATAATGCTATTTTTATATATTACACTCTAATGTTTCAAAAATAATACCATTTTAATGTAAATTTTAATTATTCAATACAATAATAATGTTGAACTACATATGATATAATAAAAGAAATGTCATGCGAGTGCAAATTATTATTTATTAACATAATAAGCGATAAAGAATATTCTATCGAATTAATAATATATAAATCGTTTTATAAATTCCCAGTTTGTTATTCTCGATCTAATATAAAATGTTCTAAAGGTAACTATTATTGAATAGATATTATTATCACCACTACGTTTCTACTCTTTTTACAAGTTTCATTGTTGCACAGAATAAATTACTGTGAAGTAAGATAGCGACGTGCTCGCAATCTGAGAAAATAAATTTATTATTTTGGACCAAACTAAAAGTAAGATTTATTATCTACAAGTTACCATAGTAAATTGTTCCAACGACACACAATACAGGTCACCCAAAACAAATTTGCAAGATTTCATGCCTCTTTGCATCACAAACAGTAATAATTTTTGCGTTTGCACAGACGCCGTATACCATTGTGTATTGCATCTAGAAATTTTCATAATATTTAATGTGTGTACTTTATTATATAAAAAAAAATAAATCATCGCGCTTTGTGCGTTGAAGCATGTGATTGATGAGAATGTCCTTATTAATTTAAAAAATTTGCTTATTAACTTTAGTAATTCTATACTTTTACCAACAATATAATTAATGTGTATGGCAGTAAAGTCTTGATATATTATAAAAATAATTCTAACGTAAAATATTGAAACTACATACATAACAATAACAGAAATAGTTCGTTTAAATTAATTCATCAACAATACTCACGTTTTTTTAAAAATTTCCGCACTACTATCTGTAACTTTCTGTCCCATATAATTACATATAAACATATAGTAAAAGTGACCAAATACAAATATCACGAAAGATGCAAGATCTTTTCTTTGGTCTGGTAAAATGGCAACTTGAAAAAGCTGAAACGTGTTAAGAAAACTTTATATTTATATTCCCTATAATGCTAATCCAATATTAAAGTAAATAGATATAATGAAAGTACTTAACTTTAACACATATTAATATACAATTAATATATAATGTGCGAATTAATAAATTTATTTTTACTCACACGGAATAAGTTTATACTCAAAGAAGATATACCCAGAATAACTAGAATAAAGTAGGATAACGAAAGTGTTGACATTAAATATTCAAAAAACCTTTAAAAAAAAGAAATTTATTGTATCATTAAAAAATTTTTTGAC
The DNA here is from genome assembly GCA_003063835.1 of Aphaenogaster floridana. Classification (NCBI taxonomy): domain Eukaryota; kingdom Metazoa; phylum Arthropoda; class Insecta; order Hymenoptera; family Formicidae; genus Aphaenogaster; species Aphaenogaster floridana. The sequence goes on along the minus strand of NJRP01000123.1, from coordinate 48,370 downwards.
AGATATATTTACGAAACTTTATAATCCAATATAATAGCTATCTATTAGCATGGAAAATAATTAAAATTATGAAGATAAATAAAATCGGGGTATCTGTTACAATGGAAAACGATAAAAATATTTATAAATTATGCAACGAAATGTTAAAAATTTAACAAAAATTTTTCCTTACTTTAATCAATAAAATGCTTATTTAATAAAAATTAATAAAAAAGTTAAACAAAAAAGTATATTAGATGTAGTCGACACAACTGGCCAAAATTTATTTGAAAAATTCACAACGTTAAAAAGTTAAATTAAAAAATTTTTTAAAAGTAATTAAAAAAGAGACAATATTATGGAGAAATTAGAATAACGCTAATATTGTTAATGAAAGTAGCAGATTACCAACTCAAAAGTTCTTTGATGAATCTTTATAGCGTCAATTAATTTGACACGAATTGTATTTTCCTTATTTAATGTTGATAATATTGATATATTTTTATCCAATGCACGCGTTATTCGATAACTATATACATGCAAAGTAGTCAATAGTCATATATAATTACTAAAATAACTTTTCTTTACCTTTTAAATCTCCATTACACAACCATTATACAACTATCTTACCTAACTATCTCGAACATACCGCAAACATGATACATGTACGCGAAAGTCAATGTCTCTGTAGCTACAACGGTCACAATTCCTATGATAATCGTTATAATTATATGCAATAATATAGGATAAAAGTATTTTTGTTCATCCAGAAAGTATTCCACTAGGAATGGAAGATACCGTGTCCGTGATTCATTTAACGGCACCACAACGTCAAGAATATCTGGCAGAAACATCGTTAGAATATAAGCAATAGTGGCGGGATAAGCCATACCTGAAATCATAAAGTGCCTAAAGAGTTAGCCTATAAGAAATTACAAATAAAAATCATCTACCGATAAAATACTTTAATTGTGCATAATTTAAATTTTTTGATTTAGTATCCTACCCACAAATGCGTACATATATCTTCTTGCGGCCTTGGCGTAATTCCGTATTATCTCGATTTCTTTCTCATCTTGTAACGCATTCCAATCAATTCGGATATGTTCCATTAATTTTTTAATCTGCTTCATGCATTTTTATTGACAAAAACTTATATAATGAATCGGCAAATCAATTTCACGTAATAACTTACCTTTTGAGATTGTATATAAAAAGTACTATATTTTAAAAGATAGGCTAAGGAAGGAATAGCGAACGATAGATCAGTCAATACAATCTCGAGATCGCATTCCGTTGTAAATAGTTTCAACAACTGAAACCATAAATTCTTTACATATTGTCAAACTAGCAAAACGTTTCTTTTTGTATCAATTGAGAATACACATACAAAAATAGTTAATTTATATTTATAAATTTTTATTAATATTTTATTATAATTTTTAGAAAATATTCTTATATTCAACGATATATTACTGAGAATATATTGTAATATTCGTTATTTGTAATAATAATTCATTTTCATTTGCTTATTATATTAGAGTAAAAAAATCAAGAGACTTTGTTGTAATTCGTATAAAGTAATAAAAAATATATAACCTTATATGTTTCAATAAAATAATTCTAATGTAAAAAAATTAAATTAACACTTTTTTAAAATTATCTGGAAAATCTTTCTATAAAAAAATTAGCTAATAAAATTTTTACATTACAGACGGTGTTCAAAAATAAAGTTTTTCTATAATATTTTGCGTAAGTGTTATCACGAAAATATTATTTTTTAAAAGTAAGCAAAATTATCAATATGTGAGCCGTCTAAAGGCAATATATTATTATACAACATAAAGAATATGTTTTATATGTAAGATTATATATTTAATATTTTATTAGATAATAATATTAAGTATTATATATTATATTTCATTTATATATATATATATATATTTATATAGTGTAAATTTTTTGTAAATTATACCTGAGCAATTAGTAAAAATAGAATCGTAAAGATACAAAAAATCGCATAAATTCTCTTAAAGAATGAGCCATCATACGGCCATAGACCGAGTGACAATAAAAAGAGTCGATACAGTTTATAGTAGTGATATCCAGGAAATTCCATTCCTCTTTGAGAAGTTCGTCGCGTGAGCGTGTTCAAAGTGGTCTCCACTCTTCAGCAGTACTCTTTATTAGATACAATTTTTCTTTTTAAGAAAACTTCCTTCTATAGTTTCAGATATTATCCAATATCGCAAATTCCAATTTAATGTAACAGCTATATAAGGTGAGAAAACTAATGATAAAATGAAGACAGTATTCGTAGCATGATGAGAAAAGTTGCCGGTGCTAGCAATTATGTAAATTATGCTATTATTCTATGTATCATGAATTTTTATCAAAGTGTTTCTTAGGACTATTCTATTCTATTTGTTACCTACGCAAGCGCAGTTACAGTTACGCTCCATTTGACTTACATTTAGTCTATCTATTAGTATTACTCTGTTTGTCGTAAGGGAAACGTGGGAGAAATGGGACAGTGGGGAGGTATGGGACATTTTAAATATCTTTTTACCTGTACTGATGTTTAATTAATATGTTTGTTTTATTATTATATTTTATTATACTATGTAATTGCTGAAATTTAATTTAAGGCGGGATATTTAAAATGTCCCATACCTCCCCACTGTTCCATTCCTCCCACATCTCCCCTACATTATATTTCGCAATTTCATTTGTAAGAAACATAAAGACAGAACTCTATATTTACACGTTGTATTATATTTTATATTAAAATATGAAATAACAAATTATAAATATTTAGAATTACGATTAATACAACTTTGATATTTTGCAGGAATGGGAGTTAAGTAATGAAGAAATGAAATGATTGAAAGAAACGACACATTTATATTATTTGGTAGAAGACAAACACAATATTTTGTGAAAATTGTGTAGTTACAAAACCTTTCAAATTGCATTATACTATTATTTAAAAAATTTTTTTTCTTTATATTGATTGTAAGCAATTGTTATTTACAACGTCATCGTATTGAATAAAGTACCATAAAATAGGACAGAGATAAGCTCATAGTCTACAACAAGAAGAACATCCGCAAATAAGGTAACATATATATCGACAGTAATATCATATGTTAAAAAACAAAACAATAATATTACCGTGGCAAAACCTTCCAATGATGCGACATAGATACCACCTACGAGTAACATACAATTTTTCGAACTTCTTTGCATTATAAATAATATCAATTTCTGCGTGTGCAACGGCATCATATGCCATTTAGAATTATATCTAAAAATAATAATAACGATATGTCAATATTAATTAGTATTGTGTAATAATTATATATATATATATATATA
>NJRP01000123.1:28783-38960 GCA_003063835.1 Aphaenogaster floridana | reverse complement strand
ACACACACACACACACACACACACACACACACACACACACATACGTCCGGACATTTTCTACTAATATGATTTCTCGACATTTTGGAACATTCTAAACTTATTTCCATCAAAATCTCGAAAAAATTTTTTTCCACGATCACAAAGCTTCCTTTATGAGGAAGCAAAAGGTACCCGGTTTTACCCTACTCTCCCCTACTACCCGCGAAAAATTCAATTTTTAATATGCGTATGTTTTTACAATTTTTATATCACTAATGGCAATTATCGATTGCACAATATCTTACTCACGCGACACAGACTAACAGTTAAAGATGCTACGCCGAGCAAAAGTAGGAAAAAATACATTATTACAAAAGTATTCTTCATGAATTCGAAAAACCTTTAACAACGAGAAAAAACGCGCCATGTAGATCATTCAAGAATATTATGAGATTACATTTCATAATTATTACACTGTCTAATCATTTATAAATAGGGTAGATAAATACATCATAGGTGAATACATCACGATAAACCGCGAGAAAATTACCACACAAGTTTAAGTTTGAAGAAACATATAAATGATATTTAAATCCTGAATAATGCGATGAGAAACTACCGACTCAATAGTTCGTCTGTGAATGTGGACGGCATTAATTATTCTCGTGCAAGTTACGCAACGTCTTCCAGAAACCGAATTTCCTTTCTTATAATTATCCAGAGCATGTTCGATACGATAGCTAAAAGAATAAAATTATCTTTACACACACACACACACACACACAAAATGAATATTTATCATACACAATATTTTCTATATAAAATTTAGAAATGTTGAATACATTTTTATACCAATATTAATAATAATACATTCAAATACTAAATGACTAAAAAATATAGTTTCTCTTAAATTCATAGTTTCTTTGATAATGACATTAATCTCACAAATAAAATTTCAATGCGAGAACATATACTTTTAATTTTTAACATTAGAAATGTATCTTATTATTAAATTTAGATATTTCTATTGATTTAGATCATTTTTCTATTACAAAACTCGTATAAAATTAATGAAAAGATAAGACGTAATTCATTATTTAATTACACGTTTAAGTTTTAATAGTTGCAATGGAAAAGTGAGATATATTTCAAGTAAAGAATCTTTACATTAATATGTCACGTTTCATTTTTTTACCTAGCTATTTCAAACATTCCGCATGCGTGTTGTATGAATGCTACATATATAGATGTGGTAGACATTAGCGTAATTGAAACTATAAAAAAGCATATGCCCGAATGCAGAAGAATAGGATAAAAGTATTCGTTGCTATCAACAAAGTATTCCACTGAAAGTATCGGGTGATGTGGACGAGACTGATTAAGTGGTGCCACAAGATCAAGAAGATTCGGTATAAAATGAATAGAGATGAAGAATATCGGGAAAGTATAGGTGATTACTGTAATTATTAATAGAAGATTAATATTGAGTGTTGCAAGAAAATTAAAAATTAAAAATTTAAATACAAAAACAACAATGCAAGTAACAATTGAGATGATTAAATAGATTGTTCTAAGCATATATAATTAGGAAGAAAATATTTTCTTTAATTTTAATTACTTAATTAAATTAGTTAATTTCTTAAACAATTAACTTCATATTCATCATCAACAAATTGTGATGAAAACGATATAAGTTTCAGAAGTTTAGCTGCTTTAAATATAAATGTAAAATATTATTTACATAATATTAATGTATTTCACACGACTTGTGAAATATAATAAAGTTTCATCAATCTTACGTGCAAATAGCTGTGCGTAAAATGCTCCTATATAAGTATATTTCTTAATTATTTCATATTCCATTTTATTTTTTACTGTATTCCAATCGTACTTTATTATCTCCATTATCTTTTTTATCTATAATTATATACAATATGTACGTTACTTCTATGTATATAACAATGCTTAGCTCTTAAATAATCGTTTATTTTCAATATTATGTTTACCGCGTTTTTTCTAAATAATGTACAATTTATTTATTTCAAATTATATTAATGTTCCTGTAATGATAACTCTCTTATAATGATTACTTAATTATGAAAAGATTTTATAATAATTTAATTATGTTACTTTATAATAATTTCACTATCTGTTAATGTGTGTGCAGAGATAAATTTATTTTAAATAAATAAATAAGTTTTTGCAATCTTTTTAGTATATACGTTTATAGCTTTCTAAAAATTTAATCAGTTTATAAATTCAGTTTTAAAAATATTGTCAAATGATATTGTAGTGAATGTAACTAATGTAACTTACCGATTTGATTTTCATCCAATATGCAACATATTTCAGGACGACAATAAAACAAGGAATTGTACATAATAAAACCTCAAGAAGGAGATCCAAATTGTATTCAAATGTGATAAATGTAAATAACTGAAATTTGCTCGATATAAAATATAATTTTACATTATAGACAAAGAGGAAAGCAAAATTAAAATATAATATAACGGCTCATAGTCGTTGAATTATCCTCATTCATCAGTAATAATATTTGATGATACCTGTAATATTATGCTGGATGCAAAACAAAGTAAGCAAAAAATCCTTTGAATTCGAATATGCCACGCGTTTTGATACGGCCATAGCCCGATAGATGATAACATCACCCGATTAAGCGTATAATATTGACTACCATCGAAGTCCATCTCTGCGATTCAACTGAGAGCACATTTTCGACCGCAACCAAGAGGGAAAGAGGATGATTACAGTTGTTTCATTATGCATGACATTATTGCAGGTCGAAAAGGATAGGAAAATTACTTATAGAAGCCAAGGAATAAAATGGCAATGACGATTAGAGTGGCATATTACCGTATATATTACCGTAAAAGAATAGTAAATAATATAATAACATAAATTACTGTTAGATCTCGCACCCGCTCTTCTTTTTCGCATTGTAAAGCCAGTATAAATTCTTTTATATTTGTAAAAGACGCAAGAAAGTGCGCAACATAGAGAAATACAATACGATTTCATTCAGTTGATTATATACACTTCCGTAATTCTTGGCTTACGACTCATATGGTAGCACGAATATTTGAAAAAGCACACTTATATTGCGGTTTAAGATAATCAAAGTAATAAGTTGTTGCCACATTCACTATTAATAATTATTGTAAATAGTTGATTTATTTCTCTGTTAATAAAATATTCTGTGTGCCGAATGCAATTTAGTACCATACGATCAAAATTAATGTAAGCTAAATTTAATTTATATCAATTTACAACAAACAGTGTGAACTTCTGATGACTTCGTCGCTATCGACATAAAAAATTTTCTGTTCTTTCATCATTGATTATATTTGAGTAAGTATAACATTGCAAAATAAGACATATGATATAATCTAAACAACCTAAAAAATAGTTTTCTTTACTTCGGCACCTTTTTATTACTTTGTTATTAAACTGAAGTAACATCCTTCATCAATGCAATTATAAAATCGTTAAATATATATTAAATGAAATATTATATAAGTATTATACGTTATCTTTGATAATTTTTGTAATATAATAAATAACAATTTTCGTACATAGCTATGTACGCAAACAATCTACAAATATGTATTTTTATGCCGATATGACACAGGTGCGACATACATGGATGTCTGTTGCGTTTTATTATTTTTCAGGCTGTCAATTATCATAATTGTTCTTACAAATTGTTCTTACAAAAACCGCATTTATTATCACAGGCACTTTGCTGTTACCATGCAAATTATTCATATAATTTAAAATATTTATCAAGACAATTTCTGTTGGTACTAGAAACAAGTTTTTAAAATTGTACAATACAAAGTAAAATAAAACAACAATATATCAATTATATATCATTTTAGTAAACCATTGTAATTTGACAAACGTTAAATTTCAAATATAAATACAAATATAGCATAAAGTCTCAAATCAAATATAAATTTAAATTATGTAGATAAGGTAGATAATATGTAGTATAAATATTTATTATATAAAATTGTATCTGACAATTATAGTGGTTAAATTATAAATAATTTTTAAAAGAATTTTTGTAATATAACAGAAATCACATAATATAATATAATAATTATATTGTTTTATACCTTTATTATTCTTTATTTTATATATAATTAAATAATTCGATCCTTTGATTTATTATTAGTAATGCTATTCATTCAACGACGATTTCATGATGATTGTATTTACCATAAATATATTGCATGATTACTTACGAACCGAGTATAAAACCATACAATAAGACAACGACATACTAATAAGCTGAAACAAGAAATTTCTTTTACGTTTCTGTTTTTTCCTGTTTTATTTCATAAAATTATACTTTCTTAAAATTTTTCTGTTTCCGACTTTTATATAACAAAATTTTTACGTTTGTATATATTTAAATTATTATATTATTATATATATTTTTATTCAAAAGATTATGCTATTTGTTGTCATAAAATAATTAAATATATAATAAAAGATAAATCTTATAAAAATAAAAAAATTACTTAAAAATATAAGTAATTGACTCATATCATACATTTTTTGATATAATATATACATAATGTTACCGTGGCAAAACCTTCTAATGACACAATAAATAAACCGCCAACGATTATCTTGGTGTTCTTCACGCTTTGTCGTAATGTCATGAGTAATAATTTCTGGGCGTATAGCGGCGCTGTGTACCATTGTGTATTGTATCTATGTATTGATATGTATAAAAATTGTTATAAAGATTTTGATAATCATTTTTGCTATAGTTAATATATTTCGTAATATGTAAAATATCATTTTGTAAAGCAAAAATTAGTATGTTGTTCATTCAGATGCACTCACATTTGTTGACAAAAATATTCGCTATGATCAATTATATCCTGCCCTAAATAGTTCATATAAAATATATAGCAAAAATGGGCGTATACAAATAAACCGGTTGCAACAGCTTCGAATAGCTTGTGCGCCGTGACTGCCTCAAAAAGCTGTCATCGATAAATATAATATTGTCGGACCATTTATAATTTCATATGATTTCATATTTGATGCTGTTTCAAAAGTATTACTTACGCGAAACATATTAACACTCATCGATGCCACACCAAGCACACATAGAACAAAATAGGATGTCGAAAATTTATATTGTACATTCTCGATGAATCTTGAAAAGTTAAGGCAATAATTTACGTTACAAATAAATAAATAATAGTGCTATATGTAATGATAATATGCAAATTAATCAAACAAATACACTTGTTACAATTATGAAATGTTATTAAAATTTTTCAATTTATCCTCAATTACGCAACAATTATAAGTATTTCAGAATGTGTCAAGTACTCACTCTAAACAATGTTGATGAGTGTTAAGAGCACTTAACAACTTAGTGTAAAGTCTGCATTTAGTTTTTGTGGGTGTCGTTTTCAATAAGTATGTATCGAATGCACGTGTTAAGCGATAGCTGTAAATATAATTATATCCTTATTATTGAAAATATATAAATGTAATCGACAAGAAAACTATTAAAAAATAAATTTACTAATCGATTATGATTTCTTCGATCTATTTTCCACAAAATAGTAATGCTTACAACATAATGCTTATTTTAAATGCTGAAAAAATTAACACAAAATATCGTCTGTATAGAGAATTTCACCTGATGAGTTCGAACAATGCACAAGCATGCTGTAGAAATATCATAAACATGTTTTCCGTCGCCATAAGTACCGTCATACCTAAAAAGGCAGCTATTATAAAAATAAATGAAATAAAGTAGAAATATCTCTCTTGATCGAAAAAGCATTCTATTTGGACCGGCAATTGTCGTGGACGAGGCTCATCTAATGGCACTATAATGTCGAGAAAATCTGGCACAAATATAATTAAGATAAAGACGAATGTCCCTGAATAAACGATCGCTGAAAACATTCAAATTTAACAGACGATATTTACAATAATTATTAGCATATATTTACGAGATAATTTGTTCTCAGGCATTTTTGACAAAATTCTTTTTTTTTAATTTTTTATTTATTTTTGTAATAAAGTCCAAGTCCCTTATAAAAATGATTCGATAAGACGGAAACCGTGTTCTATTTAACTTACATCCAGTAAAGATCGTATAAAATCTTGCTTTATACGCATATTTTTGAATTATTTTCATTTCGTCCACATTTTTTATCAAGTTCCAATCGCATTGCATTTGATCAAGCAAATTTTTCACCTACGATTATGAATAATGAGCGATTCAAATATTAAGTAGATATTTATAGGAAGCTTCTAATCAACTTCTTAAAATTGATTTAAATGACTTACGTGATGAGAATTAAAATATACTATATTATATTTCAGAACATAAATCATACAAAGAATGTCAAATGAGAAGACTTCAATGAATAGCGACGTATTATATTCGTGCGTGATAAACGTTGCCAACTAAAAACATAATTCTTACATAAATCAAGTATATAATTTTATCTTGTGCATAGAAATCATACATTAATATAACATACAATTCATATATGTCTGCAAATCTACATCAAGCTTATATACATTGTAATTTAGATGTGATTTTATATTCTTTTTTGTATATATAATCTTCAATTATACACTGCTCAAAAGAATTATGGCATAGAAAATTTATTGCCGAAAATTGGCCAACTTTGACTGGCGATTACTTCGCAAAAAATTATCGTAGACTAATGATTTTTTTTTCAAAATAAAGCTTGAGGTCTCTACTTTAAGAATATATCTCTATTTTTTGCATGCGATGCACCCCTACCCCTGTAATCCCAGACATCTCAGGGCATGTTTGATATACTGAAAATTGCAAAGTTTGACAATTTTTTTTCGGGGACGTCGTTTGCATCGTCATAAAGTTCAAATCTTCCTCTTTAATTTGAAAAAAAAAACGGAGTCGTTACAATTTTTTTTCGCAAAGTTACAGCCCTTCAAAAATATCGTTGTTTTTGGCCTTCGGGCCAAGTGTGCATGCATGTGTGTGTGTGTCCGTGACAGAAGAGATAAGGATCCCGTGGTTCGTCACTTCCACAGTAATTATTGACTCCAATTATTGAATCCACTATGATTTCCAGTCATTTAATCCGCCGGCCGGTACTTGGCCCGAAGGCCAAAAACAACGATATTTTTGAAGGGGCTGTAACTTTGCGAAAAAAAATTGTAGCGACTTCGTTTTTTTTTTTTCAAATTGAAGAGGAAGATTTGAACTTTATGACGATGCAAACGGGTCCCCGAAAAAAAATTGTCCACGTCCGTGCATTCCGTCAAACTTTGCCATTTTTAGTATACCAAACATGCCTTGAGATGTCAGGGGTAGGGGTGCATCGCATGCAAAAAATGGAGATACATTCTTAAAGTAGAGACTTCAAGCTTCATTTTGAAAAAAAATCATTAGTCGATAATTTTTCGCAAAGTAATTGCCAGTCAAAGTTGGCCAATTTTCGGCAATAAATTTTCTATGCCACAATTCTTTTGAGCAATGTATATGTAATAAAATCTTTCCTAAACGCGGATTAAACACTCCACAATATCCCATAATTTTTAATAAAAAATTTCAAACACATTAATACTTAATACTTAATACTTTTGTAACTCAGACTATATTATGACTTATAAGTTACAAATCATTTTCTGCAGTTTGATACTCGCTTTTAAATATCCTACATATTTTTTGATTTTGTAAAGCATACGTTAGTGAATAAATACTATTTTAATTACAAATAAAAATTAAGCTTTAGTTGTTCTATTCTTTAATTGTTCTTTTACATAAAACACATATATGAATCTTGTTCTTATTATTCTCATTATTCTTAAACTTTGATGTATTTTGTTTCTATTTTTTCTTAGATATTTATTACTATTACTCAAAAAACGAGTGTACACAATGTGTAAACGTATAAAAGCGGCCGCAGTATATTGAACTCAGGTCCGTAGGTTCGCTAAGCTCAAATTACTGCATGAGTCAGTCATACCTACAGAAACAATAGATACAACGATCACAGGCCTACCTGTAGTAATACGCCCTGAGTGAGAATGAAGAACACGCAGACCACTCGAACGACTCGACGTACTGACTTTTCATAAGGCCAAAGACCGATCGACTGCATTAGATGTCGGGCGAAATAGTATTCATTGTTGAAGAAATCCATTCCGATTGGCAATTGCTGCGATTTTGTGCACGCAGATTTGCAAAGATTACGCATTCCTACAGTTCTACCATAATCGGAATATTTTAGTAGCTTTACAAACTTATTGCATGCACTTTCCGCATCATGATGACGATAATAGATGGCATTACGGAGAATCTGATATCGGGAGGACAATTTATAAATTAACTTACTACTAGAGGGTCTTTATAAAGTAAGATCGGATGAGTCATTTGACTATCGTGCACTGTAGACTATCAAGAGACTGATTGCAACGTAAAGCAACCAAATTACATGTTTTATGTAACCACTGGTGGTTTTCCCTGGGGTAGAACTGCCCCAGGATAGCAGTTACAGAATTTTTACGCACGCGCGATGCGACAAAAAATTCCTTGCATTCATGGTTGCTTGTGCAGCAGATCATTGCGTGATAGTTTTTTTCCAGAGACATGTGTCGCAAATACGTTACGATACCGAGAAGCAGGAGAAGATACGTGTGAAACCATTATCTCTGAAATTAACTTTGACGAATTAAAAGTGCATTTGAAGAAAATATCATTGATGCATTGTGTGGAAGGCATTCGAGTGTTGTGTTTAAGAAAACCACAAGTAAGAAAAATATATTTATTGCAATAAATGATAGTAAAAATTAATAAAAAATAATAATAAAAAATCTCGCGCGTCATGCTGAAGTAAGTTTTATTGCGTGATAGCACATTCTTTAAAGTATAAAAAAGTTATTATAGATGATATCATAGCCATTTTTGCCATATTGATATAAATCATGTCCGAGTAGAATATAGTAGCATAGAGTATGACAAAGACGTGTTAATAAGCTATAACAAAATTTATATTATGCATTATTCATGCTAAATCTATTATATTTTATACGTATCTAAAATATTTATTTTTATATAAATATATTTACTCATAACAGAATGATTACCGTAGCAACTCCGTCCAATGAGAATGCAAACATACTACCAACATCGAACAAGATATTCTTTGAGGATCTATGTAGTATAAATAATATTTTTTTTTGAATATGTGTAGACACCATGTACCATTGTACATTATAACTGTAAATATAAATAATCAATTCCTAATATAGAACAGATATTTTATTTCACTTACTAGAGAATAATAGCTACTCATTTTAAATTTGGCACTTACGTTTGTACAAACACATCGGCACTACTGTCTATTAGGTCTTGACCAAAATAATTAACCCAAAATATATAACCTAAATGAGCACCGATGAATAAACTAAACCAGATCACTTGGCTCATGTGTTTTGACTCAATTGCTTTTAAGAGCTGAGATGAAGCAAAAAAATAATTCTCATTAATTAGAAAGAAATTGCTGGATATTATATTAACACGGCACATTTTACTCACTTCAAATAAATTAATACTTAAAGAAGCTACTCCTAATACGCACAAAATAAAGTAGGAGATAGAGAAAGTAGAGCATAAACACTCGATGAACCTTGAATAAAAGGAAAAATCATATGCGTGCACGTATATGTGCGTGTGTACGGGGGAGAGGATGCGCAGATGCGCGTGCAAGCGAATCTTTCATATATAAGAAAATAAAGGATAATGATCCGCCAAAAATAATTTAACAAGAAAAAATTCTGTATTTATATCGACGCAATTGGCTAATGATAGGTTAACGTTTATTACTTTAAAAAAATTTTTTTTAAATAGAAGTCAAACATCTCTCACAACAAACTGTGCGTGGATAAATGGAATTATACTGCGTCCTCAATGGGGTGTGCATTTTCTCCCTTCTCATCCTTTCCTACAACTCCTACTCTTTGCCCGTTTGGACAACATCTTAACGTCTCTTCCGAAAGACGGAGCCCAGTTTTACCTACCGGGAATCCTCTTCCCGGCAGGGAGCGCAGTGTCGGAAAATAATAATATCCATGTTTACCTGATCTAGTGGACTCGAACCTGGTATTACAGTATACGAGTCTGGCGCTCTACCACTAG
>NJRP01000123.1:0-10268 GCA_003063835.1 Aphaenogaster floridana | reverse complement strand
CCTTATTTCACATTTTCACGAATATTTGTTAGTCAAATATCACTGAAACCATATATCAAATCGTGGCTCATTAATCGCCAAACATGATGAATATTCTTTTCGAAGATGAATTACTTAAAAGTTTTGATTAACTTAATAAATTTCTGCAAGTGGTCACAAATAGGGTCATGGTCACAAATAGGGACATTTACCTTACGTCTCCAAGGTTCTGAGCCCTCAGTCTCGAATCTTACCGCCTCCACTCGGTCATCAGGTGTACTATGGCCGGTATTCATAGTCCGTTCTTATTTCAAGACCGTCTTAAGTAATGTCTTAAGATGCTAATACGGGTCTGTGATCGGTTTATGACATCTTAGGATTGTACTTGAGACGATCTTAAATATAAGAACGGACTATGAATACCGGCCTATGTCTCGCAATAAAAGCAACTCCACAATTTTTCGACCCATGTTTATAGGAAATTTTTAGTTCAGAATTAAATTTCCTATAAAATCTCAAAGTCTGGCCGGTGCGTTTGGGACCACCCTGTATACATATACAGAGTGTCAGACAAGTCACTAGCCAACCAAAAGATGGAGGTAGACTGGGTCAAACAAAAAAGAAAAATTGTGTACCATTTTGCAAAAATCACAATAGTTATTGAGTAATTCACTAAAATGTCTGAGCCAACGAGCGCGTGGAAAGTGATAGGACGGATTCCGTAGGCATATAAAATGGCTTATTTGTTAGATCTCCTACCATCATCTAAAATGATACCGCGCCGGAAAATAGTTGTCACGCAGCGTATATACAGGGTGTCCCATTTTAATTAACGCACTTAAATTTCTCCGAAATTATGCGAGATATCGAAATCTTTTTTTTTACAAGGTTGTATGGTCTTAAGGGGGACATCTTATGATGGACACATGTTTTTTCTAGGTGAAGGTCTTCCTGAGATTTCAAGGTGATCTTTGTTTTTTTTAATGAAATCGTAACGTCTGTGAAGTTGGCACCACTTGTTCAAAATTCGAAAAAATTCATTAGAGTTCTGGATGCCCCGGCAAGAGTTCTAGAGTTTCTCCGTCGGTTTTAGAAAAAGTTCCGTCGTTTAAAGTGCCGAAAACGACATTTTAAAAATGGAAGTGCTAACTTCACGGCGCACCTCATTTTTGAAAAAATCGAGTTCTCATGGTAGATTCCGAAAGATTTCGATGAGTTCTAGTTCCCTATAGGTTTTAGTAAGAGTTCTGTTCAAATACCCCCAAAAATCGATGTTGAAGTGGAACCCATAAATTCAAAGTTCCGCTAATTTTAAAAAATCGGCAGTTCTGGCGGGAGTTCTGGTAGGCCTCCCAAGAGTTCTAACGAAAACTCTTATGACCCGAAGCGCTACGACCAATAGTTAAAAAGTTATAGCCACCCAAAGGGTGCACTTCAAAAATTTCTAAGTCCCAAGGAAAAAATTTTTTTTTCGGAAATCGGCAATTTTGGCGCGAGTTCTGGTAGGCCCTCCAAGAGTTCTATCGAAAACCCTTATGACCCGAAGCGCTACGACTAATAGTTAAAAAGTTACAGCCACCCAAAGGGTGCACTTTTCCGAAAAAAAATTTTTTATCGGAAATCGGCAGTTTTGGCGGGAGTTCTGGTAGGCCCCCCCCAAGAGTTCTAACGAAAACTCTTATGACTCGAAGCGCTACGACCATTAGTTAAAAAGTTACAGCGAAAAGTGGAAAATTTCTCTGTCACAGAAGACACGCTCGTAATGGGCCACTTTCCACGCACTTGTAATATAAATAACTATTCTTAAACTACATTAGTTTTTTTATGGAAGTACACAGGGTTTTTAAGATTGATAAAAAATTACATTTGTTATAAACAATTTAAGGTCGATTTTTTGCCAAAAAAACGAAAAAAAAATTAAAATTGATGCCAATTTGTGAATTTTCAAAAAAAAATTAAAATCCTGTGTACTTCCACAGAAAAACTAATGTAATTTAAGAAAAATTTTTATTTTTTGCTCTAGGTAGCGTACGAGTGCTGAAACCGACTACGCCGTTTACCGCTTCGGAAAAAACATACTTTCAAGTAATATAGTGCCACGGCGCCATTTTGTATCAAAATTTGAAAAAAAAAATATTTTTGTATACCTTAATACATGTGTAATTAAGCCTCAAAATTTTATTTTAATCCATTCGTTAGTAATCGAGAAAAAAATTCCCAAAAAAGGTTCATTTTGCAGCGCGCCTGGGTAGTATAACCCCTTAAGTATATGTGGCGTGAGTAGAAGGAAGCGAGCGCGCTTAGCACATGGCGGAAATTTTGTGACAACCGTTTTTTTATAATTGAACGTTCAGCAATAAAGAATTGTTCAGTGCATAATAACAATCTAGTCCTTACTCTAATCCATCATCAGCATTACGCAAACATTGATCAATTCGAGCCGGATTAAGATTAGCAAAGGGACTAGAGGCTTGATTGTGAATAACATAACCAAGAAGGTTCAATATAACCTAAAAAGTAGGAGAAGCGACGGCAGGCGTCGCACCTACACACATACGCACGCATTCCACGGCGCGCACATACAGGCAGGAGTATGTAGAGAAAAATTAGTAGAGAAAAAATCAAGCGCTGAGGAGATGGAAGCCCACGCCCAGAATACTGACAAATATGAACAGGTTTATTACGAAGCAATGGCAACAGCACGAAGGAAATTTAATATGGGAAACGATCAACAAGAAGACCAAATAGCTCAACTACAGGCACAAATTCAAGCTTTAGGAAGGAGAACAGGCGGTCAAGAAGATACTACGTTAAAGATAAAGCTACCCCCATTGACGATTCAACCGTTTCACGGAGAGTATGACAAATGGCTCACTTTTAAAGATGCATTTACTCAGGCAGTGCATAACAAAAATATCCCAGGTATTCAGAAATTTCAACTACTTCAAGGTTTATTAAGAGACAATACGCTCAAAATTATAGCAACTCTCGAGGCCTCAGAAGTCAATTATATAATTGCATGGGACTTACTGAAGAAAAGATTTGAAAACAAGAGGTTCATAATAAATACACATTTGAAAGGATTATTTGAGCTAGCTCCAGTCATAAAGGCAAGCCATGCAAGTCTTAGAAATATCACAGATGAAGTCAGGACTCATACACGATCACTCAAGGCTCTAGGACAACCGACAGAACATTGGGATACGATGTTAACACATGTAATTGCAAACAAATTCGACGGTGGCACAAGGGAAGAATGGGAAAAGGAGATCAGCATAAAAGAATTAAACGAGCTGACAACTTTAGACGAAATCTTATCCTTCCTCAAAAAGCGTTGTCTGATGGTAGAAATGACGGAGAGAGGCAAAGCAAAGTCTAAAACATCAAGCTGTACAGCTTCTAAAAAAACAGAGAAAAGAATAGTCATGGCAACCACTACAACAAAATGCGCTCACTGCGAAGGTTCACATTCAATCTTCAAGTGTGAAAAATTCTTGAAGCTGTCACCATATGATAGATATACGGAAACGAAGCGTCTGAAGTTATGTACTAACTGTCTAAGAGAAAACCACATTAGTAGAGACTGCACTTTATCGTCCTGCAGAAAATGCGATTTAAAACTCAACACCTTATTGCATAGGAGCCAAGGTCCAAATGTAGAGGTGGAGAAGAAAAATATTGAAAAGAGCAAGAGTGAAAGGAAAATGGCAGCAGTACACTACAGCCAATCACAGGCAATAGAAGGAGATGCTACCTCGCATGAAGAAGAAGCTAAGGATTTCTGTAAAGTGACAAATCACTGTCTGCCCAAGCAAGTTACCAAAGTAATTCTCTCGACCGCACAAGTCTATACAAGCGATATCGACGGGATCTTGCATAAGTGTAGAGCATTGTTAGATCCGGGATCTCAGATTAATATGATTACAGAAGAATTTGCAAATAAACTCAAGATTCCGCAGAAGAGGATAAAAATGCCAATCAGTGGCGTGACCCAAGCAAGGATCACGGTTAACAAGTCATTGAAAATTCAAATGACGTCAACAACCTCGAATTTGAAAATCGAGCTTGAATGCTTGGTACCTCCGGTTATCACGGAGTATATACCCCAGGTAAAATTAAATAGGTCTGAATTAGCAGTACCTGGACACATAGATCTCGCTGACTCTGACTTTGGAACTCCGGGCCCTATAGATCTTCTATTAGGAGCAAGACCATTTTGGAAGCTGTTACGCCCGGGGGAAGTAATTTCAAGAAAAAATGGCCCCATGCTTCAAAACACCTACTTGGGCTGGATAGTCGGGGGCAAATACGTCACCAGGGTAAACCAAGTAAAGGCATCAGCATGTCACCTAGTAACGACTCCTGGACTGAACGATCAAATCGAAAAATTTTGGAGAACGGAAGAAGTTGAGGTTATAAGCTCGAAGACTAAAGAGGAGGAATTTTGCGAGGAACAATTTCTGAAAACATACAAGCGATATGTGCAAGGCAGATTTCAGGTAGAATTACCAAAACGGACCGAAGTAAATTTAGGAGACTCATTTGACGGAGCACTTAAGAGACTTCTCAGCCTGGAGAAACGATTCGCGAAACAGCCGGACGTAAAACTGGGTTACATACAGTTCATGCAAGACTACGAAGCATCAGGACACATGTCGATCTGTAAAACGGAACCGGAGAAAATGACAGAACATTTCTATTTGCCTCATCAACCTGTAATTAAGGAGACTAGCCTTACGACAAAGTTACGAGTAATGTTCGACGCATCAGCAAAAACGTCGTTAGGGACGTCGTTGAACGACAAATTATTACCAGGGCCAAATCTACAAAACGACAATGTAAAAATATTATTACGTTTTAGGATGCACAAATACGTATTAACGGCGGATATAGCACGAATGTTTAGGCAAATAGAAGTGACCGAACAGGACAGAAACCTGCAAAAAATTCTGTGGAGAGACGAGGCAACTCAACCTATTCGAATTTATACGCTGAATACAGTGACATATGGAACAACATGTGCGCCCTTTTTGGCAATGAGATGTCTCAGAGAACTAGCACATAAAGGGAAAACAGGCACTCCCAGAGCGGCAGAGGTTTTGGAAGACGATTTTTATATGGACGACTTGTTGACAGAGACGGATACAAAGTCCGAAGCAATAAGTTTACAAAAGGAACTGTCGGAATTATTAATGAGCGCACAGTTTCCACTCCGTAAGTGGAGAACGAATAATCGAGCGATCTTGAACCATTTGACAGAATCGGGAAAGACCGAGGATTTATTGATTCTTGATAAAGAAGAATCCGTAAAGACACTCGGATTGTTGTGGAATAGTAACGAAGACGTTCTACAATACGAAATCAAGCAACCTGATAGTTCTAAGGTCACCAAGAGAAGAATATTATCCACGATCGCTCAGATTTATGATCCACTAGGCTTGATAGGACCCGTAGTAATGACAGCTAAGCAAATCATGCAAGGACTTTGGAAATTAAGCACAGGATGAGATGAAGAAGTCTCTGCAGAGCTGAAATCAAAATGGGAGGTGCTCTGCAAGTCATGGAATCATCTTCGCTCTCTAAAAATCCCACGAAACATAGGTTCAGGAAAACAGGAGGGTAGCATATCATTGCACGGATTTTGCGACGCGTCTGAAAAAGGATTCGGAGCTTGTGTCTACATTTTAAGCAAAGACAAGGACAACGAGGTTCAAGCAAATCTTCTGTGTGCAAAGTCGAGGGTGGCACCTCTTAAAACTTTGACATTGCCTAAGTTAGAGCTTTGTGCTGCTTTATTACTGTCAAGAGTCATTTCAGTGGTTACACAAGCTCTCAAAACGCCTATAGAGAGCGTACATCTATGGAATGATTCAACCATAGCACTATGCTGGATCAAAACACCACCAAACCAGTTACAAACTTTCGTTGCAAACAGAGTGGCGAAAATACAAAGATTAGTGAGCGACGCAACATGGTGCCACGTTCCATCGAAGCACAAACGTCTTATCTCGCGGACTTAGCCCGGAAAAGCTTCCGCTGCTCAACATTTGGTGAAAAGGACCCTCGTGGCTCATCTCGGAACAAAGGTGGCCTTCGTAAGAGTTTCCACTCCCAACAAGTATTCCAGAGAGAAAGTCTGCAGGCACAGAATTTTCAAACGATGGCTGGAAGCAAAAGGAAATAGTTGTTTTAGCCGCTACATCGACTACAACAGCAAATTCATGTCAAAGAACAGGTAAACCATTGAAATTGGCTAGAAATGTAGAACTTTTGGAAAGATTTTCATCATTTTTGAAATTACAAAGAGTAGTTGCTTACTGTTATCGCGTTTATGATATCGCAAAGAAATCAGCAAGAGAAATGGGCCCTGTGACGGTAAATGAATTAGAAAGGGCTCGAATAAAAATCATACGTTGGACGCAGGAAGATACGTTTCCTAAAGAAGTATCTAATCTTCAAGATGGGAAAACAGTGAAAAATGGAAGTTCCCTGATCAATCTCAAACCTTTCATGGACAGCGCAGGCATCATTAGGGTCGGCGGAAGATTAACAAATGCACAAATTCCGTACGATCAAAAGCACCCGATAATCTTACCTGCAAAACACAATATAACGACTATTATCATTCGAGAAGAGCACATGCGATTAAAACATTGCGGACCGCAGTTACTCTTAAGCGCAGTTCGAAATACTTATTGGCCTCTGTCTGGAGCGCGGGAAGTTCGAAAGATTACACGCGGCTGTGTACCTTGCTTTAGATATCGTCCGAGGGCGCTGGAGTACTCCATGGCCGATCTTCCAGAGTCGAGAGTGAATACGTTCTCTCGCCCTTTCGAAACGTCAGGGGTGGACTATGCAGGCCCACTGCAAGTTAGAGAGAGTCGAAGAAGAGGACGAGTTCATATAGCGAAAGGCTATATCGCAGTATTTACTTGTTTCGCTACCAAGGCGATACATTTAGAACTAGTCAGCGATCTGACGACGGAGACATTCTTAGCGGCGCTTTGGCGTTTTATAGCTCGATGAGGAATTTGCACAACAATCTACTCAGATAATGCAACAAATTTTGTAGGAGCTGCAGGTGAACTCGAGGATCTTTACACCTTCTTAAGTGAAAACAAAGACGAGCTGTCTGCTAGACTCGCAGCTCAGAAAATAGAATGGAAGTTTATACCTGCCAAGTATCCACACTTCGGCGGCCTGTGGGAGGCCGCGGTAAAATCCGTTAAAAGATATTTGTGTACTATGACGAGGGGCTTTTTGTACACGTTCGAGGAATACTATACTCTTCTAACAGAAATCGAATCAATTTTAAACTCTCGACCCCTTATGTCTATTCCATCCGATCCTAACAAAATGTCGTTCCTTACACCTTCCCATTTTCTAATTGGGGCTTCACCATTAGAACCTGTCTCAAAATTCTTTCTCGAGGTTCCAGACAATCACCTGTCGCGATGGCAACACATCCAGAAATTAAAGCAACATTTCTGGAAAAGATGGCGAGCAGAATATTTACATCATTTGCAGACCAGATCGAAATGGACAAGGGGAGCAGAAAATATAGAAGTAGACGCAGTGGTTCTGCTTATAGATGACAATCAACCACCGTTTCACTGGACCCTGAGAAGGGTTACCGCGGTTCACCCAGGAGAAGATGGCGTAGTGCGAGTAGTCAATGTGAAAACGGCGCAAAGCGTGTATCGACGTAACGTCAAAAAACTTTGTGCTCTGCCCTTTGACTCATAGATTTTCCTTTTTTTAAGTTAGCATATATTTAAAAACTTATGTTATGTGCAATATACAGTTTAGTTTCAACGCAAGACAGAGATAAGTTCATGTTAATTAGAGTTATTTATATTTCAGTTTAGGTTGCGTTTGTACAGCTGATAATAATCATAAGAAGCAGCGAGCTATTCTTTATTATATACAGTCCACTATTCTAGATTATTGAAATTTGTATTTCAAGGCGGGCGGGATGTTCAGGATCAAAGACCGCGGGCTTAAGCTCGCGACAATTTAAGTATAGGTGGCGTGAGTAGAAGGAAGCGGGTGCGCTTAGCACATGGCGGAAATTTTGTAACGATCGTTTTTTTATAATCGAACGTTCAGTAATAAAGAATTGTTCAGTGCATAATAACAATCTAGTCCTTACTTTAATCCATCATCAGCATTACGCAAACAGTATCAAAAAACATGGAAGATACATTTATATCTTTTTTATCACTTTGGATCATCTAATTTACATGTTTGTGACGATTTACATGTTTGTGACATGTTTTCGATAGAACTCTTGGGGTTTCCATACTTTTTCCTCACCCTGTATATATACACGCACAAGATATTTCATTGATATTTCAATGTAAATGTCAAATATATGTATATGGCGTTTAAAAATAACCACATGTGCATTTTAAAAGACATTTTAAAAAATGCAGCTTGTTTATATATTATTTGAAACATATAATTATATATGTATATTATAAATTTTAGTTCCGTTCAAAACTTTCAAGCCTCATAACTCGGAAAGTATTTAATGAAAAATAACTTTGTTATAGTGTTTTGGAAAGCCCTCGAGATAAGCTACAAGAATAAGTAGACGGTTCCATTAAAAAAATTGAAGGTGACCTTCACGTGACCTTCAAGAAATTATTCAAGGTCAAACTAATGAGACCATCTTATGTGCCCCTCGAAACCGTATAACTTTTGTTTGAAACATTTTTGCTGAAAATGCTTCGTTGAAGAATTATCGAAGTGCGTTTTTTAAAATAGGACACACTGTATAATAGTTATTATTTGTATATAAAAAGTTATTGTATATCTGTATATACCTACTTATTGAAATAATTGAAACAAGCGATATCGTGAAGAGCACAACTACAAAAAATATGGGTAAAATTCATAAACTCTGATTCATAAAGACCGTGTTTCCTTTAGCGCTTTTTACTACGTTTTTACGACTCACGAATACTAGTCTTTCTAGTAAATTCTCAACTGTATTATCCTGTAAAATGTAACAGCGTATACATCGTAAAAAAGATTCAGTAAAATCAGGAAACATCATAACATCATGGCCAAGTTGAAATATCGCATTTCTTAAAAATTCACAAGACTTAAATTTCAATAGTTTTTTAATTTTATTAGAAGCTGTTGAAAATCTTGCTTACTCTCATAAAAAACTGATATTTCATAAATGCAATATAAGAAGCGTTTAAAGATTTTGTTTTAAAAAAATAGTAATTTTAAATCTATATACCAAGTTTTATAAATTTAATATTTAATTTAACATTTTATAAAACAATTGATTTATACTTAATATAATATAATAATAATAATAATTTCTATGAGAAATTTCTTTCAGAGCTCAATTTAAACAACATATATTTACAGGTATACTGGTTTGACGATTTTTTAGAACTGCACAACATCTGTATGAAACATATCCACGCATTTAGAAACGTATGTTACACGCATAATGGGATGCGCACAAGACGGAATGGGGATCGACTCATTTTGCGATGTATGCGTCTCTTCGTTGTGCGCTATAGCTGGTGCATAGCGCTGTTAGACGAGGCCTGGCATAACTGTGCAATACGTGCATCTCGCATATCTCAGCGTGCATCCTTCCTTCCGTTTCGCCCTCCGAGAGCTACGCTGCATACCTACCAAGCGCAACTTACTCAATGTCGACGAATAACGGGGATTGTGCATTGATACGTTGATTCGCGCATATCGTAGCCGGCAGACGAAATGTTTATTCTTCCAAATGGCTAAATCAGTTGACATCATCAAACGAACACAAGATGATTTCCAAATCAATCTCCAAATTGACTTACCACAGCGTACCACATTAAAGCGTGAGTAGAAAAATGCGCACGAAATGAAACAACACACACACACACACACACACACACACACACACACACACACACACACACACACACACACACACACATTACGTATTATATAATAACGATAAAACGTTGTTTGTGTATATATACGTTTTTCAATACATGTAGTCTTTTGAATGTTATTATAAATAATATTATAAAAGTATGCAAATTAGGAATTTGCACAGTGCTTCCTCATCAATTTAAAGGGGTCAAATTAAGAAGAGGCACAATGCATCATCAACATTTTAGTTGGTTCACAAAGCTTTCTCTATAAGGAAGTTTTTTTTATTTCTTCTTTCTTTTAGTTTGGCTTCCTCACAGAGGAAGCTTTGTGAACCAACTAAAATGTTGATAATGCATTGTGCCTCTTCTTAATTTGATCCCCTTTAAATTGATGAG
>NJRP01000122.1:614464-634546 GCA_003063835.1 Aphaenogaster floridana | reverse complement strand
GCTTTCAAAGCGCTTTGCACGCGCTGCTGTGCTACATGGGCACCTTCTTCCTCGTCGGCGATTTCTCTTTTATTAGTAGACGCACATTAGAGAATTTATGTTTAAGTACTAAAAAAAAAAGGAAAAGCGTCTATTGTGCCGTGGATTACCCATCTATTCACGATTTTTTTCTATAAGGCAGAAATCCCTGTTGTCCCGCATTTTATTAGCAGGGATCACAGAAACTTCTGTCACGTATCTATAGACATAACTGCAATTAAAAATACGTTCGAGTCTTATTGTTAGCTTTTTTGTACGACAAGGGCTTTTTCGTCCGGCGCCGCGGCTTTACGTTTATCAAACGAAACTAATAAAACCCCTGTCCCTTACACCCCCACACTCGAACGTGTCGAGGAATTTCTCGTGACATCCTATTTAAACACGCGAGAGCAATAAACAGAAAAATATTCTTGAAACTGACGAGAGAAGGAATATTATCGGGATCAAACTCGCTCGCCGCTCAGTAACTGTCACGTATATTTTAAATGTTTTTAAGTGTGCTTTTTTAAGAAAAAAAAATTATTCTACAGTTTTTGTGATGGAGAGAAATCATGGAGGCCTTAGGATGTAACAATTCAATATAACAGTATTATAATATAACTGATAACAAATATAAATATATGCTCGTTTTATTAAAAAACTGTTATTGAATTAATAAAATTATTTTCAACTAAATTTATGGGAGGAGATTTGCATGGTTAAAGTTAAGACAAAATTTGCGAATTTATTTCAGAAAAAGGAATAAATATATATATATAGGCACAGGTCTTCATTTAGATTATTTACTAATATATTTGAGATGTAGAAAATTAATTTGTAATGTAAATGCCAAAAAAAAACAATTCTATTATGGATGTTAGATTATCTTTATTATTACATTTCTGTTTAAAAGACATAACTTATTTATAAAAATATGGGAGAGCGGGTAGCGGGGTAGAATATAATAGGACCGAACAAATCCTTAGTTTGCTTACAGAATAGTTAATACTAATAAAACTCAGTACTTTTTACAAGTTACAAGGAATAACAAAATCTAGCGTAATAATCGGTCTGTCATCTACCCTATTGTAAATAATTGTAAATTATTATAGTATAAATCTTAGAGTTATATCGCTTTTTTAACACAGAATGATGGTGCATCAGAGAGCAGTTGTTGTTAAATTTTGAACACGCGGCAACGCACAAGCGATAAAATCGCTTTTGCTTGCTCAACAATTTATATTATACATAATATCTACGTATTGCTAATTTTTTAAACAAACGCATCGATTGCAGATCTTTATTCAATACTATCTGGCTTTCGTTATCCTTTTAAAAATTGTACTTTTAGTTGCACTTTTGTGCGATTGATTATTTCACTTGTGATGCAATATTATAAGAGAACATGTACATGTATATGGTGTGTGTGTTTGTCGTGTATGTATGTGTATATATAGTGTTTCCCGGAAAAAACTTTTCATATAAAAAAATATATAAATATATACAATTAGAGAAAAAATATGTCTATACATGTTTTCTTTCTCTTGTATAATTTTTGTCCGTATATATAGGAAAAATAATGAGAATTGAAAAATAATTAGAGAAATAACTTTTGCATTGTTTGTTTTCAAAAATAAAATTGCGATTAGATTATACAATATTCTATATACATAATTATATACGAGTAATTTTTCTCATTTTCTCAAACTTACTTTTTGTAAAAAAACAATGCGAAAATTATCCTTTTAATTATTTTTTAGTTCTTTTTATTATTTTTCCTATGTATACGAATAGAGATTATACAGGAGAAAGAAAACATGCATGTATACATATTTTATATATAATTATATACATTTATATATGTTTTTATGTAAAAAAAATTTAACGAGTTTTGTATAGTTTTCTTAAAATATTTATTTCTCTATACAGAATATATTCTTTTTGTTTATACTCTCATTTTCATTACTTGGCAGAATCCACATAATTTTGATGATATGCAGGGCATTTCTAAATATATGTAATTTGTTATAAAAATGATACAAGTAAAAGGAGTATCCTCTCTCTGGAAGATGTATGTTCATAAAGCAAGCACTGAAATTGCGTTGGACCCATAATATGCTCAACGACTGGAGACAAGCTCCGTTACACCGTTGTATGTAATCCAGAATTGCATCAAGGATCACATTCACATGACGATCCTTGGTGCAACAGCAAACTCCACACGATATAAAATACGTTTATGTGATAATAATATGATGGAGAAGACATGATTATTTTACGCAGTATGTCTTACGAAAGTATATATAGCTAAACTTATACATAGTATATAAAAAAAATATGTAAAAACAGTTTGTACAAAAATTCAGGAGAGAAAAGACAATTATATAAAAGTACTTATACAGTAAAAGATGAGCGGATAGAAAAGATGAAGGAGTATTTACATTCACATTTCATCTTTCAATATAAGATTAAAACCATTCTACGACGATTTCACAAACAGATCATGTCGATGATACCAGTAATATCCTTCGTGTAATATACGAAAATGTATCACTGGCAATATATTGCAAAAGCGCGCGCGCGAACTTTCTTCATCCCGCAACAATAGTTAATTCTCTTCTCTCTCACACATATACATCCAACATACACATACACACACGCACATTTCCTCTTCCACGCACATTTATCTATCTATTTTTATTTCTATTTTGCAACAATCTCTATGAAAATGCGTCACGATTACTCATTACGCGTATCGTCCGTACGTGCACCGTGAGCGTACGATTACTTTAAAAATGCTGTTTTGGCTTTGGCAGAAAAGAGATCAGAGAACCGTCCTACCGCTCCGCGCCGAGTACTTAATTTAAGGCGATCGATACACCTAGAAATTAAAATTAACGATTACACTAGCTTGTTTAGTAGATGATTTTCTGAGGGACTTAATAGCGCGAGTTGGAGAAGGATTGGGAAAGGAGGAAAGGAAGAAAAGAAAAAAATTATTGGCGCGCCATACGCAATGGAATGTCTATGTATGGAACGATGCTCCGCGAGCTGTAAAGGACAAGTTCTCTGAAGCTCCCGTCAACCGTACAAATTACAAACGTTATTTCTTCGCCTTACGTTACGTTACGTTACATTACATTCAATTACATTACATTACATTACATTACATGTTGCCAGTATAAGCTGACATCTCAATTATATTAGCTAGTAATAAACATTTAATCTCTATTTAGAGGCCATTTGGAAACGCTGCGTTTCTTCCAATATAATTTAATAATAGATCCACCTATAGAACCTGCGTGTCTTATACTCTACGGAATTTCAAGGCACAATTCATGACTTATTTCCTGTTCGTGTCTGCATTTAGCGAGAATTGATTGGCATTTATCGTACCGTTCGGCGTTCGAAAGAAGTGATCGACCAAAAAGTACAATAAGAAAAAAATTGGAGGAATCATATGCGAATTGAATTAAATAGACATTACATGCTATATATAATTGTCTCCGTGGAATAACAGACACAGCGGCACGAGCGATAAATCTATTGTAGTATGTACAAATATAATAGAATAGCAAGGTCTCGTTCCCTTACTTATTATTGTCCATCAGAGGTCTTCACATTGGCAAGTTGAAGGCACCATTTATTCATTGAGCTATGTATGACGTCGCGACAATAAAAATCGATAGATATCAAAAATATACTACAAATACATACATAAATACATGATTAGTCAATTTCTCTGTGCGTAATTCATTATATAATTCCGCTATAAACATTTGTTTGGAAGGCCTTTATTAACTATTTTTTATAAATTGTGCGATCCTCCTATCGTAACTTTCCATTACATCATATTAGAGAGGCACAATCGGTTTTGTAATTTGTATGTCTAAAGTTAACGCCAGACTATGCGCGTCTTCTGATTCATGATTCATCATTCGCAATTCACAGTAGATTCGCAGAAATTATTCGCCAATATGGACCCTGCCACTATTAGCGATTCCCTATTAGTGGTCCATCGTTTAGAATATGTAGCAGTAGAATTTTATACACAAACCAACACAAATTGACAATTTGTGGTCATTTGCGCCTTTCTTAAAAAACCTACTCTATTAAATCGGCACATCTGGTAAACGACAAATGCGAACTCGACGAATCTGCTCATTCACACTATTTACGAATTTCAAACGAATAGCGAACTGCGAATCTTGAACCACGAATCATGCATAGTTCAGCATTAATTTTATAGCATCTCTGATTGAAACTCTCCCGCTTATACACACAATGTACATACATATTCGTTTTCCTACATTTATACGTATCAGTGTTAGATAAAATGTATTGGTCAATCTGATTAATAAACATGATTAATAATTAAAAAATGAATTTATATTTGAATAAATAAATAATGCATAAGAATTAACAAATATGTAATTGCAAATACTATTCACGAACAATTATTTATTCCCAACACTGATACCTATTAATATACAATAATCGCGGCGAAAATATATTTTACCGTAATAGCTCTTCCGACATACACACATACACACAAATGAACAAAAGAAAAATAAAAATACCTTCTTGCCATTGATTTATTACGGAAGAGTCTTTCGTTGTCAACATTGCGTTTCTTTCGTCCTTTCCGACGCCTAGACGCTCGAATTCAACGAGATAATCACAGTTCATATATCGTTCTACTTTGTTCTCTTTTCACGATATCACTTATTTGCGCGAGGAAGAGAGCACCCGTTGCTATCGGCCTCATATGTAGATTGCCTCGGAGCCCTTGTTACTTTGGTGAGCGCCACCGCTAGCGCCGTAGGCGTTCGTGGGCGAGGCCATACAGTCAGACCAGTCGCTGTTTGAACGGGGCGAGCTCGAAGACCAATGGCCTGGGCTATCCGGCGATGGTGTTGGGAAACTCTCGGGCGCTTGCATGAGATGCTGTGGCGTAACGTCGGGTCCGGAATGATGGGACGGCGGCGTCAAGTACTGATAGTATTGTTGTGTTTGTTGTTGCTGCTGCTGCTGCTGCTGTTGCTGTTGCGTGCTCTGCTGCGGTTGCGACTGTTGTTGCTGCTGCTGCTGGATCTGCTGCTGTGTTTGCTGCATTTGCTGCTGCTGTTGTTGCTGCTGTTGCTGTTGGCTTGAGGAATATGGTAAATTCTCGAAGTCAAAGCCCACTGGCGGCATGCTACCATGTTTCTGGTGCGTCGCCTGCCGCATGGCAGCGATATGAGTCGGTGAAGTGGGCAACGACGGCCTACTCTTCGCCGGTGACGGCGAGCCCATGTAGCTCGCTTGCGGGGAAAGAGTCATGTTGGACTGTACCGAGTGTGGCGGCGACTGATTGCTGTATGGTGGCGATAATGTGTTTACCATACCCTGCTGCTGCCGCTGATGTGGTGCTAGGAGCTGGTCGTGAAATGGCAGCCCGTAGTTGCTCGTGAAGGTATCCAGGCCGAGTTGTTGCAGACCTTGCATCGACTGGCTCTTGATGCAATCCTCGTACGGTGGTGGCTGTTTCGCCGTCGCAGTGTGAGCCACCAAGGGTAACGCGTTACTATAAAGGCTCGCGCTATCATACGGGCTTGTCGGTAGATTGCCATCGGCACCTTCTGCTCCCTGTGGGATCTCCTGGTTTGGGGGCTGAGCGCCGCGCGGTTTAGCCGGCGGCTTCTTCACCGATGGTTTTCGCCTTACCATCACCACCGCGCCGCCCTCTGACTCCGGACTGTTTGGGTTTCCCGTGCCTGCCTTTGGCCGCTTCTTTGACTTGGCTTGCTTCGGTGCTGAGCCTATTACCGTAGGATGCGTGATTAATTGTGGATGATTTGAAGATCCTGCAAAAAAGATAATTATATTACGTAACGATGTTATATTAAAATTTTATTTTATTAATAATGATGTACGTTTTCAACGCTTCTAATGCTGTTCAACCAACTATAAATATATCCAAATTTTAATTAAAACATTGGTTTTATCCTGTTTAAGCATGATTTTTGAATAATATATAATTATTTCAGGATTGTAGGGAGATCCAAGTTCGAATCCTGCTGGTTGAGGTGTTATTTTTCGCAATTTCTTTACAGTTTTCGGGGAAGGGGGGATCTTATAGATGTTTGTTAGCATCAAATTATTAAATTCTACTCGTTAAATGGACCAAAACCTATGGTGGTAACGTAGTAAGAAGATTTTTAATTAATTTAGCCAGTTGTCAAATATAATTTACCTTGACTGTATAATTATTTCACTGACAAATTTTTCATATATTTTAAAAATTAGATATTGAAAAAAAGAAAGATCTACTATAAAAATTATTAAAATTATTTCTTATTTTAAAATTTATTATTCATGATAAAAATTTTTTTTAAGTGGGATATTTTGTGGCATTTACGCGTATCATAAAAATGTTATAAAAACGCTTACCCATGAGAGGACCATTTGGAATGACTGTAACCATCTGCGGTGACCTCGGCATATGCTCGTCAAGTAGTCTGACAATGTCATGATGCAGTCTCTCACTTGCGACATCGCGAGGTAACCGATCCATGTGATCGGTAATCTCCCTGTTGGCAAACGTGTCCAGCAGTGCTTTGCATGCTTCAAAACTGCCCTCGCGGGCGGCTAAGAACAATGGGGTTTCGTCTTTATCATCTTGAGCGTCTCTGTTTGCGCCATGCACCAACAATATGTTTACGGCGTCGACGTTGTTAACAGCTGCGGCCCAGTGCAGCGCGGTCTTGCCGCTGTTATCGGCGGCATTGATGTCGGCATCGGCGTTAATGAGGTCTTCCACCATTCCCTCCGTGGCTAAACGCGCTGCTAGTATCAGCGGCGTAGTGCCATCATGCATTCGCGCATTCAAATTCGTCGCCCGATTGCGCAATAGAATCTGGAAAACACCCATAGCATCGGCCGCGACGGCAGAGTGCAGCGGCGTACGGCCGGTGTTGTCTTGTGAATTCGCGTCGGCGCCCGCGTCCAGCAATCTCTTGGCCGCATCAGCCCGGGCGTAACGCGCGGCCAAATGCAGCGACGTCTCGCCGCTCTTGTCCGTGGTAGCATTCAAATCCGCGCCTTGGGCGACCAAATCGGCGATTACCGCCGCGGTGCCGTCGCTTTCGTCCTCCTCCTCACCGGTGTCGAGTCCGCCGCCACGCACTGCCGCTACCATCAGCGGTGTCATGCCGCATGGACCACGCGCATCCACATCCTGGCCATGCTCGAGACTAGGCGGCGTCAGCACACCCGCGTCCGGCCGTCGTATTTCGGCTGCGTCCAGATGTTGTTGCGTCCACATACGCGGTTCGGTCTCCTCGTAATCCGTGATGACAGTATGATCACTCGCGTAACCCGGCTCGATGGCACGCATCCGCTTCGACGGTGGTAGATCAGATTCATCGTCAGACCACTGGGACTGTACTCGAGAGCTTACAACATCCATGCTCATGCAGTTCACCGACGGCTGCTTGTTCAGATTACGCATCTCCTGACCGTCCGGACCGCGTCGACGCGACCGGCGTCGTTGACCACTGCCGCTGCTGGTTCTTAAGAAACCCTCAGGAAACCACGTGATCCCAACGGCACGCTTCCGCTGCGCAGTCACAAGGACACCCACTAGCAGACCGCCGAGCACCACGATGACCACACCGATAAAAACATATTTATAATTCGTTGGACTATCCGGGTAATCCGGACCCTGAGGACCCAGGACACTTCGCACTTGTTCGATGGGGAAGTTCCGCAGTAGGGAGTGCTTCATCGCAGCGGCGGCCAAATACTCGGCTGCCTCGTTTGACGATGAGAAACATACCGCGTTCTGCGCTATTGTGCATTTGCGATTGTCGATCTCCAAAAAAGTGATCACGCCATTCTTCGTTTCCCCGATAGGGTACATCGGTCGAGGAAAGAATTGAAAACTCTCATCTTCTTTGTTCCAAGGGTATATCATTTCATTGCCGAGGTCATCCATTTTAACGCGAAGTGTCGTTCTTAGATGATGACCCATGTCACGTAAAAAGGCTACGAGGTTCGTGCGGAAAGTATTCAAATCCATTCTCACGGCTATAGATATAACACCTTCCGCTAATGACGGCGGCTCTTTGTCGCAATCAAGACCGTCCCAGTTACATTCCTCGTTGTTGCAGCCGTAATCGCAATGACCGTTAGCGTAATGCTTTCTGCAGTATGCATCGTAGATCGGACTAGAAAAAACAAATAGCATAATAAATAAAAGTACTACAAATATAATTAAACAATTTGTTAGAATCGTTTATTTAATAAATAAAAAAACAAAAAATAAAAATCTATCATGGAAACTCGTATCATGGAAGCTCACATCATAGAAACTCATATCAAAACATTCAGTATATATGTATGTATTGTGTTAATAAATTAAAAATTCATAAATAGGAGAGCAGAGACTATACTATCAATAATAATTCACGACTTCAATAATTTAATTTTTTAATGTATATTAAGAGCAATGAGCACCGTAATACACATTGTAATGTTTAATTTAAAAAAGAAATTTATCCAAGAATACTTACTTGCAAGGAGGAAGTTTTCGTTCACAATCTCTGCCATCGTAGAGGCATTGCAGATTGTTGCAGGCTTCGTCGCATACGCCGTTCATGAATAACTCCCAGCATTTTATGTTCGGTGGAGTGCTACAGTTGCGCCACGGATTAATGCCCAGTGAGCAATCGTTGCCGTCAAAATTACATGCGTGGAAATTGCACTCCTCGTCGCAGCGATTATTGTTGGCCTTAAGTGCGCAGCCGTTTTCGATACACTTCAGACGCTCGCGCTCCGAAAAAATATCATCCATGCTTTTGGACATATTTAAATTGCCGGACACTCCGCCAGGATAATTTGCGTCGTAAATATCGCAATTTTTGCCGGACCACGTGGGAGGACAGTCACAGGCGTAATCACCGATCTTGTTTATGCAAGGGGCATTTTTCTGACACGGATGCCTGTCGCATTCGTTCCAGGCATCAAACTCACAATGCATACCGGTCGTACCTGGCAAGCAGTAACACTGATAGCTGTTTCCGATGACACGACACGTGCCGCCGTTCTGACACGGCACGGAATCACAGTAGGAACCAGGAAATTCGCAATTGATGCCATGAAAATCATCAGGACAGAGGCAAACATGTCTGTCTTGCTTGGCCTTGCACAAGCCACCATTCAAACATGGAGAACTATCGCAGAAATTCACTTTGATCTCGCAGCGACGGCCCATATAGCCGGGTTTGCAGTTGCAGTGATAGTTGTTGACCAGTTGTACGCAATCCTGAGTACCGGGCGAGACACACGGATTTGATAAGCACTCATTAATATCACCCTCGCATCTCGGTCCGACGAAACCGGGTGGACAATTGCACTCGAACCCACCCACTTTGTCGGTACAAGTGCCGTTATTGTGGCAAGCGGTCATCATACAGTCGTCGATGTTGACTTCGCATATAAAACCAAGAGTGCCGGGTGGACAGGAACATGTGAAGTTGTTGATCAGATCGTGACAGGTACCACCGTTCTGACAGGGATTTGGTTGGCAATCATCGATGTTGAGTTCGCAGTTCTGACCTTGGAAGCCCTTGGTACACTGGCACTGATACGAACCGACGAGATCTTTGCACGTTGCACCATTCTGACATGGCGCCGAGTCGCATTCATCTATCTCTTCCTGACAGTAAGAGCCGGTGTAACCATCGAGGCAATGACAACGATGACTATTGCCTATGTTTTCGCAGGTGCCATTGTTGCAAAGACTTTTCTCCGGCACGCCCTTTCGTATGGCGGCATCTTTGCACGAGACCATTTCTACGTCGCATACCTTGCCGGTCCATCCGGGTGAGCAGTTGCAATGATATTTGTTCATGTGCTGCACGCACGTTGCCTGGTTTTCGCATGGATTGTCGGCGCACCAGTCGACGTACTTATCGCATTGTTTACCCGTATAGCCGTATGGACAATGACATGTGTAATATTGCACATGATCATGACAAGTAGCGCCGTTTTGACAGGGCGAGCTGTCACATTCGTTGATACGATACTGGCAGTTTGAACCCGTATAGCCAGTCTTACAGACGCATGTATAGTTGTTGATACCGTCGATGCACGTGCCGCCGTTCATGCAACTACTGTCGGTACAGTCTTCGTCGTTGGTTTGACAATTAATGCCGGAGAAGCCGAGTTGACATTGGCATGTATAGGAGTTGACATATTCCTTGCAAATGGCACCGTTCTGACAGGGTTGCGACAGGCATTCGTCGATATCAATCTCACAATGTTTGCCACTGAAACCGTCCACACAGAGACACGTGTAATCACCGATGCCGTCCAGACAGGTGCCGCCATTCTGACAGGGAACTGCGAACAAGAAAGATTCTCTTTGAGTACGGCGATGTTTATTAAATGCGTTTAATTTAATCCATGCCATCGCGCGATAAAACAGATGACGCTCTATAGACTCGCGTTAAGACTCTTAAATGAAAGCGAAAGAAGATCTGCATCTGTAGCAAGTAAGGAAAAAAAGCATAGAACAGCCGCTGGTTCGTACTCACATGATGCACAGTCATCGGTATTGATGATGCAATCACGGCCCTCATAGCCCTTCGCGCACACGCAATGGTAAGAGCCGTTGGTGTTCCGGCAAGTGGCACCGTTTCTGCACGGCGACGTCATCACGCACTCGTCCACATCCTCGTCGCACAGCCTGCCCGTGTAACCGACCGTACACGTGCACGCGAAGTCGAGGAAGTTCGACGATGGTGAGCATTTCGCTCCGTGAAGACATCTGGAAATGACACAGCAACGTTATAAAGTCGTTCTATTATGCGGATCATCCATGCAGATACGTTTTATCGAAATTAAACGAAGCTCTTAAGGCTCCTGTTCTTCTTTACAGTCATAATTCGATGTGGTTGCAATAAAGAAACAGGAGCTTTAAAGAAGTACTATGTAAAATCACAATGCCATAAATAAATGAAGTTAAAATACAATAGTGATTTTATAAGCAATGTTAATTATAACAAGCGCTTTTTACGTTGTGTGTTTAAAGAATGATTAAAAATCTATTTTTTTCTTTAAAAGTGTGACTGATATCCTAAAGCTCTACAATACATAAATTCTCTGTAATATCAGTTATGCAATACTAAATTCAATATAAGATTTTTTTAGATTACGTTTCATATATTCTGACTGTTGTGCTCTCAACAATGTACAACATAATCAAGAATAATCAAGAATAATTTCAGAATTATCTCTCCTTACACGCTACGCATATGCGAATTTGACTACATCCATGTATTCTCATGCAAATAAATTCGGAAGGAAAAATCGTACTTGTTCGGCGAGCAGGGGTCCAACTTGTCCTCGCAATTCCTGCCGGTGTGGGGTAGCTCGCAGACGCATTTATAATCATTAACAAGATCGATGCAGGATCCGCCGTTCTGGCAGGGGTTGTTGGCGCAATCGTCGATGTTGGTCTCGCAATTGATGCCGGCGTAACCGGGCAGGCACTTGCAGCTGTAGCCATTCAGATGGTCGTTGCACGTGCCACCGTGCTGGCAGGGATTCGAGCCGCATTCGTCGATATCTGCCTCGCACCTCTTGCCGCCGTAACCGGGCAGGCAGTGGCAGATAAACTGGTTCACCCCGTCCTCGCAAGTGCCGCCGTTTAGGCAGGGCGAGCTCGCGCACTCGTCCACGTCGCTTAGACATCTGGCGTCGTAGTAGCCGCGCGGACACTCGCATTTGAAGCCGTTTATCATATCGATGCAACGGCCGCCGTTCGCACACGGGTTGCTCGCGCACTCGTTTATGTCGGTCTCGCAGTGCTGGCCGGTGAAGCCAGGCTCGCATTCGCAAGAGTACCTGAAAGATGAGACATCCTGTCTTGAAGAATGAAGGAAAGCATGGTGACGTGTTGATATACGTCAAGTATTGCCAAATTGTGTCAGCATTCGTATTATTCTGTTGTGTGTTTGATTATCAATATACAATAATTGATTTACCAGAGATTTCTAAGGTGAAAAAATACATATTGGATTTCCATGAAAGATTTTATGTGGGATATTTTAATTATATTATCATTATCTTTAGTATAATTATTAAAAGCGTTTGTTTTCAATAATGATAAAAAAAATGATTTCATATAAGCACAGAGGCAAAACTAATTCTTTAAATCCAATATTTCAGTCCATTTACCATCCGCGTTTGACTACATAAATAATTTTATCAAATTCTAAGTTCAAAGAAAAGACAATAATCATGCAAACGGACAAATGATATATGCACGGAAAAAATGGTTTTGCTGAATTATCTAAAAATTTAATCGGATACAGATCAGAAAATACCCATACAGCACAGAACATTGCAGTAGCATTGCAGCAATGTTTCGACAATGTTGTTATGTTGCTGCAATGTTGCTGCAACTTCTGTGCTATATGGGTAATTATATTGAATCATCCAAAATAATTATGTAGGACGCTCAAGTTGTTTGCTAGAATGTCAAAACTTTGGACGGTCTAACATAATTGTTTTCAGATCTGTATCTGGCTAAATTTTTAGATAATTCAGTAAAACCGTTCTCCGTGTGCGAAAATATTCGTATATAGCAATTTCTGAAGAGCTGTGATTGAGGGGCCTATTCTGCAACTCTTAACGACAGTGTTGTTATCGTTATATTATCATTGCGCAGGTATAATATATGGTAAAAAAGCTGCGTAATGGACAACATAACGATGACGACACTGTCGTTAAAAGTTACAGGATAGGCCCCATTATATCTTAAAGATATCGGATTTGACGACCAAAAGCAACTTCTTATGTTTCTTCAAGCTCACCTGTTGATACCGTCGATACATCTAGCCCCGTTTCGGCAGGGATTGCTGTAACACTCGTTGACGTTGACCTCGCAATTCTCACCGGACGTGCCCGGTCGGCAGACGCACAGGTAACCGTCGATACGATCCTCGCATCTACCACCGAACTGGCACGGATT
Organism: Aphaenogaster floridana; assembly: GCA_003063835.1. NCBI lineage: Eukaryota > Metazoa > Arthropoda > Insecta > Hymenoptera > Formicidae > Aphaenogaster > Aphaenogaster floridana. The sequence goes on along the minus strand of NJRP01000122.1, from coordinate 621,507 downwards.
GCTCTCGCACTCGTCGATCTGCGTCTGGCACAGTTTGCCAGTAAAGCCGGGGGAGCAGTTGCAGGTGAAGCTGTTCTCGCCGTCGATGCAGATACCGCTGCGACACGGATTCGAGGCGCAGTCGTTGATGTTGGTCTCGCAGGAGTCGCCGGTGAAGCCGGCCGGACACTCGCACGTGTACCTCGCGATACCGTCCTGACAAGTGCCGCCGTTCTTGCACGGTGACGAGATGCAGTCGTCGATGTTGATCTGGCAGTGGGTGCCGGTGAAACCCTCGGCGCAGGTGCATCTGAAGGAGTTGATGAGATCGCTGCAGGTACCGCCGTTCATGCACGGCCTTAGCGCGCACTCGTCTATGTCGATCTCGCATTGAGTTCCAGTGAAGCCTAGAAGAAGAGGAATATCGCAAATATAGCATACAAAGAAAGAGAACATAAAATATGTAATATATTATAAGATATTAAAAATACATATAAACAATAAATTGGGTGAAGAAAAGTCAGCGCTTCGAAATTAATATAGCATTTGTTATATAAAGATAAAATTTGATAAAGTGTGTAAATATTTCATATAATTTGTATACCTAATATGACAAACGTATATTGTATGTATACGTTGTTAAATTGCATACTATTCATCATATTAGGTATACAAATTATATGAAATATGTCGATATACATATATATAGAACTATCCGAAAATAAAAATGTTGCCAAGGTCAGATAATCAGGCAAAGATATTCATCTTCATAAGCGACATGTTCGGACAAGCAGTCAGGGATGAAGTCATCGCTGCCATAACTGGCGTAATTAACGTTAATTAATCAGCTATATCGATGGACGAGGGCAGAGTATCCTATATGATCGAGACGTAGATCGAGGGAATAATTGCACACTTGATCGATCGACCGGATGCCTTTTTCCAGCAGTTTTCTTGCCGTGCGAACTCGGGAGTGATTCTTGACGGGCAATAATCGCATCAATTATCAAGAGTAATTAGGGGATGGCAGATGGCAATAATTCCGAGGAGGATCGATCCAGCGGAGAACAGCTCTCATGCATGATCTTCCGCGAAGAAAATCGCAGATCGGCTGCCAATGCACAATTATCGTCGGATAAATGTCGATGTGCATTAATTAAGAGGAATTTTTAAAAAGCATGTAATACCACTTCGACGTTTGAAAAGCAAAATTATCAATAAAAATTTAGAGTTATCAAAGCTAATATTAACATAGATATAATTAAAACATAGTCCTAAATTAAATGGATTAAATTAATAGTCACTTTTAGCGACTCTTTATTATTAAATTTATTATTGCGCAATATTTCAATGTCACATTTAGGTATCAAATTTATCGCGACTAACTGTATATTTACTTCTCTACCGTGAAAATTGCGAATCCACGTGTTTTACCGCACTTCCGCATGATATTCCTGGCGATCCTTCCACCAGGTGGTCCTGATGGTTAAGTTTCTTTGCTTTTGTCAACATTGTGAAGCTAATGCGTGTTCATTCATATACAAATTGAGCCAGGTGAATCACCATTGCATCGTGTGATGCAAAAATCGCTAAGGAAGAAACAAAGAAGCGGGGGAAACGAAGAAGAGTAGAATGAAGCACGCACGCGACGCATTCTCGCCGCAGGTGGTCTAATTACGTTATATTGGAGAATAATCCTGAAGCGAGGCAGCTGCCAAGCAAAAGTTATTTTCACCGCGTACTGAGAGCTTAGTTACATTTCTAAAACCTGCTGCGAGCTAGAAATTTGCTTAAATCAATGTAACGAAGATGTGTCATAACAATCGAATCTTCTCTTAAAGTTTAAGAAACAACGACTCGTATAAAACGAACACGCAGCATTTTTAATATATTATAGATATTAATATCTTTGCAATAAGGGACGATACATCCATAGAATAGAATATCGCTGTATATTTATAGTATTGTCAAATTCTAATATTACAAAACAGGAATAAATAGTAAATTTTTCACATACGCCAAAGAAAATACTCTTGTCAAAAGAAATTGAGAAATTCGGAAAAACAGTGAACGTTAACCAATTGTTACCGTCGTTTATAATCACGTCTTCGCTGTTCATATTTATAAGAATATAGTTTATACGAATAAGCTTGAAATCGGGGAAGTGTCGATCAAGGGATCAAGAGTAACAGTTTTTTTTAACATCGAACGATCGATAAGCGGCTTATGCGTTCGATATCGGAGGATGATTTTGCAAAGCCGCGTATAAGAGATCCTGTCATCACGTCGATGCATCGCGACGCCTCGAAGAGCATTCTTTGATTCTCGTCAACCGGATGACGCGCGGATTTTTATCATATTTACATTCAGCCGATATTTTTTCTCCTTTCCTTTCGTTCGTCCGCGCAGACAATGATGCAGCTAATTTACTTGTGAATGCACGTACGAAGCGGCGGATCCCCGTGGCTTCCTTTCGAATCCTAAGGTTCTCCTCGGACATATGAATCACATGCAACGTACGGCGATGTATTATCGCTCGAATGTTATCGCGAATTTTGCAAGTCACTAATAAATTTTACAAATGCAAAATTGTCTCATTATACACGAAGTCCGTAAATAACTTTTATAGATAAGATAATATATAAGAATCTTCAGAATCAATGTGTCTTTATCTATTGTTTAGCTTCCAACAAATTTGAAGATAACTTTTTTATAGGAAAGATTTTGTTGTTTTGCGATCCATTTCACTTTTTCATCGTATTCATGTTAGGAAAATCGATAAACTTGATTTTCAACGGCAACATTCTGCCTTATTCGTTATTCAACATCAAGCCATTTGAGAAACCAGCTCATCTTGAATATGCTCGCTTGATCGATGCTGATAGAGACCCTTGTGTGTGTTCATGTATTATTTAAAATTTACATACAAATACGCCTGCAGGAACATTTGAATTATTAAACACGTTTCGAGACTGGTGGAGCACGCCGCAGAAACATTTTTCAAGGCCGATTTAATGCGCCATTGTCTCTCAAGAAAAATTTCACACAAATGACATTTTTAGCAAGCGAACAAATTTCAACTCTCTTACATAGCAAAATAATAAAATAAATTTTCATTTTCTCTAAGATATACTGAATACTTTATTATAATAAAAACTGTATACGCGTATAGGGCATAAAATTAATATCATCGTGTATTTTTTATGTTTTTATATAAAAAATTATTCTGCATAATTGTAATCAAGTAATATAAAACCATGCTCTCATACACAATTGCAAAGTTCGCTCTGAAAATCTTCTACAACAGCAAGAAACAATGTATGAACCATTCTATTCAGAAGAATATAGATGAATGAAGGGTTGTCAACGCAAGAAGCGAACAGATACAAGCTGGTCCGATAAGCTATAATTAATCTCAAATAAACCGCTTAATTTTCTCGACGCGGTGCTATTATTAACAGCTTCCAGGGACTGCTTCGAAGACATTAATTTACTTAGGGATCGCAGAGGCCTAAGAGATACGGGTCTCTGGATCCAAAGGGAAGAACAGATATTCGCTCTCGCGAGAAACGTCTTTTTTTTAGCTTCTTCCATATGCATCTCAGTCGCTACACGCATCTGGTTCAGTTCGGGAGCTAGTATTATCCTTCGTCGGGCGACGTATCCTGCGATAGACGCTGCCGTCCACGCCTCTCTTCTAATGCCCGTAATGCTCACTTGTCAATCCTTTCCGCGGACCAAATGAATAGCTGCCGATTCATAAATATCGCGTTGCATCAGTCGATACGGCGGTGATTCTCGGGCAGAAACTGGCCAAGTTCACTTTTTGCTCTATACTGACTAAGATACTATTTATTAAGTCTAGACCGTTCGCATGAAGATCCACCGGGCTTGCACCTGCTTCTAAAAATTTTTTTGCGTTAAATAAATATATATATAATTTCCTAACTTCTCATAATACTTTACGTATATTTATTTTTACACGGAAATATTGTTTAAGCGTGAAATTTTTTTATCTCTGTTTTATATAAAATTATAAAGTTATTAGAAAAATATTTTATTTAATTATGTTAATGTATTTCTAGAAACATATGCATATCACAGATTTTCGCAGATTTTGAATTCAGTTGCATTTTCTGTAGTTCTTATCTATAATAATTTACGTAAAGGAACATTTTTAAACGAGATTCATCAAGTAATATAAGAAGTAAACGATATTTATTGTCGGCTTCTCTGTCATTTCTAAATTGAGTTTACGAGAGGATATCTATTTTGTTCCGAAAGATCGACCAATTTGCTTCGCAATTTTTACGAGCGACAATAATACTCACATAATATTTAAAAAAATTCATGATATTTTAATTAGTTGACATAATATAAATAGAAATAATTTGTTTGATTTTCATGCTTTCAAATGTTACATATCACAGTACAATTTTCAAGTTAATGCAAACATTGAACGTTATTTTACAAACGACTTTTATAGTTTAACAACACCCGGACGATTCTTCATTGTTATGCGAATTTATGCGTATAATTTAGCAAAGATAATTACGATCTTTGGTCCATCCACAGAAGCTAATGTGTAGTTACAGTTCGTATAGTCGAGTTGCATCGAATTTAATCCTAGCACCAGCGCAAATCAGTCCGTACGGTGCAAGAACGCACCAGGAACAATTTACTTATCTGTCGACCGGGAGAAGGAGGGAAGGCTTACGTGGGAGATCACGCGTGCCGGAATGATGATGAAGATAATGACTCCTACCGTTCCGTGTATCAAAGATCGCGACTGCAGAATCCGTTCCATTTGCCGTAATTTCGACACGGCGCTGATCCGCACGAATCAATTCCGGGTTCGGTATCGGCTGAGCACCTAGCGGTACCGAGATTGTGGATCAATGCGAATTTTCTCTGCCGATCGCTGAATTTACCAGGGATCGATACGTTTTCGGCGCGACGCGGTGGCACGCGAGGCGACGGAAACGTATGTACAACGGCAGGTTTCTTTCTTTCATTCATTTTGTTTAATGATGCGGTTGAGTCTCGAATCGATTGGCCGTTCGTCGATCGTTTAAAGGTAACGAATTTTTATCGAGCCGCTCGCGGGGCACTGTGCGAGATTGCAGAGATCGATCGTGCGAGTAAAGCGCGAGCAGATAAAGCGGAATAATACAACGTGATTACGGGGCGAGGAACGGTACCGGCGAAGACAAGGAAGCTCGCATCGCACCGTAATTCCGATCCCGCGTCGAGAACTCAGTGTATAATAAAGAAGCGGCATCGTCCATTTCGTTTGATCTCCGCGCGGCGACTCTCGACGAGCCGCTATACTAGCTCGCAACATTGTCTAGTGGAGCGCGCTTGGAGAGATTATAATCGATCCGATCGATCTGTAATAAGCAATTTACGCGTACATGAGCTCCGAGCGCCGATTGTTCACACCTTATTTCGCTTAAGTTCTACTCCCTTTCATTGGTCGTTAAAAAAGTGTTATGCTTGTCATTGTCATGTAATGACGATCGAATTTTACGATGCCTACTTTCTTCAAACGCAAATTTATAAAAGCTTTTTTCAATAATATGTAAAATATTTTTTTTTGTAGACGAAACAGTATCTTTTATCTTGATTCTTTGTAACGTCAATATTTTACATTATTTCATTTAACATTAGTCTTTATCCGCATCTTATTACACGGAGAAAATTTTATATTAAAAATTACTATGTATGGCAGTAGCCATGGACTATTGCTGGAATTATAAAAATTTTTACTATGTAAAACAATGAAAAACATAGTAAAAATTTTTATAATTCCAGCAATAGTCCATGGCTACATAGTAATTTTTAATATAAAATTTTCTCCGTGTAGAAATCTGGACATTTTATGGTTTAATAAAATTAATTAACATAAAATTAAATATATGATTAATATTATATTAAATATAGCAGTTCAAACTAAATTCCAGTTTAAAAGAAAGAAAAGAGAAAGAAAGAAAAAAAGGAGAATTAAAACTGGTAGAAGTTTTAACTGATTTGTTTCAAATGATATAGGTATGCACAACTGCATTACATACTTATGACATTAATTGTGGTTTGATTGTCAAGAATAAAATCCTTTCTACAAAACAACATTCATAGAACGTTCTACACGACAATTTAAGTCCTGATTCCAATCCTTGACTCCAAAGAGTTCGACTCTACAGCGCATGGGTTTACTTGGCAATCATCGACACCCGCTAATGAACAGTTAATCCGGCCCATCGCTTGCACGCGAGACAGAGAAGCGTCAGGAGTATATGCCACAGGGAACGCAGGCAAGAAAGAGAGAGAAGAAGGGAGGGGGAGAAAGCAAAGAGAAACCGATCTCTGCCTGTAACAGCTCGAACGCGCCGTCGGTGGTGTTGCGCACTCCCACGTTTGGCCAGGCGTGTTCGGATAATTGTAATCTATTGCCTCGCCGCGGTGTTCTCGTAGCGAGGCCTACGCGCATTGATAAACTATGCGAAACCCAACCGCGGCTCGCAACTCGCGCTGCCCGAGCTGCGCTTCTCTCCTCCTTTCGTTTCTCCTCTGCTCGCCGCCTCTACCTCTCACCCGGTCGTGCTGCATTTGTACCTCTTTCTCGCCTTCGATACGGTACGGATGCACGCCCAGTGAACGCGCATGGACCGCGCAGCGTACGGATGCTGCGCTCGAATCCGCATGTATGGGTACCGGGCGAGGGCATACATGTGGCCGAGCTGTTACATACAACGATAGGGACACCGATCGTTTAAATTAGAAAAGCGATATCTCGTTATGTGTGCAGCATTGTTCTTTATATATCTCGCCGCGCGAGGAAAAAGCGTTTAACGTGCAACAAGAGCGGTGAATTGGAACACACAATATGTTTGTGCACAAATTTATTTCCCTAAATTGCAGCAAAGTGAATATATAGAAACGCCTTTCTTTAAAATTTGAAATAAATTTTTTTCTACACTAAGAGAAAAATTAATGATATTTGTGACTATAATTAAATTGTAAATAATTATGGTTAGGTGCACCATTTTTATAGTTATTACTGCTAT
>NJRP01000122.1:509455-606614 GCA_003063835.1 Aphaenogaster floridana | reverse complement strand
CGCATCTTATTACACGGAGAAAATTTTATATTAAAAATTACTATGTATGGCAGTAGCCATGGACTATTGCTGGAATTATAAAAATTTTTACTATGTAAAACAATGAAAAACATAGTAAAAATTTTTATAATTCCAGCAATAGTCCATGGCTACATAGTAATTTTTAATATAAAATTTTCTCCGTGTAGAAATCTGGACATTTTATGGTTTAATAAAATTAATTAACATAAAATTAAATATATGATTAATATTATATTAAATATAGCAGTTCAAACTAAATTCCAGTTTAAAAGAAAGAAAAGAGAAAGAAAGAAAAAAAGGAGAATTAAAACTGGTAGAAGTTTTAACTGATTTGTTTCAAATGATATAGGTATGCACAACTGCATTACATACTTATGACATTAATTGTGGTTTGATTGTCAAGAATAAAATCCTTTCTACAAAACAACATTCATAGAACGTTCTACACGACAATTTAAGTCCTGATTCCAATCCTTGACTCCAAAGAGTTCGACTCTACAGCGCATGGGTTTACTTGGCAATCATCGACACCCGCTAATGAACAGTTAATCCGGCCCATCGCTTGCACGCGAGACAGAGAAGCGTCAGGAGTATATGCCACAGGGAACGCAGGCAAGAAAGAGAGAGAAGAAGGGAGGGGGAGAAAGCAAAGAGAAACCGATCTCTGCCTGTAACAGCTCGAACGCGCCGTCGGTGGTGTTGCGCACTCCCACGTTTGGCCAGGCGTGTTCGGATAATTGTAATCTATTGCCTCGCCGCGGTGTTCTCGTAGCGAGGCCTACGCGCATTGATAAACTATGCGAAACCCAACCGCGGCTCGCAACTCGCGCTGCCCGAGCTGCGCTTCTCTCCTCCTTTCGTTTCTCCTCTGCTCGCCGCCTCTACCTCTCACCCGGTCTTGCTGCATTTGTACCTCTTTCTCGCCTTCGATACGGTACGGATGCACGCCCAGTGAACGCGCATGGACCGCGCAGCGTACGGATGCTGCGCTCGAATCCGCATGTATGGGTACCGGGCGAGGGCATACATGTGGCCGAGCTGTTACATACAACGATAGGGACACCGATCGTTTAAATTAGAAAAGCGATATCTCGTTATGTGTGCAGCATTGTTCTTTATATATCTCGCCGCGCGAGGAAAAAGCGTTTAACGTGCAACAAGAGCGGTGAATTGGAACACACAATATGTTTGTGCACAAATTTATTTCCCTAAATTGCAGCAAAGTGAATATATAGAAACGCCTTTCTTTAAAATTTGAAATAAATTTTTTTCTACACTAAGAGAAAAATTAATGATATTTGTGACTATAATTAAATTGTAAATAATTATGGTTAGGTGCACCATTTTTATAGTTATTACTGCTATAATGTTAGTAATAATAACAAAAATGGTGCACCTAACCATAATTATTTACAATTTAATTATAGTCATGAATATCATAAATTTGTCTCTCAGTGTAGCAAAAATTCTGAACAACAATCGGTTTTTATCATATTTTCAGTTTCTTAATAAGTAATAATCACTATATTTAAGATCCCCTTAAAATATAGTTATAATTTAATTAAAAAAGTAATACGTGTTGAGAAGTTTCTTAATATTCACTCATTCAAATCAAGTATTGCCGATTTTAAAATTTGACTTCTGGATGCGTTTAATTGTTTATTGTAATATTTTATACATACCACGTTCCTTCTCTTTTATATGTTATTTTTATATTTCATTTAGTCCGACATTATCTTTGACTGCCGGGTATTGTTTAATCACTAGACCGGCATGACAGCATCATTTTCTCAATAACCTTTTCGTCTCCACCTGCAAAACCTGCGTATTATTATTGCCGCGAATGACCCGAAGGAACGTACCTTGCAAGCGAGAGGACGTAAATTCAAACTCATTCTCTACGCTGCCAAGATTCGTGAGAGGATACGCAGCAGTTTCCGTAAGTGGTCCCTTCATGCGAGATCCACTCCTGGCCCGCGGCGGAAACCAACGCGCTGGTAATACTCCCTCCGAGGGAAGTTTGAGAAGAATCCTGTTCCTCGGACTTTTACGGCGGGCATGTTCTACCTAGAGTGCCATAGCTCGTTGCGTGATACATCGTGCGTGTCATTTACTACTTCGCCGAATATCTCATCGTTCCCATTCGACATTTAACAAATACAAGATTTCTAAAAAAGTACTGTACACCCCACGATAAACCGACTGGAGAGTAAAAGTAAAAAAGAAAAAATAAAAAACTATTAGTACGTAATTTCGACAAAAAAATAATTAAATTGCACGTTCCAAATGGCATCGCGATGCGGTCGCGAGCTACTTTGAGCATTCTATGTAATCTTCACTAAAACAGATTTGAAGTTGATCGAATCTTGTAACTATTACAATCCGTCGAATGAAAACAGAGAAAAGGGACTCGTTTACACGATTGGTTGCGATTGGTCGTAGGAAAAATCTGGTTTGTACTACTTTGTTTTAATGGTAAGTGATCATCATATCAGACAGAATAATCTATCAGTGATTTCATTCGACATCTCAATCTGTTGTTATGATTGACGATGCATTTGCGATGAAAGCCGCCGCTATTTTTTTAGAACTACACATATCTCTACTATAACTTTATATTAATATGTATATAAAAAAAATTATTCATTGTTTAAAACTGTTTTCTCATTTTTATTGCCACAAAATTTGTTAAATTTATTTTTAATATATTTTATTTATATCTTCTTTTCGAGATTCTGTTTTTATGATATTCTATATTTAATCTACCCTTTTCGTTCAACATTCATGATTACCTCGGACTTTATTACATATAAAATTTTACTTTTTTAAGGTAGTATGTCAGACTTTCAAAAATAACAGCATTGCCATAATATTTTGCTAAGATGTTTAATAATGTATTTCGTTCCTACATATGAAATTTAAAGTCAATTTACCGTATCGTTTTCAAGAAAATTATTATTATAACGTCTGTAAGACGTAATATAGACGTCTTACAGACAGTTAGAATAATAATTTTCTTGAAAACGATACGGTAAATTAACTTCAAATTTCATATGTAGGAGTGAAATACATTATTACCATCTTAGCAAAATATTATGGCAATGCTGTTATTTTTGAAGGTCTGACATATATCTTTAATCTTGCTAGTTTTGACCGCGATTTGCATTTGATACATTGCATTTTACTAAAGCTATTAACAATAACAGCTTATGAAGTTGCATAATAATTTTGTTCAGAAATATGTGTTAATATTATGAATATTGCATAGAATAGGAAGGGATACGTTTCTTTAATATAGTTTTTAATTTATTGTGCTTTCATATTAAACAATTAGCTTTACACGGAGAAAATTTTATATTAAAAATTACTATGTATGGCAGTAGCCGTGGACTATTGCTGGAATTATAAAAATTTTTACTATGTAAAACAATGAAAAACATAGTAAAAATTTTTATAATTCCAGCAATAGTCCACGGCTACTGCCATACATAGTAATTTTTAATATAAAATTTTCTCCGTGTACGCACGTATTCTTTTGCTTGCTTTCCTTTGACTTCTCGCATATTCAAAAGCCAAACATCTCAATAGTAAATTCTCAAGAAAATATAATAGGATTACGTCTCTTCGCATCAATTTGTCTTCAAATCCCGATTAGCAATAATAAAACGCAGATTACGTTTATGCGTCTATCAGCGGTATCGGTAACGAGAGAGAACCCCAAGTTATCGCGAGGCGCGAATGATCGCGGGTCGAGGGTCAATCACGGTCAAAGCTGTGAGAAGGGAAGGCGAAGGTGAGACATCGAGCACCTGCAAGCGCTCGGCTGATTTTCGCGATTAACGGTCGCGGATGCGCTCGAGAGGAGGAGGCCTGACTGCTACCTGAGTAAGCAACATTCGCAACATTGCCCTCTCCGCTCGCCCTTCCTCGTTCTTGCCAAGAGCCATCGGCTCTTCTTATCTGCCGCTATCCCTGTCCCTCTCACTTTGATTCTCGCCCTCATGCTGACGTTAATGCGCGACGACATAATGACGAGTCGCGCAGGCTAAGAAGTCGAATTGCTGGTAGCGGCAACGGGCTGCGTTATTTACCGAATCAAATGAAAAAGAGGACCCATCAGGCCCCTCATCAAGGAAATGAGGGGACATCGCAAGATCGAAGTCCTCCTTCTGCTCGCCGCCTTCTCGTTCCCTCTCCTCCTTCATCAGTCGCTTCCATCGCCTCATCTTTATCCAGGTTGCTTGTGGAAGGCAGCGGAGCCTTGTTGAAGGAGGCAAAAAAGCTACCGTACGGTATAGTGTAATGCACCAAATAAATAACAGAACTTTACAAATCGTCCACGTTTAATTGCGCCGCTAAATCGGTCGGTTTAATGAGCTCGATAATTACGCTATGCCCGAGGGTATCGCTTTTCACACGCATGCCAAGGTACGTGCCCTCCTTAATGCAGAATGCTGTCAAATTTGAGCGCCGATGTACGTGCAAACGAACGCGAACGGTGTTACGCAAAAATCAGTTAACCCATACATTGATATTTTCGAGTAAATTAAGTTTAAAGAGTGAAGATTTATGTTGCCAATCTGTGTATGTGTATAACTCATCATTTTAGATTCATTACTTCTTTAAACTTCAGTAATTGATTCATTTTTGTGTAACAATTTAAGTTTTCGAATATGAATTCTATTTACATGAAAATAATACTCGGAACAATCGCATTTAATGCTAAATGCAGGTCAAATGTGGGACGGTATTTTGATTAATATCTCGAAACCATCAGCCTCATTAGTATTTTTCTCGCTCGCAACACAGTGATCAAACCCGTTATTAAATTATCATTACACTTCTGCTCTTCTTATAAGTTTGTAAGAAAGGATAACGATACACACAGACGTTGCGACAAGACGGACGCGTTTTGAAGGTAAGTACTGAGATCAGTGTCCATAATCAAAGGTAATCATAGACACTCTACCTCTGATTGAAAATGTAATTAAATTCATATTCATATTCATAAATCTTCTATGATCAATGCATCATTCATCAATCTTTGATTATCGAAATACTCAACGATTCATTGGCATCTCCTTCTCAAATAATCAGAAATTATTTAGAGACCGCAAGTTTCCTTGCAAAAAAATAATCGATGGACCGAATATAATAAATTTATAGAATTATGATTCTCCGTTAAAAGATAATTGATTATAAGCAAATCTCGGTCGAAAGTCAGCAGGCGATAAGAGCGCGAAGCGATCGAATCTTCGTTATTCGTTCTGAAATCGCGATTTACCGATGTATCGTGTATACGTCAACTTAACTGTAAAATCTTCCGGAGGGCGAGACTTCGTCTGATAGAGCTGCGATTACTCGTCCGAGACCTGTCGACTGAAATCGCGAGAGGGAATTGATGCGGCGGCGTCGGTCGGGTGCAGCAAGGTGCTAACGGTAGAGGAAATTCTTAATCGCCACGCAGCCATCCAACTCTTGGATGGTCGATTCGAGAATTTCAAATTCCGCGCCAGGTTTCCGAATACCGGCAACCTAACCTAACCGGGAAAACTCTGCTGCATTCTTGGTCGCCGCAAAAATGCCGTGCATCGGTGCATGGAGGTAGACTACGTGTTCCCGGTAGCACACGCGTCATGTACGACGTGTCACGTTTTTAATTTTTCGTACGCTTCATTTGGCGCTTATCTGTCTGATGCGGAAGTGGTTACTGGGCAAAAATTCTCTCGTACTCTTACTGAGTTAGTTATTGAAAATTTATCCGAAGATATGTGACAATATGCCATTAAATGCGTCTAAAGTATTAATCAAAGTGCTTGCTTTAAAAAAAATTATGCAATTGTGCAGTTACATTTTTAAAGAGCAACTATGTGTTTTCTTTACACCAATTGATTCATCTCATTATTCTGTGCATAAAAGTATTAAGATACGGTTATCAAAAATGAATAGTTTACGAGATATTTTGTACTTCATGGTAAAATATGTCAAAATAAAATATAAAATATCTCGAAAACTATTGATTTTTCGATAACTTTACCTTACTACTTTTATGTGCAAAATAACTACAGGCATCATACTATAAAAAAATCATATAATTTCATTTTAAAAAACAAGTCACCTTGAAATCTCAGGAACACCTCCACCTAGAAAAAACTTGTGTCCATCATAAAATGTCCTCCTCAAAACCTAGCAACTTTTATTTGAAACATTTGTTTATAAAATCGGATCGGAGATATTCGGTCTGTTAGGTTTGAAATTTAACACCCTGTATAATGCTGTGAATCATATAGTCCAAAAGTGAATCTTAAATTTTCAAACTGCGTATTGAAAAAATTTCTATATATTCTTCCGAGCAACGTATCATCAAACCTGTCTCTGAGGAGTCCGCATTTCTACCCGCCTAACTGTAAATCCCTGTTAAGAGGGCGAGGCACTTCTTCCTCGGTTAAAGGATGATTCGCTTCGCCGGAAGAGATAAAAAAATCCGGAAACTCAACGCGCTCGTAAACCCGAATGCGTTTCTGCCACGGCGAAGCGCTGGAATTTCCCCGCGGATTCCAGCTCCGCGGCGTTCGACGGTGCATCGGCATCGCCGTGCATCGCTATGCATTGCATTGCATCATTGCGGCGATATTAGCGGAGAAACCCGCAGGCGCCGCAGGTGGATCGAAATCATTCATCTTGTGTTTTTTTTTCAGACACGCGCGGCTTCCTTATTCGCGTGAATTTTTCGAAATAAGCCTAATCATGAAGAACATTCCTTGCACTCTAATTTAAATAGATTGACTAAAAAACAATATTAACCCTCCGCCTGAATACGTGGGTCGTTGGTGTCCGAGCCAACTTACGTCTTTCCTTCGCTAGTGTTCAGAATTCATTTTTAAAAAATATTTAATAAATAATTTTTATCAAAATGACTATAAAATCATTAACTACAATGTAGATAGATGTTCCTTGAATTTTTTTAGATTTCTTAAAATACTTTAAAGTGAGGAAAATAGCGTCGGACGCAAAAGACCCACGTATTCAGTGGAAAGGTGTCGAAAAAACGTATTCAGTCGGAAGGCTAAGTTAAGATTTGAATTCCTCAAGATTTCAAGTGAATTCACAATTAACTATTTTTTTCAAGTTAAATATTTTACTTCTATAATTCATTATACAAACTAAAGATCATTCAATCTTTATAAGTACCTTGATATTACACAATCGAAAACTTAAAATATAGGAACGTTATGTGAATTATCAGACACGGAGATCTTTTTGTTGACATTAATGGGTGATGAAATTGTCGATCGATCCTGCGCGATTCCAATAGCTTGACGATCGACTGCGCTTCCTGAAAGTCTGAATAAGGCGATCAGTCAACTCGATGTAATAATGGAATAGTGGATAAAATGATAAAACCGAGAGAGATAAAATGAGGTATGTCTCGACTGTCTTGTCAACGATATACGCTATTCCCAAGACGGTTGTTCCGCGGCGGTTTCTATGACGATAACGATGATTTCCTCGAGCTGCTTTTTTCGCTACTGCCCGATTAATCGACCGTAATTGGCCAGTTGATTGTACGAACGAAGAAAACTGATCAGGACTATGAGCAATCGAGAAACCGAATTATTCTTCCTGCCCGAGTCGGACAGCTGCAGCATTCGATCGATTGATGACAAAGAATTAAAGTACTACGAAAGAAATTCGTAATCATCTGATTTCATTGCAGAATTGTAGATGCACTACCTTTAGATGTTAATATGGAATATTTTACGCCTCGAAATTTCACTACATACAGCGATATTTTACACCGAGCTACTTTACAAGTTCAGTATGTCTGGTTGGATGAGGAAAGCATTCAATCTTTCTCGCGGAAAGGGAGAGAGAAAATTTCGACGGAAAGGACATTTGTCGTACCAATGTATTCGCAAGTTCGCGTGCTATGACGGAGAATTATGCAAATTGCGTGGATTCTTCCTCTCCTGCATGCCACTCAAGTCTCGTGGAAACTAATTGCAGCGCGCATCTGTCCGTGGTGTACTCAAAGATTGTTTCCCTTCGGCTTGTCAGCGAGTTCTCTACTAAGGGCTGGTCCACGCACGTCGCGAAACTTCCTACGCTCGCGAAACTCTCGTGAATATGAAATGAACTACCCACACGTGGTCTGTCAACCGCGATTTCGTCTTCGGTCTTCACGAAGTTTACACTAATGAACAAATTTATCAGTAATGACGCAAAAAATATTAACAAATTACCTCCTAGTTTGATTGCCAATAAGTTCAAATGTGTATGTGTTGTGTTCTATTATTCAATATTCCTCGATTTCATATAATGCCATTAATAAATAGTAATAATTATAAATTGAATCGTTTATCTTAAAATCAAGAATTTTTTTTCAATTCTTAATTTCAATCTATATTTAAATGTGAAAGTTGCTATAACTTAAAGAATTTATTATCATTTAATTATCTCGAAAAATAAGACATCTACAAAATGATGTATGACTAAAATCAATAATTACAGCATGATCTGATTAAGGGCAATAGATTTTAAAAGTTGTTTTATATTATGCATGAAAAGATTTTTTATTTAAAAAAAGAACCCCCAAGAAACGGTAAACAGACTATGGTTCGACCGATTCGATCTATCTGGCCGGGTAGAAATAGTGGAGAATCTCGAGAAAGATTCGCGCGTCGAATCGCGAGCGCTAATTAGTCGGGTAATAGAGCAGAAACTCCCAAGTTACGACTTTACGGAGTGATCCCATGAAGATCGTCGGCCCGTTCCAGCTTCCAGGTCGCAGATTGTTCGTGCGCCACGGCATAATCCGATTGGATTATGCAAATCCACAGTGGGATTTTTCACGGGTGAACTAATTACCACGATATAGCGCTCGGCGTAATGCTTGAGCGCTATAACAGGATCCTCCGCGGTTGGAAAAGAGCCCGGTTCTAATCCTCCGCGATCGAGCCTCCGTTTTACGATTACGACCAACCTCGTCTATTCCTTCACGCTTGGAATACGCGCAAGTCGAACTCGCATAATCAGGCTTATACGAGAGTGGCCGACGAGTCTTAGAGAGGAGGAAGACGAGCAGATAACTTTTTATAGTTACTTTTAAGTGCAGCGTATCGGGAGCCCTATCCCATCGCTTTCGTCGCGTGGATTCTAGCTCGGTTACCAAGTTTCTAACGAGACGCCGATACAAACGTCATTCTGCAACATTCTGCAACGTTCTGCATTGTAGTCGCGTGCAGGTGTGCAGCCATACAGTGCTATCTGTCACGTGGATAAGCAACGATGTGGAAGGATTTATGGCATGCCGTCGGGAGACACATAGAGAGAAAGAAATAATCCTCCTGCGTGGTCCACGAGACCACGTGGTTCACGTCGCGGTGAAGTCCGCGTAGGACGAGCTGCGCGACTGAATTGAAATGCCGACTCGATATCACGTACGTCGAAGAACGTCAGGGGTAATCAGTGAAGTAATTGTCCGAGTGGAAGCAAGTTTTGCAAGGACGTACGCCAACGGGTTCGAAAGACATTGTAGGATTTAAAAAGATCGTGGCAAACTTTCTGATTTGACAATCGACAATCGAGAGATGTCACGACCATTACAACACCGTGAGATGATGCAGGAATGATCGGGAGCGATGATTCGTGTCTCGCGCAATAGACGCCGCACGCAGGATATCGCGTGCGTACATAATATTCATTAAAACGTGGCGTCTTTCTCGGCGGGAAGCCGATGATGGACCGGCTACCAAGGCTACCTACGAAGAAGGGACAGGGACGCGGAAGATAGTGTACGCCGATCAACCTTTCTCCATGCATGCGAATAGGACGAAGAGATGGAAAAGGATAAGAATAAGCGGACGAGGAAGAAAAGCAATAGATCTCGACTTTTGCAAAATAGACGGGCAAAATTTAGATTTACACAATACAACATTCCTTTTTCGATTCAGTTTAATTTCATTAAACTGCGCGTAAAAATATCAAAAATATATTTCAAATATAGAAAAATATATAAATGATAAAAAGTGCGAAAATATATCAAATATATAGAAAATAAAAGAATGTTTCTTTATATAATAGTTCGCGAAGATATTTACATCAACTATATGCATGTGTAGCGTAGTGTAATGTGAAGCAATATTTCGCACAATGTCTAGTGCGCGGAATAAGAACGGCGATCGGACCGCGCCGCTTCATGCGTCTGCAAGTGACTCAGTCATGGAGATGGCGTATCGGGATCTCTCTCGAGGGGGAACCCCGTAAAAAAAAAACGCTTCACCGTAGGTGCTGTGACCTGGGTGTGGCGTGCCGTTGCACGCCCGACGTGTGGAGACAGGGCCGGCTCTAGGTAAATGCGAGTCAGACGAGAGCTTAGATCAGCACACTGCCAGCCTTTTTCTCACGGGTACCGTTTCCTTGTCATGATTAAGCAAGTACCACTGGGAGATAGTTTTATTTCATTAGTTGCAATGTTTCTTCGTGCCTTTTGTTGAGGTTTTCAGCAGTCGGAGAAAGATAATTCGGAGAGTACAGTTAGAGAAGAATACGGCCAGAAAAGAGAGAAACCGTCAGAAATTTGCTAGGGAAATAGCTTGTTCGG
Source organism: Aphaenogaster floridana (assembly GCA_003063835.1). Taxonomy (NCBI): domain Eukaryota; kingdom Metazoa; phylum Arthropoda; class Insecta; order Hymenoptera; family Formicidae; genus Aphaenogaster; species Aphaenogaster floridana. The sequence continues at coordinate 595,990 of NJRP01000122.1, read as the reverse complement.
GGAAATGATCAACCTAGCGCCTGCACTGTGATCTCGCGTACGTGTCCGGGTTGTGTAGAAAGCACATAACACCTCTGGTACTTAGTGCTATGGGAAATACAGATAAGTTTTACGTAATCGGAACATATCTCGCGCTCCGTTTTCATCTCCCGGGTGGGAAATCAGAAACGAGAGATCTCGATCGTCCGTTATTCCATTAAATTTCTCACTTGTCCATTTTATCATCTTCATTATCTTTACAATTAATGAGGTATTGTTACGATTTAATGAGATATCTTTAAGTAAATATTGTCTAACAATGATATTTATAGACTTTTTTTCTTTGATAAATAAGGATTCTTTGTTTATGCATGTTTGTGTGTATATACATATATTTATGTAAAGCAGAATCTTTATTTCTCAAAGAATGACCATGAATATTACCCTTACTACTTGAAGGGATGCTCTCATGATCGATGATACAATGGCGTCAGTAATATATGATATAATAGTAGTAGTGAAAGAAAGATGGAGGATCGTAGGAGTCTGTCGACGAGGATGATCGATGAGACGGTAAATTCAATACTCTCGTTCGTTCGAATATAATGAAGATGTCGAAGGTGCATGTCAATTCTACGAACCAATTTTAGTACTCTTGGTGTACTCGACATCCCAACGTTGGTCTTGTACCTTCGCATAGGTCCACTAAATCACGGTCATCACAGACATAGTACGGATACAATCATCATTAAGATACAATCAGGAACAACTTTTTCTACCTATCCGTGTTCTTCTTTGTTCTCTCCGCGTTCCTCCCCTCTCGCTATCTCCTCTCTTCTTCCGCTATCGCTAAAAAAATGTAGATCGTGATTTCAAAGAGTTAGAATCACGTGACTATTATACTACAATCTTTTTCAACGTATCTGGAACGCGAGAACTCTCTCGGCAACTCTTACGTAAATTGCAGCATCAGCTCGAAGTTTGAAATACGCGTGGAACAATATTTCGGTTAATTGGGAATCGAAAAGCCGGTCCAATTTTTATTTTCTATCAATACTGACATAAATCAGCTGGTATCATAAAAATGATTTTCGCCTGTCAATGGAAATCTCAGTTCGATACTACTATGTACACATTCTCATCTTTGATCCTAAATTTCTTTGACATAGTCCTGAATGAAATATCTGCATTGTGAAAGATAGACTGTCAGAAGGGGTGTTCATATAAGCTACGCGCGTTTCTGAAAGCTCCAAAGGATGCTCGCGCGGAATGGATTTATCCGTCCATCGCGTTCCGTTTTACGCGACGTGTTCAGACGAGGACTCTCGATTTCCCGATAGAATCAAAGATCGTGCATTGATCCACAACGCATACACATATACCCCTCTCTGGTATACCGTGGCGCTACGTGTTTCGCCCGTAGACGGTTTCGCGGCTGATTTATCGCTTCGACTCCTTGGTAATTGTTTGGGGCGTGGCAGACGAGCACAGGCCGTGTGTTACCGGCATTACGGCAATCTCCCACGCGTGAATGCCGGGGATTTATCGTTACATATCTCCCAGGCTTTTTTCGACGGCTGCGTCGTCGTCGTAGGGCCCCGTAACCGCGTCGAGAATCCTGACGTCGACATACAATTCCTCGTTAAATTAAATGTTTTGTACGCTTGTTCTTCAAAAAGAAAGAAAAGAAAGCACGGTAGTGCATCCATTACGCTAATCGCATTTCTTTTTAAAAACGCATATAGAATTTTGAAACATAAACGTTTGAATTTGCCCAATAGTATACTTGGCTATCGGAATTGTCTGACGTTAATATTCGTCGAGTTATCGAATATTACAAAATAATTGTAATATTTTTTAATTTTTCTGTTTTTTATTGTATTTGTTGATTATGTAGATAACCGTGTTTCCATCATAGTAGAAATATAGCAAAATCCATTGCGACACCACTGTTGCGACACCTCGCCTCAGCGAGGTTGGTTACCATTAACCAGTTTATGCTAACAGAACGGAGGAAATCAGTTCACATAGCACGACGCTGAATTCATACAGATCGCGCTTCCAAGTATTCTTTATACCTTAGCACGATATAAACGACCGCGGCTGCACTAGCGTATTTACGAGTCTGTCGGACAGGTAAACTTTAACGCGAACGTGGGTTTCCACGGTGATGTTAACATTTCGATCCGGCGTCGTGCCGGTTCACACATAGAGAAGCGCCTAGGGTAAAGGGGCCGTATCCCAGTTATGCGCTACAGATAACGCGATTGCGTGTTGCATCCATCCTATATACGGCGCGGCCTTTCCAATGGTTAAATTGCGAAGCGTTTTAGAGGGAGAGTCGGGGATACCAATGCCATGCATGTCCGCCATTCAGTCGCGCGTTGTGTGAGCAGAGAAACGTAAAAATAAAGAACGAAGTTCATGGGGAAGCCCACAAGACCATCCCTAGTCTTATTGTTAGAAGCAACTCCATATAAATGATATTTATTTTTTATATTTCGTAATAGCGTACAGTGTTGATACTTTAATTATCTTAAATCTCCCGAAAGATTTAACAATAAGTTAGATGCCACACGTATTAAGGTCGGAGAGAGAGAGAGAGAGAAAGAATCGAGAATCACGCTCGCCTTCGCACACAGAATCGCTGATCCTTTCATAATGAAGAGAGACGGGCGTGTCCTGGCGCGATTTATGATGCGCGTTGGTTGCGAGATTTGTATAGCCTTTTCTTTCACAGAGCGATTCATCAACGATCACAGATATGTAACGCATAACGCGATCGAAATAGTCACGGAGGGAGTATTTAAATCATTTTGTACTTAGCTTCTCCTTGGAGATTAATATAAATTGCTGTTAACTCTTGTTACGGAAATTTAATAAGAAGACATCCATAAGATTGATTACAATGATACCATCAATTTCTTTTCAATTAGAACGTACTTTAACATCTTTAAGTACGTAATTAGGAAATATCATGGAAATATTATGGTATCATTTGGATTTATAAAAAAAAAGAAGATATATCTATAAATTTCAATAAAATCGCAGAAGAAATTAAGATAAATCCTTTTCCATGCAAAGAAATCAAAGAATCTGTTACAAACTGTATGCATACATCATAACAATTTATTAAGAAGAATACAGAGAAATATTGCAGTAAACTTCGTATCGCAAGTACCGTAAAAGAATTCTCGCGTTTGCGAGGATGGAGAACGCGGACAATTTTCGCCGGATATGTCGTAAACCTATCTTTGCACAGTTACTACCAATATCCGGCGGCTGGACATAGATAATAATTGCACGGTATCAGCGGACGATGAAAGTTAAGAGCTCCGGCCTACATTAACAGTCTTCCGACAATTGAGCAAACGGACAACCGATTTTTGCTCTCATCCAGTCAGGAAGCTTCGTTATTTGGAGCGACACTATTATTGCGAGGCCGCGGCTTGCACCAGGCCAGATTTCCGTTGTTTCGAAATAATACCACGTTATTAAGCGTTCAGTAATACACGTCGTATCCTGCGTGCCAAAGATCGATAAATCATTCTCTTGTGGCAAGAAACACATTCCCAGCTTTATAGTAAGTAGACGAGAAGAAACAAAGTAAAGATCTGTAAAGAAAAACTATAAAAAATGAATAACTAAATATGTCGAATTAAAAAAAAAATACAAAAATATAGAGAACAGGCGACAGATTAATGTCCATTTCCACCAATCTAGATTAACTTTAATCTCGGTTTAACTTACTCCTTATCTTTTTCTAGTTCTAAGAATTAGAAAAAGATAAAGAGTAAATTAAACCGAGATTAAAGTTAATTTACATTGGTGGAAATGGACGTTAATTACATAACTTACAAGCACAAAACTGAGTATTAGTTAAAGTGCGTAGGTCGCACGAAATATAAGCAGGAATTTTTCGATTGGAAATCTCCGGACTTTCATCGCGGAATGACACATACTCGCTTATATACGAGAATAAATACCTCGCTAGGAAAGAGACAGCGGCCGTAACGCCGCCACGTGACATTTCGAAATCCCGATTACCTCGGAATTAAAGGCGGCCACGCGAGATGCGGTGCACGTGCGAATGCAGCCTCGCTCCCCGCAAGTCGGCCGCGTCGAAGGAACATACATATAACGAACGAACAAACTTTGGGTCTCAGGCAAGTGGAGCAAGCGTGTAGCAAGCCGCGGCCGCAAAGACCCGGGATGCAAATGCGCTCTCCGGTCTCCGATTTAGCGCTGCCGAGATATCTGAGTTGTTTCTCCTAAGAGAAGGAAAGGGAAGAAAGAGAGAAAGGGAGGAGAGCGAGCGAGAGAGGACGTGGGTGTGGTCGAGGATATCGACGACCGTTGCAAGCTGCATCGCGCGGCTTCTCCTGCGCTTCGTAACCCCTATACAGGACCCGAGGCGTCGCCGTGCCACACTTACGTCGCGAATCCTCTCGCTTCATCCTAGACCATCATAACGGTCCGCGCGCTGCATCCTTTATCCGCTGGTCGGCTCGCTCGCTCGCTGCAACTGGAATCTCGCTTATTCCATGCTGTGGGCGTATGCGCGTCCGCGAGGGTCGCGGCTAATGAGCCGACCGATAATATATCGCGTGATGTGCAAAGGATGAGATATTGAGCAAAACAGAAAATGACATGTAACAGGATGTTTGCGTTTTTTACATGAGAAGTCCGACAGATGATTAATTTCATTTTTTTATACGGAAGCTCTGTGTGTTGGTAAAGATTGAAATAGGTCTCATGATACGCAAACTTAGTCATTAAAAATAAATGGAAAAATATGTGATGCTTCAATTAAGACCTCCCTTAGCCACAAAACTTATTATTTCGATATGGATGATACTCTTATTCATGCTTTTCATTGATATTCTTGAGCATATGCATTCTATCTAAGAATATAAAATTATTTTATATTACAACATTATATTATAGTATAATGCATAAAATGAGATAATAGCGCGCGAAAGTTTAAGTTTTTTGTTCGAGAAGAAAAAAAATGCGGTGAAACATAATTTAGGGGAATTAATCGGTGTATATGCCATATATGTGGCGTACATTATCTTTCCGCGTGTCGTCAGAATTAGGATCATTAGTATATAAATAAACGCGACTGGAGCTTTACGAGCATCGTAAGAAAAAGAAACTAACGCCTACGAGAACATCTCTAACATTAGAGTCGATCGTGAGCAAGGACCTCCCATTAAATCGGACCTGTCGGCGCTGTCAGCAACAAATCATCGGCCGATTCTTTGGATACCCTTGACACAACGAACATCAACCGAGTGGACTCGAGGGAGCGAATCCTTGGCGAACACGCCAGAATAGAGCGAAACAGAGAGACGCAACTAGAGAAGGAGCATCGTGGTTCGGCGATGCACGAATCATCAGGAGATCCGAACGATGACGAATGAAAACTAGAGAAGCAAGGCGCAGCCTTCTGTAATCCAATTAGATCGGAATCTTGAGATTAATCAACACAGTGCCCCGCCTGGACTGCGCCGACACGTTCCAAACCGTTCGGAATATATTCGCTCGCTAGCGCGACTTCGACCGTGATTGGCTCCAATCGGCGGCGCGATCGTATCAACAAATCGACAACACGAATCAACCCTTTCACAATGAGGACACCGTCGCGATACCGTTAGTCCACTCCTAGCGATATTGTTTTCTAATCGAATCGCTGAATCGCGATTCCGGCGATGATTCGATTAAGTTGGGAATGATATCTCCGAGGCGTTTATTGTGACGATATTATGTAAGCGGCATGATCGAAATTACATTTCATGCGACCTAGATAATAATGGTCATCGAGGAACACCTCTGCGTTTTTTGATCAAAGATATAGCGGACTGATATGGTGACAATTAGACCGTTGAATCGGGAGAAAATATCACGGTGCATAAGGAGAGGGACGTAAAACATAAATATCGCGACAAAGGTTCCTATCCTCGTCGTTCTGCTTTTTCAACAACCTTGGACGTGACGAAATTCAGTGAGCATAAATAACATCTGTTGCGATCGCTATGATCTACGCTAGAAAACGTTTTTTAGATTCCACTGTGGTAATCGATACCGCAAGAACGTTGCACGCATAGATAATAGATTTGTTCCACACGAAACTCCTATCTCTAAGAACTGTATTGACATTGCGTTCCTCTTTATTGCTAAATGTGTTACGATTATGTTAATAAATGTAATGTATTACATGTACTTATTACAAATGAGAACGTAGTCTAGTTTATAAATTTTTTATACGGTAAGTTAAGGCATTATAAAAAAAACATCAGTATATTAAAATAATTGTTTAAAATTATTGACAAAATCTATAAAACCAAATAATAAATATACCTTTATTGATACAACATCTAATTAGATTGCTATAATCACGAACTATAATCTATTTAAGAACCGAAAAAATTTAACAATATATAATTCAGCAAATTTGTGTGTGTATGTGTGAAGAAAAATACAGATATATGATTCAGAATCAGTAGAAGGAATCTATTGCGCAGCCCCGTATATAAACGACGTCGAGTCATTTCAATTTCAGCAAGATATAAATGTCGCTTGAGCGAATAATAGAGCGAGCTCTCGATTATCGTTCAGCCATTCTCTTCACGGATTAATCCTAACGGGAACCATAAAAATTCGAGATTGCACCTGCTCCGCGTGCACAGATGCATTCACTTGCTCCGACAATTTGATAGAATGGAAATGAAGCTTTTATCGGACGTAACGGCCACGTCATTACTCCGCCGTTAGGAGACGTGCAAGTATGTCACCCTAATAACATCATTGCTATGCTCAAATTATGATTATCTCTCTCCTGGCTTGATCAACCCGGTATTATTAACCCTCAATTGCTACAGTTAAATTTGGGTAGCATAACTGCTATGATGGGGTCGGTTTGACCCCGATCGGTAAACGACTTAATAGTAATTTCTGCTAACAAGTGAGAAACCAATATCATGGTTTCTTTATTCAATTTTATAAAGAATAAAAAATCATGCACATAAAATATAAAATTATAAACTTTGTATAAGAATAATTTTTGACTGCTTTGTTTTTCTTTCTACATTTTAGCAATATCTCTAAATTTAAAATTATTCAAAAATTCTTCAAGATTGGACAAAAAATACTGTAATTTTGGCAAGTTCAATGAAATTTGTTGTAATTATTGTATTTTTATAACTAATATCCTAGTACATTTTTATTTGTTATTGAATTAAAAGTTGAAGAGAGGGTGATTTTGCCTAGTATCGCGATAACTCGATCGTTCGCCGATTTGACAGAACGGGAATGACGCCTCTATCGGATATAACGGGCGCATTGGGCGGTTGCTTTCGTAGCTTTCGACATGACGTTAACGACATACGTGCTACCAAGAGAGTATTTCTGGTGTACCGGTTGGCAGGTAAGCGACTTGTTGCCCCGTTGAAATTTAACGAAACTGCGGGGATAAATCTCGTGGAAGACTGGGGCGCGAAAACCGCTTGACCGCTTGCTGAAAGAAAGTTTTACGAGCGGCAACAACTATCCTCTCGTACGTCTGACAAGTAACAAATTGGAAATATCTGACCTTGACTGGCATCTGGATCGCTCCCGAAGCGTGAATTTTTTTTCGTGAGACTTACCTGTAATTACAGAAAAAAAAACATAATTGATATTAATGAACAAATGCACCTAAACGAGGATCTTAATTGTATATATATATTACATATAAGTTATATATCCGGAATTATAGCGGAAACAAGTTGTTCGAGCCCGCGGCAATGTACACGTGCGTACTGCATATGAGTAGATGTGGTGGAATAAGTAAAATAGCCGATATCCGCGAAATTACGAGCGACGTTGAAGCCATCGACTTCGTACACATAGCTGCCGGCATGCTAATCGCCTATTAGAAATGCTAGTTTGCTCGAAGAAAAGAAAGGAATGTCGTCGTACGACTAGGGCGGAGCAATGAAGATGGACGGATCGATAAAGATGTTTAATAGCATGCCTCTATGCTCGTGGTCAATCGATGCAGCGCGTGACGTATAAATTTCTGCACGTTCCAAGACGATTAATCAAAACGTGACGTTAAGTCGCAATGACTTAGTGAACTTAGTTCTAAAAGAGCTATTAAACTACCGGGGTGTACAATAAAGTTATTTCAGAACCAACAATTCGTTTGGAATTTTGTATAAAATATCAACTCTCATATTTAGTTAGTTTTTTGTATAAAGAATTTTTTTGTATAAAGAATTTTTTCAAACTTTTATTTTTTACATAAAGTGTCACAATTCTCATATTTATATTTTATACTGTTCATTAAAATTTTTAGTCTAAATTAGAAGATGTACTTCAAATAAATTATGTAATAATTAGACAAATTGTAAAAAATCTGAATAGTAGAATGATGAATAGATTTATCTCCGTATACAAATTATATAATAAATTAAAAAGAATATTCATTTATTCCTTACACATTTCGTAAGAATCTTAAAAAAAGAAACAATCGAAAGACGTGCGAAAAAACCATATAGAGTGGACATCTTTGGCACTTGTAAAATTGAGCTCTCAACTTCTCGATCAATCGTGAAGGAACTAAAGAGAAAAGAATTAACTTTCAAAAAAAGAAAAGAGATAGCAGACAAGAGATCCGGTTCAGTCTCTCACCTCATAATTGTAATTCATATCTCGTTATATATCTGTAGAAACTAGATAATTACTATTCAAAACTCTGGTTTGTGGCTGAGAGAATTTCTGTTCGTTATGGCAATATACTACCAGAGTGAATATTTGTCCATTGCGGCAATATGCTATGAATATTTTTACAATCTTGAAATCATATAAATTCGTATTTTCAATGCATATTTAGTTATAATTTTATTCTAAATTCTAAAGTCTAATTTATTTTATTAGATTCACATACAACTTATTCCTCTTTATTAACTAACATGAGACTCGCGCGTTCAATGTCAACCCACGAGAACTAGGTAACCGCGTTTATCGCTAAATGCACGGCGTTTCTCACGAATCGTGAGATGTCGCAATAGCGATCAATGACCGACGAAAGGAATCTTCATTAATAGCACGATAGGCTAACCGACGTGAGCTTAGCTTTTCTAATTTATGGAAGAAGAGATACGTGGACGTTCGATCGTAACGTTCGTGCTTGGGAATCCGAACGACTCTAATTAATACTCAACGATAAAAAAAAAGTTTCTGGTTTTACGCGAGTGCCGACAGTCGACGACGAGATAAGAGAGCGCGATAAGGACGGTCCAGGAATCGATCGCGTCGTTTAATGCATCGCGGTTTAGAAAATCGATACACCAGAGATCCCCGGATTCCCGCAAAGGAGAGCCCTCGTGATTCTTGTCGATCAAGAGCTGACGAGCACCACTGACGATCAAACGAGTTGTAATGAGGCAAGTACTCCCTGAGTCGACTCATTGAGATTATACCGATTTTGCGGAATAACAAAGTTAACTGCTTCTTCCCTTCATCTCTTCATCCGTCTTCAACGTGGAACGACTGGACCTTATCGGTGATTACCGGCTGCGATCGACCGTTCGTTTTACATATTTATCGCGATTCGTCAGCACGCAGATAAATCGTCGATTCTCCTGCTTGCAATTCGGGCGATTCGCGATCAAAGTTAATAAAATTATATATGTGAGAGATTATTACGCAGATCTGACGCGATTAAATCCAGTTATAGTAAACTGCCGCAGAGCTGATTATATCTACAAAACATAGGATTCCGTTGAACCGGTCTAAAAAAAATCGAATAATTTTTTTAAAGCAGAAAGGTTTCATCTTTTTCATAAATGGTTCAATCTACGAATTTATAATTCTTAAAGAAATTTTCAAAAAATAAATCATAAAATCGTAGATATCCTACGTAAATATTTCGGCTGCATTCGAGTTCATTGTAAATGGCATTTATATAAAATCTTAAACATTATAAAAAAGTTGCTCGGAATCCTCGGAATAAAGTGTTTATTTTATCATGATATTTTAAGTATTCATTTTTTATCATTTTTATTCCATTTAATAAAAATTGATACACGACAAATTATAGTCGTAAAAAGATGTCGAAAATCTCGAGATATATTCTATTCTAAAAACGCGACGATATTTCTTATTCTTAATTCTACCGTTTTTCACACCTTGGAATGCAAACGCCGCGGCGTTTTGTTATTGCACCGGCTTTTATAAACAAAGTTTACGAAAAAGTAGTGGTGAATTCAGGTAGCAACTGACTGAGTGTTTAGTGAGGCGATCAAAGGCCGGTTTCGGGGTATCAGCTCAAGGCTCTTCGCAGTTCATTGATTTCTGAAGAGTTGACAAACCTGTTCGCTTTCATTTTTGCGAGATGTTAATTAACCGCGATCTCGTTCGCGGATAAAATGAGAGTTGGTCAAATAATTATCTTATCAGAAATAGCATAATTGACGCCGTCAAAAGGATCAAAGTGACATCAAGAGAAGTTAGTTTATTAATATACAGTGCCACAATCGAAAGCTACATGAATAAAAAGTACTTGCGCATTTTATTTTCTTAGCGGATAATTTTATAAATTATATAAGAAATGTCTGCATTAAAATATATCATTTTTAATTTGTATTAATATACTAAATAAAATATTTCATTTATTGCAAGTTTTCTTTCCTGTGTATAAAATAATCGTAGAAAAATGAAATATGGAAATATTTCCCCCACTGTATAGTTCCTTATTGTATAATTTGAAGTCGAAAAGATTACCTCGGAATTTGCAATTTAAAAGAATAGGCCATTTTAGCTTGAGCGAGAATGATAGGTAATACCTAATAATCTACCATTGAGGTAATATAATTTGCAATGAGTACAAATAATAATTATTATTATTATCCGCCCGTCAAACAGTGGCTCTAGAGAGCAAACGTTCCCGGGGGCATCGCGAGAAATCTAATTAAATGAGTGCGAACGTCTGGCCCGAATACCAACGCGATCATGTGAACCAAAACTGGTCTGACGATCGATGCAATTGCAACGGATCTCGCGCTTACTATTTTGCATATCACGAGAAAATAAACTTTTTTATTTAAATTAATTAGAAACACTATTAAACTTTGAAGTGATGATCCATCTTTTACCAAGAAACGCGTAATTTTAATTTCAGTAGCTTCAGCAATATATATTCTCGAAATAATCTTCTGTAATTTGCATTATTCGTTATTAATAATTATTATAAGAAACGAATCTCTAACTGCTTTATTAATTATATAGATCAATTATTTATATATGAAGGTAGATCACCGTCATTAATATTCATTAAAAGGAATAACGCAAACGAAAAAGCGAGGACGAGCGTGTTTGCGCATCGTCGTTCGCAGGGAAACAAAAAATCAATCATTTTGGAACATAATAAAAAGAGGTTGCGTACGTAAAAATGAGAGCCATGGATCTTCCAAACCCAACTCGACACGACCCGACGAGTGCGGCGGGCTTTAAACTGTAATACGGGATAATTCACTTGACGCGGTTCAGGTATGTAGGGTAGCGATGCCATTTTATGCTCCCGCAGCGGAGGGCAGCAGGAGATAGCGGTACCGTAGATCCAGTCCGTGCCGGGCAACCACACCGGGCCCATAGGAGAGGCCGAAGGTCGCATCGGACATGAACACGCCCGGGAGAGCCGGCGACCTACCTTACCTTAATCGCCGCCGCCATGTCGACGCGCGTATCTCGCAGTTATCTACCTCTTTCTCTCTCTCTCTCTCTCTCTCTCTCTTTCTTTCTCCTCTCTATATATTCCCCTGGTCCCTCTTCCCCTCCTCTTCCCTCGATCGACCTCATCCCTCGCTACGACGGTAAGATATCCCATCTCGTTTTCCGACCGCCGCAACAACGGTAATTAAGTTAACTGTCTTGAAATCGGATTCGCGAGACGCGGACGAGCGAGTTCCCGCGGACGTGAGGATACGGCACACCCTACGGTACACGGCTGCCGGATGAGGGATCACGGAAGCAGTCACCTCCCGCGAGATCTTTGGGTGTAACGTCAGGGGCGAATGCTGATTTTCCGAGGCAGGAAGGTTGGTAACTCTCCGAAAGGGGCAAGACCGAACAAGTAGAGAAGTAGGAAAAAGCACATCCCCTCTTGTTCCCCTCTTACGTAATATGTAATTTTTACAATTGATAGATATTTCCGAGCAAGCTTGTCTGGCGCATCTTCCTGTCGGTTGGTGCAAATTAAGTTTTATTCCGTAAGCAGATTGGAGAAGTTGTCGGCATCACGTCGGGCATCCTCGATCGAATCGTCGAGGAGATTATTAAGCTATGCTCGATTAATCACCGGCACATGGGAAGAAATATACCACGCGTGCTTTTCGTTGAAATGACATGCCTCCCTTCCCCCTCACCGCCAGTACAGTTATTATAAATAAAACTCGGTTTTGGGTAAAGCAAACCTGTCAGCGCGTCGACGATCGACGAGGACAGGTTTACGGACACGCCGACGGAGATAGAGATCGGATTTGAATAATTATCTCTTACTTCTACGTCGGTTAGACCGACGGCGGTTATCGAACCGCTCATATTTCCGATGCATTAATTACGGCGCCCGGCAAGAGGGATGCGCCACGCAAATTGCCGCGCACTCCAAATATAGATTTCTCGCCTCGCGCGATACGTGTGAGAAGATCTGAGGGATTCGTCAGCGGAGGAGACGGATCGAGAGTCGGCGGCGAAAGAGGGACGGAAGGGTGGACAAAAACCTAAGCTAAGGAGGCGCGCGAGAGGAGCGTACAGACGGCTTGGCCAAACATAAATTAGGGATAACGAGCCAACCCGCCGCTGGACCGATATCCACCCATTAAGACCGTTAACCGACAGTCAGCATAATGGCGTTCCGTTCTATGGCGGATAATTACAGACGCGAGCGCACTTCCGCCGGTATCCCGTACACTCTTTCACGCATCTCTCTTCTTCTCTTCGTCCCCGAGAGAGCCTCGAAATATCATTCTAAATTATAGCCCGCTTACGTAATTGCCGTCTTCCATATGCGCTGATGACCGAGACGCTGCTTACGATTCGTGTTAACGCATTTGCCGCCCGATACAGTGGTAATTAATTAGCGGCTACCACGTTGCGGTGCACGCATCGTTCTGATCAAATGCAGAAAAAAGTTTTTTGTTTAAATGTACGAGACTGTTCAAACGAGAATGATCTTGGGACCAAAAATAATCCTACTAAAAATCCCGTTCGGTCTAGCAATTTAGAATCGAATAATAGAATCGATAATATTTGTTATTTTAAGACATTTAGATAGGATATTTGTTAACTAGAATATTTATTAGCAAGAATATATTAAGAATATTTGTTACCTATATGTTTTGTGTGAAATGTATAAACGTAAACTATTTGTGAAATTATGGTATAAATATATTATGGTATAAATATAATAATTAAATAATAATGTTTTATCGCCAGTAAATAATTAACTTATTGATCTCTTTGTTCGACCTAACCGGCCCATTTATTGTAGAAATAAATTCTTCTTCAGCTTTTAGGAATAATGATTTATTGGTACATCTCATGACACGAAAGATGTTTGCACGTTGGTCATATAATTTTACTCAGTAAGACGTATATATTAATGTTTGATTTTCTCTTACTTTATTGTTGTAAGTCTCACTTTATTATCAGCTTGTGATTTACAGATTTACACTTGAAAAGGACCCAAAGCGACGGTCGTTGTGCTAAAAATTTATTTCTATAATAAATGGGCCAGTTAAGTCGAACAAAGAGATCAATAAGTTAAATATAATAATATATAAAACATATTGTAACAAAAAAGCAGCGAAATATAATATAGTACACTTATATGTATAATTTAACAATGTACGTTAGATATCTTTTCACGATTACCCATAAAGTGGTGTTCTTCCAAAGAGCATTAAAGCGTAAGTAGTACTCGTTAAATCGTTTACGACGTTTGCCATGAGACAGACTGTGCAACAGTTTCTACGATAGTCCGCGAAGACAGAACGGAGACTGGCGGGGACAGAGAGAAGATAGAGGAGTGCCTTTTTAAGGGCGCTATATAATGCCCCCGGTCTTGGGGCATATCGTTCTCCATTAAACATATCAAAGACTGCGTTCTGTAGCTTCTGCTTTTATTGTCTTGTGTATCCAGCCTATTAGATAACCGTTAGGCGTTTCCAGCGAGATTGAACTAACTTATGGACACTCTACGGATTGCGTTTTACAATCCTGGATACACCCAGAACGATATTCACGAGGTATCCGTCTGTCGTTACTCGATTGCTGGAATTATTACAGACATTATACATTTCTCCTTGAATTGTTGAGTGAAGTCCAACGTACGATCATACAATGAGTGTACTTTCGGTATTCTTCGTAAAAACGCAGAGTACGTTAGCTATCTTCGATGACGCTACAATTCCACGCCGACAATGAATTCTGCGTGAGGTCGAAGCGCGGGTCATCGCCGATAATTAAACCGTGACTACGGGTCTCGATCGTAGCCTCGACGACTTACAAATCGCGCCGGTGAGGAGGTTCTACTTATAACTCGTTAATCAGCGCCGATGACGACCGCCGCGGTGCGATATATCGTCGGTGAGGTGTGGGCCAGTTGCATACTCTCAACACGTCCGCGGCATGAGAGTGAGAGAGAGAGAGAGAGAGAGAGAGAGAGAGAGAGAGAGAGAGAGTAGGAGTCACGTAGAACCTGAAGTGACCTGACCCGACCTCTAGGAAGGCGGCGCGACTCCGCCAAAACCAATCAAGTGTGGCTCGGAATGCCGTTTCGCTCCGAGGTCTTCGACTTCCATTCGCGGAATGAACTCGAAGACCCTTTCTCTCACTTCCCCGTCGCGTACTCGCCCGTTCTCTTCGCACTGCGCACGTTCGCTCGCTCGCATTGCTTTAGCAGCCGCTCGCTACATATGCACCGGGCCCTGTTCACACTCTATTTTCTCCCCACACGGGCAATTTAGCCTTAATTGAGATTCTACCGAAGCGCGTCCTTGATGAGTTCATCTAGATCCCTCTGGATGGCTGTTACCCACCGTTGATATTCTATGATCGAATTACATTCTTGGTCTGGACCGCAATTTTCAATGACAACTTATGTGTTGATGTCCGGAGACATGCGCGAATGAAGTCGCTCTACTTATAAGAAGAGACTCGTACGTGAAAAGTGAATATTACAATACAAATTATATTTTGCCGCTACTATCGATAATGATTCAAATAACGCTTTATATCGAGACGTTTCTTATGAAGGAATCGCGTGTAAGATCACAGGCGGAAGAGGTCGCGAGCGCGAAAAGTCGGCATCCCGACGTCGTTCTCCGAGGCCGAGAGAGACGACGGGCAATTAAATAATTGGCTCATTAAAGCGGCGGTTTACTTTACGATCTCGACATGACCGCCACACTTCCAAGAGCGTCCTGAAGGAAGGGACGAGAACAGCACGGTGTCATCGGGACCGAGGGTACGAGATAACGAGGCCAGGGCCTGGAGCCGCCGGGCGAATCGCGTATCTCGCACCGTCAATTAGTCAGGCGCGGCAACTTGCGTGATAAATCGACGCGGGTACATATCTGTCGGCCGAATTTACGGCTGCAACTGCAGATCGACCGCTTTTCGCACTGGCAAAATCGGATGAATTTACTTTGAACGAAGGTCACCGGCGGAAGAATAAGTAAAAACGGACAAGCATGCTGCTAGGTAATGGACAAAGCAGATAAAGCAAATGCGAAATATCTTTTAATTCCATAAATCCAACAATTAGGTTTGCGAATGTCGGAATACATTCTTTCGTGTAATCCTGGCAAATACGTGTTACGTGTATTATTTTGCGGCGTATAATTTATTGTCCGATTTTTAGGATTTAATATAAAAAACCAAAAAACAGTTACATATAGTTTGTATTACGTAATAATCAATCTTTTTAGATAAAGATAATGATTAAAATCATTATCTTTATCTAAGGACTGACAGTGAATAACTTTTTGCAAATTAAATATTAGAGATATAAATGTATAAACTGTGCAACATAATTGTATCTTTCTTTTAATTTTAAGTGGACATTATCTTAACGGAATTTTATAGCTTAGTTAGTTAACACTAAAAATTAAAAACTTGAAAAAAGATATTCAATCCAAACTCTACTAACAGAGAAAAATCGATTCTAAATTGGTTAAAAATCATTATATATAATCAATATATCAATATAAGATAAATTATAAATGTTATGCAGTATATGTCAGTATAGCTAACGGCATAAAATTTTTATAACTTCATCTTTCAACGTTCTCCATGATAATTCTTCCGCAAAAGCCTCGCGACTCCGCGGCGAATGGGTGCGTTCGTCCATATAATCGTCACATGGATCATTAGTTCGATGGCGCTGTTAATTAATCGGCCACCCGGATAATGGAGGTCGCGATATACCGGTGATATTGTCGAGGCAGGCGTCACGCTCCGAACACCGTTGTACGTCCGCCGTTGCGATAGTCGAGAGGACACAAAACGGCGAGGAAGAGGCGAGGTCGACTTCGAACGCGCTCATGAACGGGTCCTGGGTCATTATTACGCGAGCCGTGATAATGATCGACTGATTGCGCCGTGCGGGAGTGACCCGCGGCCGCTGATCCTGGCGCCCCGGGACGTCCCCGGACCGCTATCCTCCTCAGGATCGCAGGATAAGACCCTGAACTTTCGTGGAGACGCGTGTGCGCATTATTACAAATCACTGTGATTTCCTTGACAATCGATGCGCCGCCGCCGGCGCGGGGAAATTATCGGAAACTCCGTGTACGCCCGCGACCCGGATTGCGATCGGGTGACCGACGACGACGACGAGCAGGTTGCCTTTACGTAAAGTCGCCTTACAGTAAAACGCTGCGACCTGACGTTAAGGAAGGAATGTAATTATACACGCGGAAGACGCCGTTTTCCCTCGTATAATACGGAGGAAATTTGTTGCGAGAGTAATGACGGAGTTTCTCCGTATGCGGAATGAGCGTGTTTAATGATCGTTGAGCGTCACATAAAAGATGAAATCTGTTGAAAGATCTCGAACAATTAAAGCTGCTTTGAAGGTAGAACGCATAGCAATATGATAGATAGTCTTGAATAAATGAGTGATATAACCATTTTTCAAATTATAAAATCTACAATTATGATTTTATTTATATTTTTCATAAAATTATTGATGTCTAATTTACCCAACATTTTCAATTAACCGCTTTTATAATCCATTCTCGATTACGAAATTATTCTCGTTTATTCCCGTCGAATTGGACAAGTGGCACTACGAACTCTTCTTCATAATCATTAAAATGTCAAATATATTTTCATCACAAGATAACATAAAGATCTTCAGTTTATCTCCCGAAAAATCCACCGACTGAGTACCTTTCTTCTCGCTAATTCTCTCTAAATAGGAGAACATAAAGTATCCGTTTTATGGAATATACCTGGTTGTATGTCGAAGAAGAGAGCCTCGTCGAGAGTCTTTTCCTTCTTTCTTTATTCCGGTCCGTGTGCGACCCCCGGAGGGCATGATTTATGACGAGTCCGGCTAATTACCATGAGGCCGGCCCGGATACACAAGGAGATATCACAGATATTGATTCAATTATCGAGATTAATGGCCGCGGGATTGTGACGACGGTGGAGACTCAATGATTTATCACGAGGCAAATGCGAGGTACGACCACCGCCGTTAGCGTCGTCGTCGAGAGCAAGGAATATCCCGGGAACGGCACCAGTTGGGACCACGAGGTATCCTGGACCCGGCTAAACGTGTCAACGGGCGAGGGTCTGATTTACTCTCGTTCGGGCCGAGAGTCGTGACTAATCTCCGCGATCGAGTAACCGTGAGACTCACGACGACGAGGCGGCGCAACGTCGCGTCTTAGGAGAGCGATAGATAATCGAGATAAAAGACTCTCAGGTAGCGGCCGGTTGAGAGTCGTCAATAAGATCCGTTCAACTCACCGAGAGTGCGTCGGCGAAAGTGAAAAAGATTCGCATCAAAGAAGTCGTCTTTCTGCGAAGATTAAGTTTTTGTGGCCGATAGTGGATAAGTCAAGTTCATAAGAGTGATATTAACTCTAAAACTATAAGCGCTTCGCTCGAGATGAAAGTAACATAAAATCATACCGTGAGATCTTGTACTATCTGTTTATGAGGCTTTAAAATGTCTGATTAACGATGGTAGCGTAAAATGTGCGCGTATATACACGGAGAAAATTTTATATTAAAAATTACTATGTATGGCAGTAGCCGTGGACTATTGCTGGAATTATAAAAATTTTTACCATGTAAAACAATGAAAAACATAGTAAAAATTTTTATAATTCTAGTAATAGTCCACGCCTACTGCTATACATAGTAATTTTTAATATAAAATTTTCTCCGTGTATGTATAAACAATATGTATGTGTATGTATAATGTATTCTCCGTGTATGTATAAAATAAATATAAAATTTAATACTAAAATGCTCATTTCTTTACAATATAAAATTCTCCCTTGTATTTTTCAATACTTCTCATAATTATTTCTCACAGAACTATTCGCATTGCGATTCCAGTGTACTCGGAATGACATTCCTGCTGAATGTAATAATCTCATAGACTTTCAATTCTAAAAAAAACAAAGTACATTATATTTTTATTAATATAATGTGTTTCCAAAATAAATTATTGAAAAGTTGTACGCGATGCATATGTAACATGGAATATTTTAAGACTGCTCCAAAGAAAGATCGTCGTTGTTACGAAGATAACGAATATGGTATTCGCATAAGAAATTAAGCAGATAATTTCGTGGGTAATTTCGAAACGATTGCCATACCAATTATGGCTCGCGAATTAATTGCTCCTTCGTTTCTTGCGGCGGGAGGAGCGTACCTCGTTCGAAAAGTCCATGCGATAGGAGACAGTATTCGAGATCGAAGAAATCGCAAAAAAAACGAGAAAGGTAATTAAGAGTGTGGAAAATAAGGCAGAAACAGGCTACCAAATGTAAAGAGTAATTACAGCCGCGCCGGTAATGAGGATTTAGTTTTTTCTCGCGCGTCATCTCGGCGGTAGCGCTTCTTCTCATTAGTGCAAGTACACCACTCTTTGCTGGTCGGACTTAAATATTTTCTTTCGTCTGCACAACGTTGTGTCTCAAGTATAATGAGAATTATAGTGAGAATTGCGTATTATCGATTGTGACATCAAAATCCGATCGAAAATATCATAATTTTCGATCAATATCAAACAAAATTTACGGACATGCTGTCTTTTCTCAAAACCAAGTAGATTAAGTACAACTTTTTCACTCTCCAATGTATTCGCTTTCGTGAAAGTTTACTTCTATAACAGCAAATCCTTCTAATGCACTGAATTTAGATTCTCATTGTCAGAGATATTTTACAATTAGAAAAAATATCTTATTTATTTATATTTCAGCGTTACTGATTTCTACTCGATCTTGCAAAATCGTGCATCTCTTGCGGCCGAATTTTCTTCTCGCAGCCATAATGTAGACGGACGTTACTTCGCAGGGCGATGTTAAGATAGAAATTGCCGTACGAGTGAAGTAAGGAATAACTATGGCGAGACTCTTCGGGATCCAATTCAAATTTAACTCGTGATCACCGCGGTTCAGGCAACGTGTAATAATCTACGATTTCGAAGGGAGCACCGTGCAAGAAAGAGCCCCATTGTCTTTGCAAAATTATCATGACACCCTCGGGGCGCACGATCGCTCGTCTACGAAACGAGCACCTTCGACTTTCGATCAACAGGAACGATCGTTTCTGGGCCCGCAGAGCCACGACTATCGAACAGTAATGAAGTAAACGTTATTTTTTTCGATACTTTGCATTGATTCGATCGCGTCTATCAAATTGTCTTGCTAAATAAATAATTTTATAATATAGTATCAATCATCAATTCGTGAATATTTAAACTATTTTCAATAAAAATACAATTTGTCTAGAATCTGATAACTTATTATTAATTGTATGCAATTTTTGGTTATAAAGGTAAGCATTTGTGTCTGATCGAAAAAAATCATTTAATATTTCTATTAACCCTTTAAGGCCCAGTGTACATAATTATGTACATTCACTTTGAGTTCTTCCCAAATGTTTTCTATTGATAAAGTAGCGTTTCTGTCGATATAATACTCTTGATCCGTTTTATATGGAGCTAGATTCTCTATCTCAATTCCTAAAACAATGGTGTTCTTGCTAAACAAGTCACTATTGTGATCGTAAATTTTACTCAAACAGAATCGATGCCTGGGCCTTAAAGGGTTAAAAATATTGCCAATTTTTAATAAATTAGTAAGTACATAAATATTATACTTTATTTAAAAATTAATATATATACTAATAATTTAAAAATGTTTCGTTGTAATAATAATTATGCATCTTTTTTCTTTTTTTTTATGTCCACATGGTTCACGGAATGAGGAAATTAGCATGCACATGGCCGATACACATACGGTTAGACGCATTATTAACGGATAATCGAGGGTGAGATTGTTGACCGAGGAATTCGTGGGATTTTCGACAGTTGGCAGTTTGCGCACGTCGTGTGCATACTCGTCTTTTTTATGCATTTGGGCGACTGGACTGCATGCAAAAAGAGTATTGGCCGATCATGTGACAGCTGGAAGATGCGTTGCGTGCGAGTATACGACAATGCAACAATGTGTACAATGAAAGAAAAACGAACGTCGAACACTGGGGGACCTTATCCAGATTGTTGTATCATAAATATGTGCCGAACAAACACGAATGTCGATGATAGTAACAGGTTTACCACATCCAAATATAATTCACGCTGAACATTTTCGGGACTTGATTTATATTTTATAATCTTATTCGCAAAGTTTTAATTGGAAATATATATTCACGGATATTTCGGAGCCGATTAAAGCTTTGCGAATCAGATCGTTTTTAAAATGTATTTATATCAAAATTAAGTATCTTTCGCAATTAAAATAAGCCAAGATGCAACCTGTCATACGTAGCGAACATGTTAACGTTGTAATCTACAATGTGTTAATTGCAACTTTTAAAATTCCCATTATCCGTCATTGTTCTGTGTCGATACAGATTTTGATTTCCGAATGCCTATCAGACCTCAAGGTACACACGTGTTGCCGAATTGATTCGTTGTATGTCGCGTGACAACAAACACGACAACGCATCGCGAAATCAATAGCCGACACAGCTTGGTTTCAGCAACGATTTTTTTGTTCTTGCCTCGAGATCATCAGGTGTCGAGGACGATAACTTCTTGGCCGAACACTTGTGAGATATCTCGCGAGTCGGTCATCTCTCCTTCTCTTTAACAGCATATCGAGAAAGACCCAAGAAAAGAAACGGAGAATAATCGCGATAGTACCCCGTCGAATTCTTCGCTGGCAGGAAAAAAGAGGGTCGAGTAGCCCTTTGCAACAAACGCTCAATAATTTTAACGAGTCACCGAGCCAGACAGTACGGTTCGACTTCACAACTTTAATTGGCACCCGAATATTTGCATAGCTTCTCGTCTTTCCTCTCGGGTTCCTATTCTATTCCTTTTACTCTCTTATCATCACAGAACATTCCACTTCATCGAGACGCAAAGCTGTTACAACGCAAAGCATTTCTTAATCATAATTAACACTTCAAACAAAAATCAAGAGGAACTTCTTTCAACCTGCAACATATTTATCTAAACAGAGATTTTTATCTTTTAATTTTTTATATCTTTTTAACTCGAAAGCACATTTTATAAGACGAAATAAAAGATAAATGTAGCTACATTATTATTAACATAAATTCGGAATTTTGCCAAACGGTAAAACGTAATCAAATATTTAAATATTTCTTAAAAGAGATGCTGTTAACGGTATATGCCACGCGCAGTTTCCAATGTTTTTGATCGAGGTTCGGAATACTATTTTTGATATTTACATAATGCCCAATTTCCGCTTTTCGATTCAAAGGTTCACGCACACGGAGTGACTTATCGATATCCAAGTTGCTTGCGTATTAAATTAAGTATATGCAACCAGCGCTGCATATATTCATGCCGACTTCCATCGCTATCGGAGTATCAATTTCGAATAGGCTCGATGTATCTGACCGGTTCCCTATCTCTGCCTCTTTCTCGAGGGTTCCGCAGGGGCTTCCACGGCTAGTTTTCTCGGGGTCACGAGGGAGTAAATAAATTCAGCGAATAATTCCGTTGGGTAGAGCTTCCCTGGTGACCGGTATGGGCGTGTTAGCATCGGGGCTATTCAAGCGAGTCTGCGGTAGCCTCGGGACATCACGAGCAGAAAAGCACGCTCTTTCCTTCGCCTCTCCTTCTCGGTTCGCCTCCTCCTTCCTCCTCCTCCTCCTGCTTCCCACCGTATCTTACCGCCCGTCTTCCTCTTCGTTTTAGTCAGGTACGTTCTTCATACGTTTCTCATCTCGGTTCTACACAGAGACCTTTCTTGCGCGAATCGGACTTCGTGCGAGATTCTAAAGCGATATTTCTGCGTCGATAAAACTCTGCCTTTTATTTCAACATTGCGAAAATTTCGTTGCAGATGTGAGAATGAAATTCTATTCGGATTAGAACTTCATGCAATATTTTATCCCCATAAATCGATTACCTTCTATAATCAGATTTAACATTTAATTAATAAAAGTTAATGAGATAATAAAGTGTAATTAGAAATCAGTAATTATAAAAAAGGCTTGTACATTTATAACTAATTGTAAGTATAGAAAAACATTGCTAAATATTAGAAAATATTGTTATACAATTTCTTTTAATTTCTTTTTTATTCATAAGATTTGTGTATCGAATAGATACAGTAAACTGTGCGTTCTAATCCTCCGAGTAAACTGTGCGTCCTAATCCTTCGATTTACAATATTTAATATTCGCGATCTTTGATCCTAAGATCGCGTGATACTGGTTTTGCAGCAATCGCACGAATGTTCGTCATGCAGAACGGTGCACAGCCGTAATGCCGTATTTATACGCGCGCGAGTCAGATCATATCGCGGTGATCGCACTTCATTACTGCGGACATACTTCGTGAATCTAGAATCTCTTAGCTCTGACATGTAACTGTTGATCCATGCCCATAGACTATCGATGACCTCGGATCGATGACAATCTACATTGTTGAAGAGAAAGAAGACTTTGAATTTCAAAACCCTATGAACAATCTATATGATTAAACGGATTTCTATTATGAATCACGAAATCCACTCACGAAAATTCGCGCATTTTCATAATTTTTCGTAGTTGCCACAATTACTAGCAATTAAAAGGCAGATATGTAAAATCCTGAAAAGTCATAATCATGAAATTTCAAATATATCGATAATGGCCCGCAAATACACACACACACACACACACACATTGTCCTGAGATTTATTTTTCCAAAGTATCTGAAGGTAATTAACATCGTAAAACTATAAAAAAAAGAATAAAGGCTTCAACAAGAACAAAAGACACAGAAGAAAGACGAAGATGGAAGAAAATCTCGGGACAAGGAATTTCATGCCGAGTCTTTTACTTCAAAAACGATGCTGCTTCTTTCTTATTACATCAATCGTCTCTGATTAAAACGGTATTTCCGACCTAAGGAAGTTGGCCATACGTGCTATTTCGCCCGCGGCAATAATGCAAGAGCGTGATACCATTCGTGTATTCGTATACAGAACGATAGAGTTAAAGTGTGGCCGACCTAAATTTTAAATTACTTTTTGATCGGTGCTTTCAACTGGCTAGCCAACTAACCCAAGATTGTTTAATCGAGGGATACCGAAGGTTAAATGTAATTGGAGAAAGTACCGGGTATGTCCAATGGCCATCTAGCCATACTATCCAGATATGCATATTCATATCTTAACGTAAGCGTTAATATATATTGATTTCATTTAAGTCGTTTCTACATCGATTATATTTAACCAGTTAATATAACGTATATAATAACACCTCAAAGAACATTTTAATTTATTAAACTTATTATTATTTATCCTTGTGTTATTAAAACTGTAAACAAATATTTTAATTTATCACAGACTATCAAGGTACTCTTTTTTAGCTATGAATAATTATTCGCTATAGATATTCATCTTAGTTTTTGATTTCCATCATGTCAGATTTATCCTACATTCCGTTTATACGTTAAGGCAGAAACGAGTCGATCGAGTACACATTCTTCTCCGTGTGCTCCGGAGTTTTTCCACGCACGCTCACAAATGAGCAAAAACGGAATAGAGACTAATAGGATTATAATTCATCGGGCTGTAAAGGCGTAGTTCCCGCGCGGAAGTGAGATCCAGAAACACGAGGGAGGTTTAACGCCGCTGTACGCCGACAAAAGCGTATTTTCTCCCTTTGCCCCTAACCGCTGTGTTCCAAGCGGCATCATCTTTCTTTTTTAGCGGGTCACGTACCTCCCTTATTGCGGCACGTCCGAAGGAACCGGTGCATAGGTGACTGCTCGATTATATACCGGTTTACCCGACTCGCACCGGCCTCCGGAAGGGAGACAAGGAGATCTTCGCTTTCCCGCATATTATCGCGCCAACATCTCCTGCGATTATTATTCTTACTCGCTGTGAAGGTCAATTTCTCTCGCCGAGTACCCGCTGTATGACGATAAGATGTACGGAGATGAATATAATAATAACATAATAGATCTCATAATATAATATAATATAATGCGTATATATTTGCTATGTGCTATTATGCTATTGCATAAACTAGCAATAAAGAATGAGAAAATTATCCGATTTTTATTAATTCCTTTGTTAATCGGGTCTATTTTGTTATTACTAATTTTTAAAGATGTAATAGATTCACAAAATTTTCCTAAAAAGTATTTCTTGCGAGAGACGTCCCGCTAATTTATAGTATTTCGTGACGAGATCCTTAATGACTGTTGCACAATTCGTGGCGACAAAATGGCTGGTAACCGATGTAACGTTCTAGAACACATGATAATATACTGAAACCATGCACTTTGTCTTTCGAAGAAATAATTCCGCGCGACTCGTGCGCGCACACCGAAGACGCGTAACACGAGAAATGAAACAAGAGACAAAAGCGACGGGAAGGAGAAAACGAACGGACTCAGGTACCATAATGCGATTACGACATTAACGAAGGATTCGGGAACGATGGCCACCGGAGACGAAACCGGATATTTCGTAATATTTTCCTAGAAAAAGATAGTCTACGGATTCTCCTTGAACTGTCGGATTCTCATGACGACACTAAATTCCGATTTGTGCGATGTTTTTATATCACATTTATCGCATGTCTAAAAAATCTAATAAGATATTAGACATCGGACAAAGTTTACAGAAATAAACAGCGGTTTCTTACGCAAGTGATTTATTCGGATTTATTCGTTGACAAGTCACTCGACCGGTAAAGCCTGCCATTATTGAAGAAGGAGATGAAACAGCAATTAATGTACATGATTAATTTCATTAACGTGCGATTTCGCTTCGAACACAACACAAAAAATCGGTACTCGTACCCTCATCCTCATCATCATTTTTCGCTATTTTCGTCGTATCGAGATTTTTCCGTCGAATCTTTTGAAAAAAATGGTTGACGCAAAATATATTTCTTTGCGTCAACGAACATAATATTCGTTTAAAGAGTATACGGTTTCAATTTCTGTGCAGCAACAATGTGAGCCGATTCGATCCGGTCGACGTGCAAGCGCAAGATGCTATCGATGACCAGGTACACCCTTTATACACGATGCCATGGTGGCTCATTAAAAGTCCGCTCTTGCGGACTGTGACGAGAAGACGAAGAGAGACAGAGAATTGCTGCCGACCCGTTCGTTATCTGCCGTGTTTTGCTCGTGTCAGAACGAACTTACGGTGTGTCGTCGACGTGTGTCGTCCGACGTGTGTATCGAGCAAGCGTTAAGTTAATGGGTGGACTCTGGCAGCAGACGGAGGAACGATCGGCCTCGGATAGATATGAAGTATGGAGATCGATCCTGGCATTGGAACCCGAGAACGAGTCCTCCTGGTTGTTTTCGTGGTCGTGCCAGTTCAAGTACTTTCATAGCGAGTATCTAAGCCGCAAAATTGACACTTCGAGGACGCTCAGTAGCGATTTGGAGATGTGTCAGATACTTTGCCAGATAATTCACCAAGTAACATTGGCAAAACCAATCTCCAACCGCCTGTGCGATAGGAAACGTTTAAATTAAAAAATCATCTTCTCTCTTTCGAGACTTCTGCACAGCATGATCCGTGATAAATGAAAACACATAACTTCGAGTTTTAGAGAATAATTATAATCGAGGATTTACTTAAAAAATATTTGATAAAATTCTGATGCTACAAATTAATTGGTGGTGTGACGACCGTCAATTGCGTGATTTAACGCGGTATATAATTTACGATCTTGCTCAAAATCTCTAATATAATTTAGAGAACCTTGACCTTTTACTTCATCTAACCGGAAAACAATTTTCAGCAATCCGACTGCCGATCGCTTCGGTTTTCGCGTCTACGACTCGCGATAACAAACCGGCCATTCATCGCGGGATTACGGCTTGAAGAAAGCGTAATTGAAGGTGCTAATTCTCGAGCCGCGCGCCCGTAGCCACAATAGCTTGCATTACGCGAGGGAACGCTCGATAAGCGTGTGATGGAAGACGATGGTGGCGGCAGTCAAAGAATCCGGGAAAAGAGGAGAAGATTCACGCTGACGTAACGTAACGCGCGTTGCAAGTGCGTGCGAGGAACAGGTGCGCGGGATAATGGGTAATGCGGCGAGGAGCGATGAGCTTCCGGTGCATCCTCCACAGCCATTGAAACGGCGATGCAATTAAGTGT
Source organism: Aphaenogaster floridana (assembly GCA_003063835.1). Classification (NCBI taxonomy): domain Eukaryota; kingdom Metazoa; phylum Arthropoda; class Insecta; order Hymenoptera; family Formicidae; genus Aphaenogaster; species Aphaenogaster floridana. The sequence continues at coordinate 569,114 of NJRP01000122.1, read as the reverse complement.
CTTTGAGAGGCCTTTAAATCAATGCAACGCGTCCTCCTCACAATCCGCCTGCGCGCGGAAACAGCTGGGAGTTCCTTACCTCTTCTCTTTCTTAATCCTTTCCGCTCTCTCTTCCCTTCCCCTATATTTATACAAGCAATTGTTAATACTGCCCTGTAATCTTCCTGCCCTGTAATCTTCCGAGACGCATTACGCAATCGTGTCTCCCTTAAGAATTTTTATCTCCATTCTTACCGCACGACGATTAACGATGAATGCGATCGTTAGATTTCAAATCTCATTACTATAATGTAAATGTCATACATTCATGTAACACCATGACGTCGAAAATTAATTATATGCTTGATATTTCATTGAATTCACATTCAATTAATTTTTTCCTCCTGATTGTCTTAGTTTTTCGAACGCGCTAAAAGTAAAAAATATTTATCTTGGATTAAAGTGTGTCCACTTTGGAAATTTGCTATTTTCACGCATTCCCGTGGAGATAAACTAATGATCCTGCCGTTTTACAATACACCATAAATCATCGAGGTGAGATATAGCGGGCCGGAATCCTGTTGTCTGTTTCTACGGAGGTCTATTTATATCAGGATACCCAGAAGAGATAGGACAAGAATGTCGCCAGGGTTCACGTGTCGATTCTGGCTCTCGTGATTCGCTCGTAGTTTCTCGAAAGCTACTCTCGTTACATTGAAGATAGCATTGTAATACCACCGACTAAAGAATTTCGCATTAATAAATATATATTAATTTTTTGTGTAGCTCTTTGCATAAATTTTAAGAACAGTGTTTTGGAATTGAATATTATGATAATAAAAATAATGTAGATGTGTGTCCGCGAGCATTTTAGATTACTCATTTTATTCTATATTTAGAAACTACGTTTTCTCCATATTAATTTTATCAAGATACAGATAAAAATCTCCAGTGAAGCGGAAGCAATCGGCCCGTGGAAATGCCGTGTTCGTTATTCTCCAACCAAAAGGATACTCGATCGAGAGGTCGAAGCGTCGGGGCACAAGATTATCGACCACGAAATCTGCATAGGCAAAAGTCGTGAACCATTAAAGTCGTCGACTTAAAGGCGATTTTATAGTGTCCATAAACCATTACAATCTTGTGGTAGTGTTAGTATTACGCAAGGATCAGGATCAGGATCAGGATGCAGTGTGTTCGGAATAGCAGGTGCCCTCCGACAAAATAAATGTAGCCTCTATTTTTTATTTGCTCTTTCAGAGTGAAGAGTAACTCGAGATTCTGTTGCACAATTCGATAAATTTACCGTTCAGTTGGTAATGTTTGCATAAAGATATAAGATAGTAAAGCAGGAAGGACTTCTGCCGAATGAGTTATTTCACTTCACAACATGATTTATCAATCAATTTTCTATATTTAAACATAACTTTATGTTTTAGAATTTTGTTAAGAGAATTTAACATCAAAAATAAAAGAATTATGAAAAGGATATCCAATCAGAAAAGGTTGGCTTAAAAAAAAATCGACTTCAAATCAGCATCCTATATGTTCCTTTGCTTTTCAAAAATAGATTTTATAAAACATTCCAATCTCGTTTTACGAGAATCTTCTCTTTCATTCGTGACAAATTGAACGTCCAGGACATTAGGATTCAAAAATAATGTGTATGGAAGAAACAATACGACTATAAATATCAAGGAAATTACAGCCATACTCTTATATAAGATTTTATAGCTATTCTTAGATACAAGATCTAAATTCTGTATCTCTCACAGATTAATAAACCTCCCCCCCAAATAGATTCTCTCTGTAAAGCTTGTATCGGAGACTAGTGCATCCCGCAGCGAGAACAACGGAAAACGTGCTGCTTTTTTTCGATCTGAGGAATCTGAAGGGTTTTACGATCGCGGCTGACCACAAACATGTACCAATGAGCGAACCGGAATAAATAATATCACCGAGCGAGCCACGCGCTCGTCCGGCAACGACGCGCATTAAGGTTGAATAGATAATCCCGATCTTTCGTACGGCAGTCTTCGGAGAGAGACCGCGCGGATCGTAAAACGTCCCGTTAATGGGAATATGCGCGACAGTCTGCAGGAAGATCGGCTCGACGGAACTACCGTGAATTATGGTGAACACAGTATAAACGTTCCGCGGAATCAGCGTGATGATTCTACAGACGGTTGGAAAACCGTCCACCTGGACGCGACCACCTGCGGAGTCGAACGGTTGGTCGATAAGAAAATATCTCTGCTTTCAGAATGTGATCGTTTAGAAATGAAACGGAGTCTACGGACCTAACCGGAGCTTATTAACATTGCATACGCACACTAACTAAATGGCATGCAAGTATGCCGTTTGGAATCAGGCAACGGCATTCGATGAAATATTTGGTTAGCGCGTGTTATCAATACCACTCAATATGTATTCACTATTTTCTATAGAAAATATAATAAAAATAAATAATAATTAGGATAAGACCGCATATATGTATAAACAATTTAAATCGAGAGATAGGCCAACGGTCATAGCGAATCTTAGTGCTCCAATAATATTAGCCACTTCACTGGTGGACCCGAAATCAACGTTTTGTGCCAAAACTGGTGAGAGCAAATAATTTCGTTTTTTACATGGAAGCTTATCCATTAAGGGTTTTTTGGGTCGCTGATGACGAATCCAGGATCAAAATTTCAAAATTCATAATGGCGGATCTAATATGGCGGCTTTAAATGACTAACTTTGATATTCCATTATGGATACGTATCAAACTCGGTATGTGCATGTTTTTTTGGTCACTGATGACGAATTCAGAGTCGAAATTTCAAAATTCAAGCGAGATATTTTTTTCGCTTTCGAGCTGTACTTCGGTTCACCGTCTCGAAAACCGTTCAAAGAGAGCATTTTCGGGAGCCATATTAACTGATTGATGACGAATTTGTAGTGAGCTCAGATTCCGATTCAGTGACCCAAAAAACTCTAGGATACCAAGTTTTATCCAGGTCCATCGAAATTTATCGGAGTTATTCAATGTACGCATATATGCGTCATTACCAGTTTTGGCACGAAAATTTTAGGCGCATATGTGCGTCATTACCAGTAAACTGGTTAAGGTCTGACTTTTCTATAAACTGCGCGTCGTTACTATCGGCCTTGAAACGCAGCTCTCGAATATCACAACATTAAATTGAAAATCAATTTAATGATACTGATGCTAACAAGCATCTATAAGATTCCCCCCTTCCCATCCCAACCCGAAAAACTGTAAAGAATTTATTGCGAAAAATATTATCTCAGCCAGGATTTAAACCTTGACCTCTCTACAATCCGTGAGGGTGTCGTAGCCAGTTCGACCACCGAGGCATGTGATAATATTTATCGCAACAAACGAAGATGTTAAGAGAACGTATTGAAAGGCCAACATATAAATAATAATTAGGATAAGACCGCATATATGTATAAACAATTTAAATCGAGAAATAGAAAAGTCACACATTAATATTATTGGAGCACTAAGATCCGCTATGACCGTCATTAGCCTATATCTCTCGATTTAAATAGTAGAAATAATATATAATTCCAGCAATGGTCCACGGCTACTGCTATACATAATAATTTTTAATATAAAATTTTCTCCGTGTTCACAAGTTTTACTCCGATTCAATGCCTAAATATCTCTTCATTAGCGAAATCACGTAAAAAGTCATATTCTTTTTAGAAAAATATGTTGGAAAACTCTCATATATCAATATACTACACATGGTATTTAATAAAATTAAATTTCTGTTGAATATCTAAGTAAAAACTGAGCTCTAGTGGGCCAAGCGTAAAAAAATTAACCGTTTTCGAAGTGCCGTGACAAACGAGGATTTATCGCACGATTCTGGCGGAAATAATGACGGCGCCAAAGTGAACCGTTTGCCACCCGAGCAACCAGCAAAACCTAGGCTGCGTATAATTTAATAAAGAAATCGGTGTCGTCCGCAGGACGATTTCGGCCGCGAATCGCGTGCAGTCATCGTGAAAAATATCTATCCACAAATCGGATCGGGGAAGCAGCGGAAGAAGACACGCAATAAAAAGCAAGCGCGAAAAAACTGCGGAGGAAACCAGCGAGCGAACGGCTGACCGCACGCGGGGAGAAAAAGTAAAAAAGATTCGCAGCAGAGAAATCGAATATCGTTATCGCCATTCTCGAGCAGCACCGGCTTGAAGGAGATGGCAGCGATGCACCAAGCTACATATTCAACAAGTCCTCATGCAAATTTTCTCACAAGTCTAGACAAAAGAAATGTATTTTAATTATTTTAACACAATTTTCTGAGACCAGCTCTCGACAATCGATCCTTGACGGAGAAGATGCGGATTTATGTTTCCAGGAAATAGCACTTAGAAGAGGAGGCGATACGGTATCCGTAAAGCCGTCGCTGCAGGTGTCGGCTTTTTTGCGGACTCGCGAGAGAAACCGGTAGGCGTCGATTTTTTGCCACTAAGCGGGATTATCGAAATAACGCGAAATCGATTCCCGCACGCGGGATACGAGCGCATGTGATTGCAAATACAAGAACGAAGAGACGAGAGCGAGCGTCTACACGCGAATGGCTATTTTAATTTTACTGTGGAAGCGTTTCTGTATGTGATCTCGCGATTGCGTTTTCTCGAGAAGTTATCATCATGTGCAACGCATTTGCCTCTATCGGAATTGTTTTTGTTAAAATACAGAAAAATTCTTAAGAAAGGATTCAAAGATTTTTTGAGCTGCGTTAAATATTTTCAAATTTTACGTGTTAGAATTGATGGCATATATGAATATGGCATATTTTTAACCAATTTATGTTTATTATATAAAAATGTAAATTATAAAATAAAATTACTTCAAATTAAATTTTGTTTCAAAAAAGAATATTTCAGATTCTATTAAATACATAGAAGATGAATAAAATAATAAACTTAAAGTGATATTGTTATTACTATGCATTTAAAATAAATAATTAATTAATAATAAAGTGTTTTTTATGCTTTAATATTTAATTAATTATAAAAAACTTTATAATTTTTCGCAACAAATTCTTAACATTAAAATTAATTTCACTCTCTTTAGAAAGGTCCAAAATCCATGGTCGAAAAATGTCGCGATTCGCGATATATTAATTTTAATTAAATATTGGCCAGTTGAGTCACAAATCTCTTCTGTGGTTTATAATTATTGTTAAATAATTTCTGTTGATAAAATATCGTGAATGGAAGATCCCGAAGCTGCTTTAGAGCATGTCTAAATACGCTGGAGCGAGTTAATTGCATCGTAATTGCGAAATAAAATCGGAAGTGGTCGTAATATCGACAAGAAAATACTGTGAAAAATCCTCGACAACAATTCACATAACGCACGTTAAGAGCCATCAAGGACAAGTGCAAAATATGCGTAGAAATTACCCGGCTATTCGGTACTTTCCACGGTAATAACGATTATCTCTGGCGCAATTTCCTGCCAGCGTCTCCGCGATAATAAAACAACCACTGCTCTAAATCGGAGCAGTTAGCAATAATGATGGCAAGAGACGTGAAACAATTCACGTCACGAACGCAGATTGCGTGCGCGATTTATCGAATCTGGAGTTACAACTTTTGCTAGTCAATTACGAACAATTGTGACTTACTTCTACGCGAAGTCCAAACATGCAGATAGAAACACCGATCTTTTACGGCCAAAAGACCATTGGAACTTACCTAAAACAGAAAAATATATACATACGTTAGTAGGCAAAATAAAAATTATTTACTTAAGATCAAGATTATTTAAATTTTACAATAACAGAATTCTAGAGTAATTCTTCTTTATAGAATTAAGTATAATTTTATTATTGCAATAGACTATCGGAATATTAAAAAATGTATGCCGGTTTTTATTATATCTTTAAGGCACGCTATTTTATGAAAATTGTTATTATTATTATCGAGAATAATAATCAGGTTGTAGGGACATGAATTCGCGGTCAATTAAGCGGGTCTTTAATTGTCGAGAGGGAGAATACCAAGAAGATAACGCTAATGTGCCGCAAAGAAAGGAAAGCAGTACCTTAATTGGGTACGGTAATCGGGTGAAAGCATTAAGAATCAAAGCATTCTTTGTCTTATAAAAATCCTCGATGCATTTTCTCATATATTTTAATTAGCTCTTTGTACACCCCTCGCTTAAATGTAATTTTAGCTTTTGTTTAGTCTTGTATTTAAATCTTATGAATTAAATTTTGACATGCAATAACAAATAAATCAAAATATAATAAACTTTAAAGTTCTGTGATAATATTGTATAAATCTCATTGTGAGATATATCAATTTAATGTTTTGGTGTTCAATTAAAGAAAATAATTTATTTAAAATAAGAAATATTCTATTTATGCCTTATACATAAATTCAATTTTTCCAATGGTTTATGAATTTATACAAATCGCCCTCGAGAGAAAAATGATATAATGGGAAAGCGACAAAAAAATACCGAGAGATGCACCATCGGCCGTTTGGCGATTTTCAACGTCGAGTTGAATCAACGAACGTTAGTGAACTTAGGCCTGAACTTGATGGAACGCTTATCTCTTTTTCTTTCTCATCCTGATCCATCAAGTGTTGCGTTATAGTCTCGAGTACAGCTTTGCCTCGTTATAGCGCTGCACCGCTGGCTCGTCTATCAATTGCGGAGCCAGCATCCTAAAGTGGGATCTAGTTATGCTGACCGAATACCCTCTAGCCATGGTTGCCGGCTCGAAGATTAAACTGCTTCTCAGAGCGATATGAATATCATAAATAATTGTGAAGTGAATTTTGAACTGTAGAAAATTATGTGTACTAATAATAAATTTATTCTGCTACGTAACTGTACGTATAATTCCTACGACAATTAATTTCTTTTGACATAACGTTTTCTAGGAATCGTAAAAGTATTTCAAGTTGCAAAAGAAAAAATTTATCATGAAATAGAAATCTTTCAAATCTTCATACTTTAGCATTTACATATCCATTAAGATCCCTTCTATTAAAAAAGACAAATTGTTATAATGCGAAAAAAATAGAAATAGATTGATATCAAAATGAAATCCAATCCCCCGGATTCATTCAGAAGGGCATCATCTTCGCCAAAGAAATTCCCACTCTTTCGTAAAAAAAATGACATGTTAAAAGGGGGCACTTATGCGTGCATGCGACGAGTCTCATGCATTATTAACGTTCCACCGGGCGCATTAGCGGATCGTACAGAAACGTGTTCGATTTTAGGGCCGTCGTCTTCGGCCTAAAAGTTCCACGAAATTCTCCTTGGAGCAACGTCCTTTTTTGGCGGCAACTGACTCCTTACTTACGCGAAAGAGTCGCATTTAAACGACCTCAGGGCAACATTCCCGATCGCGCCAGAATCTCCTTTGTCCCGATGAGTTGCTCGCGGAGAGAAAAGAAAGCGAAGATGCACCGAGACCACGAGATGCACTTAACGTCGCACGCAAGTGTGAACGTATATACATAGGTTCGTATACATACATAGATAGAATAAGCGTATAGGATGTTAGATAATAAACGTGATTGATATCATCTTTTTATTTATAAAATTAAAATAATTTTTCCGTAACAAAAATATCGATGATCTTTGAACGCTTAAGAAAAGACTCTTAAAATATGCATGGAATTAAGTTGCATTTTTCAATGTTTACAAATAAAAAGTAGAGATTAATAAACTTTATATAAACTCCTACTTTACTTACTTATAAGCATTGAGAGTTAAATATACTATATAGTTAAAAATATAATTATGTATATGCAATTTAGACTTAAATTTCAATAGAATAAAAATTATTTCGGGTTTTCACAAAACTTCTCAGTAATTCTTGAATATATTTTGTGTACCGCTGGAGGCGAAATGAATCGCGCTGTTGCATATACGGCAGCGCACATTCACGATCGAGATGCGCGGCGAGAGAATAAAAGAAACCATTGCGTCGTACTGGTATTTGCATTTTAAACACATCTCTCTGGAGAGCTCGAGACGACAAATGGACCGCTCACGACGGTCTACCGAGTCTTCCTGATTTCTTCACTTCGCCCACCGTAGTTGCGTTCGTTCGTGGCTTCCTCACCAGCAACGATTAACCTCCTCTCGCTGATTCCCAACGCGAGATTTAACGACCGGTGGTTTTTAGCATCATCACGGGTGGCGGCTTTTTAATGTAATGATTGAAAAGCGCCCGAAAGGATTTGTTAAATACCATTTTGACACTGAGCCCAAAAGCACTTGGAGGATGGAGGTATGAAAGAACGTAATAAGTATAATTTTATTTTAAAGGACAGCATTTTTTAAATTGTATATATTTACAAGAAAAAAATATGTAAAAAAATATTTTAATTTTAAGATCATTATAACATTTCCATATCATTAACTCTTTTAAATAAATATACCTATATTATTAACTAGTCAATTAATTTTTGATTAAATTATTTGTCTTTAGTGAAATTTATCTATTCGCATTTGTTCTTATCGCGTTCGAAATAAAATTACGTCTACATCTCTCTTTATCCTAGATATATTTATACCTTTTACTTTTTACATTTATGCGATGCGTTTGTGCATAACAAAGTCAAGCAGAAAACGTTTACACGTTTTTGGATACTTGTTTGAATAGATTTGCGTAACCGCACTGCAAACCACAGAATACCAACTTTGATGTTAATTTTCTCCCACTAAACCAAACAATAACGGCATTTTTACTTCGATAAGCTATACCAGATTGTGTAATAAAATCGCGATATGATTGCTAGAACTGAGAGAAACTCGGAACTTATGGCGGAATCGATATTAAAAATGGAAAAAGATCGCTTCCTCTGTTACATAGTACTGGACATACATGTACCCGGCATAGTAGTAAAGGATGTTTCATTATAAGCGGATGTATTGTCACGAGCGACATTTAACGTACACTGACCTGAAACGCGAGCCGTTCCCGAAGGTTCATCGTACCTATTTGCGATCGCTAACAGCATTGTCCGTTTAGATTGATCGTGAATCTGATCCTTCTACGATTAGATATGTCAAACGTACACACACGCACACGTAAATGCACAGGTAAATATGTATACATATGTTCATGTTATGACACATTTTGTGAATAAAACTAAACTCACATGTTATTTAAATGTTTCCTCAATTTTATATTAATGTAACTTTTTAGTGGTATTAAAATGTTGTTAAAAATATTATTAAAAAAAATATTTTAAAAGATTTAATAAAACTTTGTCACATATATTAAAGATATCTTTTAAGAGACTTATTAAGATTTTTTCTTTATCTTATTAACGTTATTCATCAAATCACATTAGATAAATAATATAAAAAATTAAGTATTGCAAGAAATATGTAAGATGGTTGTGTAATATTTTTTTTGCGAGCCGCTTAGAATAGAAATCGTTGAGAGATTTATGCGGATTTTCTTTTAAGGTCTTGAAAGATTCGAACCGCCATTATGCGAATTGCTGTTAATGTGATCGCGTGCATGTACCTAATCAGGATCCGTCGAGAACTGCACGATCGAATTCTGTCGATCTAACTCGTGGCATAAAAATACCGCCGGAAGGTAACGGAAACGGATGCCGAGGGAATACAGTAAGTTGAGCAACGTATGAGGTTAACGAGGGTTCGTAATCGGCAAAAACGATGATCATTAAAGTCGCATTCTTCTCGAATCGGTATTGCATATTCTGTAACTCCCGTTTGTTGAATGGCGTTTTAAAGATTTGTTTAAAGAGTAGACTGCAGTGTCACAAGACAATATTAATGAAAGAAAAATATGTAGAGTTAGAAATGACGTTAAAATAAATCGTACTTGCATTTACATTTGGCATATAACCAGACAGTGGCCAGTGATATATTTTACCTCATATATATTGACGCTATATTAGATCAAGATTTAATTATATAACATAAAAAATAAAGAAACCAAAACATAAATAAGTAACAAGATCTCTTTTCAATTAACTGAAATTGTACTTCGTATTAATATAAATCTAATTTAAGGCAATTTAATGAACGAGAATCAATATTTTACAACTCCACTTAGCTTCAACATTTTATCAGACCAACCCACTTTAATTTCCGCCGTTGTTACTGATTAATACGCAGGACGTTAAATACTCACGAGTACTTAGGTACGTAAGTTATGCGCGTATTAAATATCTAATGTCAAAAGTAAATTATAAAACGGTGCAATTAGCACAACGAGTCGGTGCGAGATCGGGTGGAAACAACGCGATAGAGAGAAATGATTTATAGCAAAGGGAATCTCTCCTCCCCCCCTCTCTCTTTCTCTCTCGATACTTGGTAGCAAATGTACTTTTATCGGTATTCAAGACGAGAAAAAAAGCTATCGATATGCCAATAACAGCGATGCGTTACCTTATTGGGGGTCGATCTTTCGTTATCGAGCGAAAAGACTTGGTTCGCCAATAACAGATTAATGCGGCGCATCGATGTGTTAATTCGCAGCATGTTACACCGCGCTGCGCAAAAGCAAACTTTAATATTATTGCGCGTATTATTATAGCTGTGCGTGTGCCTATCAATAAAACATTAGCAAAACGCATTTACGTGCTTCGCGATGCGTGAGTCATGACGTTAAGTCGGAAAATTCGCTTCAAAATAACTGATCTTCCGGATAGCACACGAACCGTAGTACCGAGCTTTTATTATTCTCTCTTTATATTCCTGCGTTGTTCTTTGTATTGTTGCCACGAGACGTAACGCGTGCACATAAAACGTGGCGAGATCTTGAACAGGCGTAATAAAATTCGGACTTTTGCAGTCGCGCGTACCGGCTAAGATTACGACCCTTTCTGTCTCTCGGTTCGACAATTAAGAAAGGCATTAATCACTTTAATTACTTGCCGACCAGACCACGAGCATACGTATGTCCGGCGTAACGGTAATGAATAATAAATACTACGATACCATCGATCATTCGACATATGTAGCAACGGGTTCCAAGCTCGTCTCCGATTGTAATTTACTCGCCCATTAATCCCCCACCGGCATTAATAAAATCCAACGAAATTGCTGATCAAAAATTAAGATCTCACACATTACCGACGCACACCAAATATGGCGATAAACTTTAAACTTAAGACATCGTTTTTAAAAAATCCCTTGTTCCTGTATACCATAAAATAAGAAATTTATCACGCAAGTTTAAATAACTTTTTTTAATTAAATAAGAGTTCGCGAAAACGATTTTCATTAAGCAAGAATAATGTTGCTTCCTCGTAAGATAATCTTAGCGAAGAGATTCCGAGACGATCACAATTACAATCAAACTCGCTCTGCTTCTGATTAAGAATCTATTGAGCGGAACGAAACACTGATTGTAAGTAAAACGGTAAAAAAGCCAGCGGGAATAAACCTAATTTTTCTTCCCCACTTCAGTTGCAACTAGTTCTATTATTGTTTTACGGTAACGAGATGAGTAATGAAACACGGTCTGCGCCCAAGGTCTTCTCATAGGCGAATCGAAAGCTCAGAACTGGCGAGACAAAGCTGAGGAGATTTACAGCGTTACATGATTCTTTACACCTTATTCCTGTTCCTCAACCCTTCTTCCATTGTCTTACGCTTGTTCTCATTACGACGAGAATCGTGCCGATACGCTTCCGATACCTTCCCAAACGAATTGGATGTCTCGGGGTAAAAAGTGAAGAACGATCGAAGAATCGAAACAATCGAGAGAAGGAAATAAGTGTAAAAAATTTCGTGGTTAAAATAAAAAGAATCTACTTATAAATCTCATAATTCATGAATTGTAACGAGACTAAACTAAAGAAATATATAAATGTAACGAGACTAAAGAAATACATAATTGTAACGAGACTAAATTAAAAAAATACATAAATGCAAAAAAATATACGTAAATAAAAAAATAAAGAAATTAATTCATGACACAAACAGTGTCGAGCAATTAAAGTTAAAATATCACATAAGTAGAAGTGTTAAAATTGTGAAATTATTAATAATTTACGAGATTAACTAATATTACTAAACATGACATCAGTTCTTTATAAGAAAGTATAAAGCCAATATGTGTATCCTCTATATTTTCAATAGAATAATAGATGGTTTCGAGCAATGTAATATACAGTGACACTTCCGATACTCCTATATATCACATACATTTTTTTCATCATCAAAATTATCTATATATCGAGCTAAAGTTAAACGCTTATTACATCTTCACTAATTTAAATGTACAGAATGCTTTCATGATCAGTTACAATGTAGCACATGATATGTTGATACAAAACTTGGCGAAACATAGTGGCATCTGTGCAATCAAATGATTACGAAGATTATCCTTTAATCAGTGAAATACAAAAGTGCCAATTTGCACACGTCTTTAATGAAAAACGGTACAAGAAGGCGGAGTAAGAAATGATGAAAAAAAGGAGCGGGAGAAGAGAAGAATCGGCGAGAAGAGAACTTCGGCTGCGGTAATTAACTTCCGCTAATAAAGCGGCGGTTCATTTCGGGATCCAAATTAATTTCCTTGCCGCGATAACGACAGTATCTCCGCCCAAGTTCTTCCTGATCGATCGGATCGATTCTTATCGACGGGATAGTATTAATAAGAAACGATCGAAAGATTGTTTCAAGCTAAAATTGATCTCAGCGAACTCGGCAATTTATGCGAAAATGAGAAATAGTAGTGACTTGCAATGTATATGTTAATCCCAAACTGTAAAATTATTTGCTTGTTACTTTAAAATATCATTTTTTATACATTGTCGCTTTAACATTCCTATTTAAAGTGACATTAATAAAATGTTATCCAAGTTTTTTATTCGTTACATCAAGATTTCGTAAAGATTAAAGACAAGCATACTTTCAAGATTACGGCTTCATAAATTTTCCTCAAAGTTTATTTTACATTGCATTTTCTTAATGTTCATGTATTATTTTGTCATTTGTATACATTACGATGGTATAATGTGGATTTTTTATTCACAGTTTGTACCTTACTATTTCAATATGCGGAGGTGTACTATTTTCAGATTCAAATATAAATTTTCTGCAACTTCACCGAATGTCGCGACCGAGAATCGAAGCAAATAAGCTGATCGAATAGAAGATGTAGAGGAACGATGAAGCCGGTGCCAATACTGGCTTATCTCCATCTCTTCGGTAGCAGAACGAGCGAGGTACGTGTACACACATACACGTTTATGCCGGCTTGTCTATCCGTCAAGTGCCCTTTTCTATTAGGTTTCTCTCGTCATCCCGCTATTATCAGCAGGGATCTAGGATTGTCTCCCGCCTCTTTCGCCGTCACACGCCCGTTCGCCGCACGGGATAACGGTACATCGATATAGCGGCGGATCAGACGGATCGATGCCGTCGACGGTACAGGCCATACATCGTGTGTTCCTCGCGGAAGAAAATTATCGATCCCGGATGGACGTGGAGATCCCGACCGAGGCCGCGATTCCTGCTCGATCCGCCGATCCGTGGAATATCAATGACTCTGACCTCAACGGACGACAGTAAATTGGATGCCATACCCTTGACTTGTAGTTGAACTGTTCATCGTTACAGCTAGTGTGATGTATCGAATGATGTCCATCTTGTGCTTTTATAAAAATCATAATGACATTTTGACGATGCCTAATATTAATATTTCATGCCCATAAAGATGTAATGTGCTTCACTGAATTACAGAAATTAAAGACATGAATATGTTAAGATACTTTTTTATTTCTATCTCTTATTAGGTATTTTAATATTTATTTCTTTGTTCATAGCAAAAAAATATAATTTTTTATTTATAATGTATAAATGTATGGAAAGATTAATTTTTTTTAGAGAAATTTTCTTATGTCAGAGTAAAAGTCAATACTTATGGTGGCGATTATCGAGTATCGCGATTTGACCGTACAATGGTAAGCAGCTGCATAAAGATAGCGAAGCACGAAGGGCAGTCTTGGGGATGCAGAATCCTGTTTGTTCTGCGACTTTATAACTTCTTTCTCCTTCGTCTTCCCAGTTTTCTTCTTCTTCTTCTTCTTCGTTGTTTTGCGATGCACGCCGGAGTGCCACGATGGGCGTAGAACTTGGCGACAGTTTGAGATAAATAACGCCACCGGGACAGGACAATGTGTCCAGTGTCGTTGTACCTTCGTATCCTGCGAATCCGGCTTGAGCGCGTCTCCTGCGGTATATGCGTTAAACTTTGCGCCATGACCGTACAACAGGCGAGAAACTGGTGTTACATCATCCCCAATCGCATCAACGAAAATATACGGAAGTCGAGAGAATGGTTGAGAAAAAAAGTTCTTGATGAACTTGGTGGAACTTCAGAAATTGAATTCTTGATTAGCTAAAGAATTTTTACAAGATACTTGGAGGCAATTGTTGCGGTTGCAATATAAATCTAAAGGTGCAACAGGACAATACTCTGTTCTCCGTTCTCTGATCCGCCGAACTCTTGCCTCTCCCTCTCTCTCTCTCTCTCTCGCGATTCATTCAAAATTAACCCGGGTTGAAGCTTCTCCTTAGTCGAAGACATCGTGTCGAAAGCACTCCTGATTCGTTCTGGATTCGTTGCCAGTTTACGATCGCGACTCTCCTCCACGAAGGCGGGAAGAGAGGTCGCGCCGGCGCGACCTACGCTGAAAGCGGGCGCAAAGGAAACCATCCTCCGTGCGGAATGGTACCAACGGGGCCTAGGGACTGCGTTTAAAGCCGCATTTGTATGCGACCCCGCGCACTTTCTTGCACACGCACGCACGCACGCACGCATGTCGATCCCGTTGTACCCTTAAATTGGCTATTTCCACGACAGGGGGGAACGAGGAGGGGACAAACGCGAACGAAAGAGCCGGCGCAGTCACCGGCGAAGGGAATTCGTCCCATAGAAATCAGGCTGCCCTTTGTCAGCGTCAGAACGGACGTAATTCCATTGGCCGCGGTTCGTCGACTCGCGAAGACCAATTTCCTCGTCACAATGATGCGTTGGTTTCGAATGGAGCCGGCGAAAAGCGCGCTTCGTCGAAAAGTTCGGATTCCAACGCGCGTGCGAATGCCCGCGAGATGTATTCAAACAGGTGTTCGTCGCTAACACAATAGCGAACCCAGAACAAGAATCAGTTCTATGAATCTAAATAAAGATACTCCAAAAATTGATACGAGATATAAAATATCATATGTCAAGTGGAACAAAGTTCGGTAAGTGCGGCAATGCTGGATACAAAAAATAATTATGTATTTGATAATTCGATTTTAAAAAATTTAAATTCTTAGCTATGAGCATTTATATTAATAGAAAGATTAATAGAAAGATTATTATTATATTTATTATTTATTTGTAATCCTTGCCTTGGCTTCCGGTTTACAATTTGTTATACATTTATGTTCTTAACCAGTCATTGCACCATTTTTATAGAAAGATTATTATAAAATACAAATATATTATTAATATAATCGGGTCGTATTAATGAGAAGTATCTTCCGGAAATATTGCCTATGTATACTTCTAGAAGAATAATTTTATTGACGTCACTTGGACGCTATTCGCCTCATTTATAACGCTGATATTCATTCCGAACTTTTTCCTCCGTCGAAGAACTCCTGCCGGTAGTGCACTGTTGAGCGGAAAAAAACGCTGAAAAGGAAGAAGTAACGAGCGGAGGAACATGCAGAAGAGACACGTTACCCAGAAGGCGCGGTGTGTCCGTCTCGTTCATGGCGGCCATATATCACGAGTGCTCCGAGGCAAAACACAAGGCATCGTTGGACCACGTGCACGTACGCAGGCACGCAGGCAGGCACGCACGCACATGTGTGTACGATCCTATGACGTCGCCGAGGTTTCTGATGACGATTTCAGGAGTGACTGATGCTTGGACGAAGAAGACGCACTACAGGATAGCGAATGGAGTCTTGCTGAGCGACAATCCGCCTTGTTAGCAACGAAACGGCTCGAGATACTCTTACTTCGCGATCTTTCCTCCTTCTCATCACTTCTGAGCTTTTGTCTCGTTTCGTTGTTATCTTAGTTATTTTAATGAAACTTGAGTTTTATACTTAGCAATTCATGTAAAATGTTAAGCTATGTAAATTTAGTAAAAGCGACGGAAAACTCGATAGAAAAATAAAAGTATTGTTCTTCAGCAATAATTTACAGCAGCCTATCCGTCATTACATGATAATTTTTTTTTCTAGTAGTAATGTAGTATCTTTTTATACGGATGAACTTTCTAAATCAAAATCGAAAAATGGCATCATCGATCACGATAATCAGACTCAGGGTTGATTTAAAAATTTCCTCTTTCTCACCTCGCTTTTCTCATGTCCGACAGTTCCATCCTCGAAATCTATCTTTTTTATTTCCTGCTTTGTCGGATAAGAGATCAGTCTAGATCACTTTAGATGCCGCCTTCTAGAACTTCTCCGCCTAGTTTTGACGAAACCGGACGAAGAGGAATGAGAGATAGAGACGGATAAAGAGAGGTACAATCATGGAAGAAGGCAAGCCGGTGGCGAGGGGATGAGGAGTTGAAGAAAGAACTTGTGAGCGCAGATCAAGCGGATAAAGTCCGCCGGAAGACTTAGCGGGCGTGTTGGGTAAGCTCAGATAGAATCTTGGCGGGCCTCCTCGACGCTTTTACGTATTGCACCGTATTTATGTAACTGTTGTTGCAAATACGTCAACAATCCCATATTGCAAAGTCACGAGAGCTTTTGTTGTCTTTTATTAAAAGTATAATCCGTCAAGTATATGTCAAAGATACCAAAGTAATAAGTAAACTAACAAATAACGACTAATTTTCTCGTTATTTATACAAGTAACAATTATATTCATTAATAATATTGTTGCACTCGCGCTCTAGCGTTTAACCCGAACACGCGCGGCACCCGCGAGCGCGGAAAGGAAACAAGAACACACTCTTAAAAAGAACAAACAACACAACTCCTTTAATTACTAAGAAATACAGCAATTCGTGAACACGGATAATCAATCGTTCATTAAGCTCAAGAGCCTCGGATCGAAAGCGTTGATCGTAGTAGTCAAGGCGACGACGTTCCTTCTCTCGCTGACACTTCACGTTGTTGCGGCACAGCGACGAAAACAGCATAACGGGCGGCGCGGGCGCAACAATATATAAGTTTTTAATATATAATAAGTTCTTATATTGTTATACTAATATAAATTAAATTGCGGGCGGAGGAAAAGTCTTTTATGTTCAGAATCAGTGTAGATAGCATCAGGCATAAATCAGACATTATTCGGCAGGGCAACGTCCTATGATCGCAGTTAGTATTGTTCCTCAAGCTGCGCGATAAAAATGGCATCGACATCTTTCGATGGTGGAATGATGAAGTGGCCGAAGAACCGAACACGCGCGCGGAGCGACGCGGAAGAAAAAGGAAATCGCGATGTCCGTGAAAAGAGTATTCAAAAGGGACCTGGACAATAAATGCGCGCGTCTCCTTCGCCCGGGAGGGTGCCGTCACTCCTGACAGTTGGCGCATCCACCTCTGCTTCGACAACTAACTTGCTATCTTTCTTGCCGACCGGAAAGAAACAAAAGCATGAATACTCCGTCTCGCGAGGCAGACTATGCCTACTTAATTAATCCGACCAAACTTCGCCCAAAGAAGTCTCATTCACAAGAGAGTTTCAAACTGACAATCGCGCGAGGTTCTCGAACGCGTGAATATGTCAATTGAAGAGGGTTCTTTCAACCGGAGGAGATAATGCCTAGCATTGTTCTCGAAATATCTCGCCGAGGTTAGGTATAAAAACCATACCACAAATATAATAAGCATTTTGCAAATACGACATAATTTAATAAATGCATGACTATAATAGGATTATAAATAAGATAATAATAATTATATTACAAAACTGAAAAATGAGTATGTTTAAATAATAGAGATCAATAATATACATTTCTTCAACTAGTTAATCAAATTCTTCGTTGATAATGTCTATTATATTTCGCAATTTGCGAAAGTTGAAGTTCTAGATTCTTAGAAAGCCAAGAGAAGGAGCGCGGTTGAATCTTATTGCGAGGGGAAAAGAAACCACGAGAAGAGAATGTGACATGGAATAAGGACTAGAAGATAACAGAACGTAGCAGCCATTGTCCCTTCTGCGACAATGCAAGGCTGCTGGATCGTACCGAGGGCAATCTACATCTTCAGTAATGTATCATACGAATCCCCGCGCGTGTCCGACGGCAGAACTCCTACTTCTTCGAGGTACGCGGCGTAAATGGTGTACATGTGTGCGTATGCATGTGCATGTGCGTATCTGTGTACGCGCTGGGTGTATCAAGCTGCGAATATTGAGATATCTCCCCTCGTTGGTCCAGGGGTAACAAATCTTCCGCGATGCGATGCGCGTCGTAAAAGGAATGGCACGAGAACGAAAGACAGAGTCGAGAGGGGAAAAAGAAAAACCAGCAGATTGCGCGTGACAGTAAAATATGTCTCGATTGCAATTCGGCCCCGCGGAGCTTTTTACGCCTTTTTCAATGATATCTGTCGACGATCGATTATCTTTAGATCGTCGATACAAAGAGCGAGGTCTGAGAAACACGAATGAAGATGCAGTTGTTTTAATTCGACAAACACTCATAACGAAAAGTGGAGACTGATGCCTTTAAGCGAGTATCACCTTTAGGAGCTCTGAGAGGAACGTACCACCCGAGGAAGAAGTCTACTACCCGTCTCGCGAATTCCTGTTCCGTGTGAACACCTGGAAGTGTACGAGCGTGTGATGGCGTGGCGGATAACATTGTTTCGCGTTGTGTGTTAGAGTGTTTGCGCGGCGATTTGTAATACCTTCCCGCGCGACGCCGGCTTTATGTCATCTTCATTCGCACAAACTACGGGCAGCCAGAACACCGGAGAGTAAGTGAGCCAGAGTTTCAGCAGAATTGTAAATTGCATGTCACAAAATCATCTTGAGATCTTAATAACTTATGGCAAGAATTTAATGTGAATTATTCCAAGGGTCTTAAGTTATCCAATTAAAGTCAGCGGTATTATTTTTGCAGTATAAATGCCGTTCTCAAGGTAAATAATTATTTCAGTGATAATCGCTTCGCGGATCTTACGTTAATTCATTTTCATACCCACTGCAGTATTTTATATTACATTTTGAGATATAATGGACTCGTGCCGTTTTATTATGATCGATAAGACTTATTAAGCTATGTCGAGGTCTGGATCAGAAAGTAAGGACGTTCTTAGGTCACTCGAGTCTTTCTCGTTGAAATATCAAGCAACCAGCAATTCAAAGAACCTCACGTTGTCATTGCGTACTGATAGTCGACACAGTCGGTCGTTTGTGCAATTTAACGACCGTCAGTTGAAAGGACCGACTCATTACATCTCTGTATTGTTTAATAGCTTCTTGATGCAATCCGCGGCATATCGCTCGCCGCACTACCGATTTATTAATCCGCATTTTTCAGGACTGCAGCTTACGAAGCGTACATCGCGCGAGCATTCATCAGCCAAGAAGAGAGCCGGTACTATCAGATCGCCCGGTAGAAAACGCAATAGCGTTGTAATTGCTCTCGTACGTCAATGACACTGGGAGATCTCATGCCACTCCTCCTATTCATTATATACACGGATGATCATAAACTTCGTGTCTTACGTGTACATGCAAGCACAATACAGCAGACAGATCTCATGATATCTGCAATATGATGTGTTTGCATGTGTCTGACGAAATTTCGAATCACCGTGCAATGAGATCATAAATAATCGATAATGAAACCGATTGATTTAAAAACGTAATATCTAAATTACATCACAAACACAAATTAAATACTGGCACATTCAAAACGACTAAGAACTTTATTGAGAATATTTGATTAGAATGTTAAAAATATGATACATCGATTATAACTAATATTTTCATTAAAATAGAAATTTAATTTAAATTGAGATTTCAGTCCTAAGAGTTAGATTTAACTTGAACTTACTATCTAAGAGTGCAAATTTAACTTCTTTTTGTTTCAAAGAATATCACGGATGTTCAGTGATCCGTCGAGCGTTCATCATCGGTCGCTCTGATTCAGAAGAATAATGATATCTCACGGCGCTCGTGATCCAGATCTAATTTCTCCTTCCGATGGAGGAGAAAAGCTTCTCTCATTACGCGCCGCGCGAAGCGAAACAGAGATGTGGAGGAGCTGCGCCAACGACAATTACAAAAGGCCAGGCATAATACGTGCAAAACACCGATGCTGCGGGTCCGTCGTGCAAAATTCTGAATGCCCAAGTATCCTCTTTCCTTGAACCTCTTAGCGCTACTTAGCGGATCCTTTTACGGGACAGCGGACCCCGACAAGAAAGGAAGGCACGACGTACGGCTCGACGAAGGGTCGAAGCAAGAAGAGACGAAAAAGACGAGTTGGAGCCCGAAGAGGCGCAGGATAAGGAGGAAGAAGCGGGGGTGGGAAGGCGGAGGTGGAGTACCAAAATGGCGGAGTAAGCAGAGGGACAAGATAAGTCTTTGTGCCCGCACGGGGGCCCACGGAGGCCCGGGGCAACGGATCCCATCGTCTCGGTCTCATATTTCGCGAATCCCGCTATCATATTTTACTGCTCGCCCCTTTCCTCCTTCATCCCTCCCTTCTACCTTGCCAGAGTCTATTCGAGGACCCGAAAGAGTCCCTAATTTTTTGTTATCTCGTTTTTTCGGACTCCCGATTTTCTCCGCTCGGTCTTTTCAGAGCACGGTTCCTCTTCAATGTTGAAGAACTTCATTCGAACTGTTCATTCTCTAATATAATAGTTCTCGAATATAAATAATAAATAAGTAATGCAATTCAAACGTTTTTCTTCGACTGTAATTTTGTATAAAAAAACAAATATGTGTACTAAATAATTCTCAAAATATTAATACTAATTCTAAAAAAACCACAAGCATGATTATAAGATTTTATTGTATTATTAAAAAGATATGTCGTGATAAATAATCTTCAGATATCAAATACGATTCTCTCCGAAAATAATTATACCGTTCAGTAAAAGATTTTGTCGAAGCTAAAGAACGTTGTGAAGCGGATATTAAACATGTTTTCTTAACTGGACGATATCTTTTGACAATTCTTTTCATATATTTATCGCCAGAGTAAAGCGTGCACAACGACGGGCGACGAAGGACTTCCCTTCGCCAAAGATTGCGCGAATTGCAAATTGATTCCATCAATTAACGGCGCAAAGGGAACGAAAGAGTAAAGAAGAAAAAGACAAAATCGCATTCAAACGTTCGTAATCAATGGCCGCTATTTTCGCATCTCGACTTTTTGTTTATCGCGTTTAATGCTCCATTTGTCGCACCGCGGGTGCTCGCAAGTGCACGAGGCACTCGCGTTATTACAATTGCTGCCACCGTTACTGAACCAATTGCCATCGTTGCGGTGGTACCGGAAGTGATATTTGCCCGCTGTGAAAAACCGACCTTGACCTCTTTCACATAAGCAATTAAAGATTGCAAAGCTAAGAAGAAGGGAAATGCTTTGCTGAGTAAATTTCGAGACGCTAACAAATTAAACTGCTTGTACACGGAGAAAATTTTATATTAAAAATTACTATGTATGGTAGTAGCCGTGGACCATTGCTGGAATTATAAAAATTTTTACTATGTTATTATATTAATAATTATTAAACTCTTGTGAAAACATAGTAAAAATTTTTATAATTCCAGCATGGTTCACGATCATGGGCGCCCATGAGGGGGGGCAAAAAGGGGTATATTATGCCCCCCTGGATTTTAATTTTTTCAATTTGGAATGATTTTATGATTAATAACCAGATAATTTTTTGTTTAAAATTTATACAATTAAAAATAAAAATCTACATAAATATTTCTTTAAAAATATTATTTGAAAATATGTTTGTTTGGAACTCCTAAGTATATTATACTCCTAAGTATATTACACTCTGCCCCCCCTTGAAAAAAGTTGTAAGGGCGCCCATGTCCACGACTACTGCCATACATAGTAATTTTTAATATAAAATTTTCTCCGTGTAAAGACGTTTTCTAACGTGTTTTTAGCTATTTTTACGTTTTAAAAACTAAGCGTATTTTGCATGTTATAGTGGATAGTAATTTTATATTAACTCTATTATATAAGATCATCAGTGTATTCGTAACTAATATTTAAAGTTAATTGGAAGATTGTAAATATCATTACAATCTCGCAGAACTATATCGTTCTATAATTAAACTTTTATTTGAATCTTTGCTGATAATAAATTAACTTGATTTTTACGCTTTGCTAAACATGTTATATAAAATAATTACGAAGATTTGCTATATTACTGAAAGAACATTAACAACTCCGATTTAACAATCGATGGGAATCACAGGCGAATCTATGAACTACGACATTCATCTCCGACCATCATTTAACCCGCGATTATTTATATCCCCGCTGCAATCACCGTTATCGATTTCCTTGAAAAGGGAATTCGCGCTTGTAATCATAAATAAGTGCGGATTTAAAACTCCAAACGAGAGATATATCCTCCGGCGTTTGCGGGATTCCACGATCTCGGCAATGACGCGCGTGCATTCGCTGTCGATTATATCGATTATCGATCGTGCGGATCTCTCGCGGCTTTACGTCCGAGCCCTTAAGGGGCCCGATCCCTTAACGGACCGAGGAATAGATCGCGTCGTTCCGCCGGCGTCAAACAATTAAGGCTGACTTACGCGCGCCGACGTTAAAAGAGCAAACGAGTTGCCGGTCGCTGCCCTCCCGCCACGGCTCTTGTGTGTATCAGATAATGCAAGCCGCGGCGCACTGTCATCTCGGAAGAATTTACAGACGACATAGTGCGGGCCTCGGGGCCTGAGGCCCGAGGTCCTCTGTGCTACGTGGCGCGGCGCAAACCGGCCGCCTATCGCGCGCGGCGGATCGCGTCTTTTCGCGCGTCTCGCATCTCGCATCTCCTCGCATTTCCCGTGAAAATGCGTTTCAGTCTTGGCCGCGGAGACGTTGACACTTCGAAACAAAGATGATGCGTCTTTACAAAATCCGAAACTTAATCGAAAGAGCGGAGCGATCTATAATTCCTTTCCTTGCATTAGAAACATTTCCTTTTCTGGGCGTAAAAAATTTTATGCGAAATATGCAAACTAAGAACAAGAAAATTTCTTATGTAGTTAAAACTAATAAGCTTTTTTATCACAAACCCTTTTTGTCACTATACTGTGTTGGTTGCTAAGTTTTAACTATGATTTAAAAGTGATTATATGTTTGGCTAGCTATCTTCTTCATCGAGATAATGACGCGACTACTACCATAAGGGGATATAAACTTTCCAACGGAAGGAACCACTTCGCTTTTACAAAAACATCTCACGCGAAAACATAAAAGAGCATCGCCGTTTCGAGTGACAGGACCACGAAAATAAATGATCCACGTTCGAGGGAAGCCGGCACTTCCTTGAAGATAATTACAACTTTCACGACGTACTTACGAAACGATCAAAAAGCATGCGGAACGATGGAAATATGTGTAACATATCGACCGACATATAGAAGTTACTTGCGCGAAACATAAATGGCACAACAATTCGAAAAGAAATTGCCATCGTGAAAGCGGCCAAAGTGTGTTTTCGATCGTGACGCGTCGTGGTCACGCGAGGAAGTAAAGGGAATTATGCGGTGTCCCTTTTAGGACGTGCGAAGAGATGTATCTGCTGCTCTCTCGAGAGAAAAGTGCGGAACGCGACGTCAAAGAGAGACGTAATGGTCCACAAGTACCGTGAGATGAATTATAGAGAGCGACGTACTTACCAGGCATGCAGACGCATCGAAAAGTCCCAGGATCGTCCAGGCAGGAACCGTCATTTTGACACGGATGCGACTCGCACTCGTTCACATTTGTCTCGCATCGCGGACCTGTGAATCCTTGCGTGCAGTTACACGCGAAGGATCCAGGCGTGTTCACGCAGATACCGTCGTGCTCGCAAGGAGAGCCTGCAATAAATAAAAAAAAGATGTCATTACATTTAAAGTTAATCAAAATACATGAAGAAGATTAAACTACAGATAGATTATTTAGAATTTATAAAATTAACCCTCAAACACTGCACTTCGGCGCCACCTTCAAACACACCACTGAGTGAGCCTAACCCAACGACTTGTTTTGCTCATAACTCGGGATCTAATACATCAATTTAAGTTTCTTTTTTTTTAATCGATACCCCAGAAGGTAAGGAAAAAGAATATATAGGTAAGAATTCCCGAAATTTATAGCGACTTAAGATATTTTGACAAAAACAAAAACAAAATTTTGGAAATTGTGAAAGAAATTGTTGAGTTGAGTTAGGTAACCCAACTCAACAGGTTACCGTAACCCAAGTACGGTGTTTAAGGGTTAATAAAATTCATAAAATTCATTTTAAGAATAGATTATTTTGATAACAAATAATTTCAAGTTTCAAGTTGTGTAAAGTAAAAAAAAAGTAATTAAGAAATATTTAACGCAGCGTAGAATCTGATGCAGTCATTCAGCATCGAGTAATTTAACGCTTAATACAAAGCAGATCTCTGTAACACATTCCGATCCGTCCCACTCCTATATGACGGATAATTGACGCCACGAAATACCAACGGGAGCTCCGCCGTTGTATCTCTGCAAGGTTCTTCGGTGAAAGTTCATCCGGTTTCGGTATTGGGGCATACGCGGTACCATTTCGAGTGAAACTTTTTCCCGTTCTTTTACGGTGAGGCTGAGAAAAGGGAAGGCGACATGCCGTGAAGTACCGGGATGACTTTTCGTGCCGATCGTTCTTACTGATGATTTAAACCGTGACAAAGCGGTGCACACGGCTCTCGCATAATAATTAATAACTGAATATGGTTTTAAAGATCGACTGGATATAGCGCATTTCTACCGCTGGACCAACTATAAACGAACGTATGCCACAGATAGTGCTCCTTAATTGGCAAACTCGCCGACACTTTTTAGATGCCACCATTAGAGCGGGAGAAGGGAGAGGAGAACACTTCCTATACCCGGCTAACTCGACCATAAGAAGGAGTATGCTGGTAGAGCATTCTTGAAGCGCTGACGACGACAGTTCGTTTAAAGGAGATCGCCTTTTGCTGCGGAACCTCTCTTTTCTCGGAGATACGTGGCCCTCTATAATTGCAACGAGATAATTGCTACGGGCGCAATTGCCCACTCGGTGTGTCTTGCCAAATGAGAGCTTCATTAGAAACGTCCTCTCTCTATCTTTCTCTTTTCTATACGCAATGGAATTTGCTATATTAAATTCATTTTACTTTTCATATTGTACGTCATTCATATCGTATGATAACTGCAACTGAGATCTATATCAATAATAATTATATCAAATATGATTTTTACTATATAAAATTATCGACGTTGCCACAAAGAATTAGTAGTAATATATTATTATATATCATTAACGTTTTAGACACATATACAAGTAAAATAAGCACAAATAAATACAAACACATATATAATTAGATATAGATAAATACGTATAGATATATGTATAGAGTACGTTTTTATTGATCAGCTCTTATTTTGCCATGCAGCTACCTTAGTATAAAGACAATAAAGCATTCAAATATTTTCTTAATAATTCCATTTCAGTTCGAAGCAATGCGCGCGATTAGCTGCAAGTGCCGTAACACATACCGGCTTTTCTCATCGGTATAGTTGCAGATACGCACGAGTTTGTAAAGAGGCGTTTACTTTTGCCTCGGTCGCATACCGCACTCGTGTATTTCACCAACGGTTTTTCCGACCAGGCGATGTAATTGCCGTCGTGTAACGGACGGGGACAATGAAAGAGAGAACCGAGGAAAATGGCGCGACAGAAAGAAACATACGTACATTTACTCGCGACAGTAAGAAACGCATTGCTGCACCGTGTTTGCGATTGGGAGACGTGACGGTAGGAGAGATGACGAATCGCTCTCCGAGAATGCCATGAAGCATACTCGCGAGCTATAGAATTAACGTTAAAAAGCCATCTCGCGTATGTAGGTGGTGAGATTGGTAGTGGTCACTCGAAAGCGGTGGTGAGAATCATTCTCCGAACATTTGCAAGTGTTCATATCACATATCTCGCTAATCGCCATTGAAATAACTCGATTTTTTTTGTGATACAAACGTTTCGTATTAATATAACATTTTGCAAATAATTTCAATTTTGTGTTATGAATTTCATGTAATAAATGAAATAAATTTCATGTAATAAATGAAATTTTCGATTTTAGAAAATGTTTACGTCGCTTTTTGGCTTTTTAGAAATTAATGCGGAATTCTCAAAATCCTCCGTTATGTTTCGATTTTACGCAACTTGTACATATTTCTCAGATTCTCCGAGGCAGAACGCGGCGTAATTGGTCCGGTTGCATACGCCGCGAGGTGCAGTTTGCAAGTGGCGTTGCACCGCCACCAGACAAGATTCCCCGCGCTCGGTTGCATCAAGCTCATCCGAGGAGGCTTCTTGCTCTCTTGCCGGGAGCGCAGCTCCCTTCGCTTAAGGAACTTAATCTACCAGAAAATATGCAATCTAGATAATAACAGAGCCCCGGCTCGGGCGCGAGATCATTATGGTTGTTATTAAACTTAAAATAACAATTTAGCGTTTAATTAGATTCGTTCATGGGGGTACCGCGCCGCGGGGGCGCCCCGTCGAGGAAAGTGCGCTTCTGTGGCGGACGGACAACGCCGACCCGGGGGCCCACTCCAGCCTTCTCGCTCCTCCTTCGACGCGACTTCCGGCAAAATCTCATTATACCTGGCGCGCTGTCGTCGTGCGTCAACCACGTCGCCGAATCGCTGCTCTCGTGATTTGCGCTTTTTGCATTGTAAACTGCAGCTTCGGTAACGTCGAGACCATTTTAATTTTCTGTGCTTCGCATTTTTTAATAATACACCGCACATAACGTGACTATTAAGTAGTCGATGTGCACAAGAGACAGATTGTATAAGAGGGACAAAAAGTATAGTTATAATTACCGAAAATATATGAAAGTTCTCCACAATTACAAATTCTTTACGAAAATTTGATCGAGAGTGTCTATTTTACAATCTTTTGCAATATGAAAGAAAATGCGTACAACAAAAAATTTTTAGAAAGGCAATTAAGATTGTTATACTTAATATAATCAGCGTTCAAAATTTTAATTTACTCTTATTGAGCAAATGCAAACAGAATACGATTCATGTATATCACTAGCCAAATGCGATTCCTTCAGGTAGTATCGACCAAATTTCGATGTAACAATGGGCCTTTGTTTAGCTAACAGGTAGCAACGCATAGTTCTTGAGCAGGAGCCGCTTAATGTCGGCACAAAAAAACAAGCACGAGAAAACGAAAATAAAGAACAACCGTGAAAGAAGATTTCGTTACGCGTTACCATATTTACATTTGCACGCAGTCATTATATCACTATTATTGTATCTACATTATAATAAACAAAGGAGGCAATTGATTTCCAGTCACCCATTGTTCGAAAGTGAAAAGAAGACGTGATACGTAACTTTTAAATAAAAAATACACAATATAAAAACAAATGCAGCGAGTACGTTCATATGTTTGCCATGAAGCCCGATGCTTTTTCGATCCGTTTTCAAGAGGAGTGTCAAAAATTCTCCGACATCCTGACCGGTGTCACCTTCACACGATGAAGGATTTCAAGTTCTCCAGAGCACACTAGCGGTGTAATTCAACACCAAACGAGATGGCTGACCGTCTCGTTTGCGGTGATCTCGCGTTGTAAAATCTCGTCCGAGATTTTCAGAAATTCAACGTAAATATTTATAAACCGGTAGAAAGAGGGAAGGACAGGTGGCGGTCTCCACCGCATATATTATAAGTAAATAAACATCATACCCCGGCTGGGATGAAACGAGATATCACGATTCGGCAAAATAAGTTACGTAGACATACGAGATTATTTACAAAAAGTTTGGAAATATATATAAATATATAATAAAAACGAATACTTCCTATATTTAAGTGTCTTATAAGTATAAGACGATATGAAAGCGTAAGTTATCCTAAAAGGATTTGAGCGCTAATTGAACTGTCCACAGAAAAAGCGGGCGATAAAGGCAACTTTAAGCGAGATGAAGGTAGTTGCAATTACATTAAAATCTGCTTTACTTGTCAACTTAATGAACCTACCAATTAAATGGACCTCCTGTTCACCGAATCAAAATTTCCAAAAACTGAAATAATTAAAGGAGGGAGGAGAAGGGATACAAGCGAGATCGGATTTCCCCGACTTATCGTATTATTTTCGACTTTCGATTCTAGAGCAAGCACACGGAGAGCATTAAGAAATTTTCTACAGCCTCGCCACAAATCACAAACATTCGGATGCTGTTTAAGTTATTATTCCAAGTACAAGTACGACCGCGGGCGTCAGAGGGTAGCCGATAAGTGAACGTATCCCGGCCTGAAAAAAAGACTTACGTAGATCATGATCGCGAGAACAGCGCAGCCACTGGGCGGAACGATTATCGAAATATTCACCTTGACGCCGAGCAGCCGATAATTACGCCCGGTGGCCATTAATAAACTAATCCTTGGGGAATTCTTACCGGCCATCCGGAGCAAAGAGCCCTGTCGTTTTATCAGCCTTCAGAATCTCCGAGTGCCCAGGGCAATCGTCAGAGGAAGAGACGGATGAGACGGGGTGTGGAGGGGTGGAGGAGAGACAGGCCGATCTACAGGGTTTAATGACTTGTGGTATCAAACGGCCGGGAGGAGAAAAAAGGGGGATAAATGAGATGAGGTGGGCCCGAAGTCCCAGCTAATCACCGGCGATATTAATGCGCGCTGTATAAAGAATGCGGCGAAAACCACGTTTGAGTTTGGTAAATTGCTGACGCTTCTCTCTCGGTCTCGAATGGTTGAAAAACGCACAATGTAGTGCGTCAAGCGTTAATTGAATCATCTGTTTTCAAATGTGCATGTATAGAATCTATCTGTAATCATTATTGAAGAATAAATTCATATTTCGATGGATAATAGTTACATTTATGCGGATTTCACTTAAGTTTTGTATGTGCTTCAGCTTCTAATTAAAAATCGAAATCTGGAAGCAATATTACAATATAAAATAGAGATGTTATGTAGTAGATAGATTTTTCGATTTTCCTTGACGAATATTCTCAAAGTTACGATTTTTTGAGAAATCGAGAGCGGAAGCAATAAATCGAAACAACGATGACACCGCTTAATCGCAAAGTTAACGGGCGAAAACTCGCGCGCATGAAAGAACCGAGCATTATATGGCTAAGGGGTAGTTCGCCCTTCATCATCACGCATGGCACGGACGTGACAGAGAGTCATGTGCGTAGCCGTACGGTAATTTACCGATAATTTCTCGAATCGCGTCCTTCGCATAGAAGTGAGTAATCGTACGCCCCCGAAGCCAAAGGCAGCCGAAGGCCTCCGCGAGAGAGGACTACGGGAGAGAAGTGATCCTCCTCGGGGAAAGGGGAGCTGTCTTTGAGTAATGTCTTCCTAATTACGATGCCCCGTGCAAAACGTGGAACGCAACGTCGTCCACCGTCGGACGGACGAAGGGAACGCGGACGATCGTAGAAAAATGCGGATCCTCTAATTCATCGCACGGTTTGTGGATGTACAAAAAACGCCTAACGGTCGAAACGAAGCACCTGGATATATTTCAAGCGCAGTCGGGCCAATGAACGAACGCTATCAGAATAATTCATAGCGAATGATAAATAACATCAGTACACGCGATACAGCGCATTTTTAACGTCTATTTTTGTAAATTACACACTACATCGCGAATGTGTATATAATGCTTTGAAATTTTTGAAAAAATCACGTAACATTGGCATATAATTAAGAAATTGAATGTATAGAGAGTACGCGTGTGGTAAAGGATTAAACATACATTAAATAATGTGTTGAAACGCAAATTAGCGTTTTAGATAAATTATAAAGAGTCATTTTAGATCGCGTTGTTTCTACAGAGTAATTATCACGGGACGACGATTATCACTTGCGTACAAGACAAGGCGCGCTTTTGAAGTGTGTGGTAATCAACGTGAGGCGAACCGAGTCAATTGTTAACGTTCACCACCGAAATCCAATTAATTCCATGACGGTTGATTAACGAACAGCTACTAATGCGGGGAGAAAATTCACTGCGCCACGTGCAACGCGAGCGTTTGTTGCGAGCTGGTGGGGCTAGTGCGTCGAAGAAGAAAGCCCGCGGACACAAAAGACGTGCTTTCGATTATTAATGAAGTGTCTTTGTCCGTGGCGAAACGTATTAACTGCCGTGCTCCGCTACGGGCGGTGCTGCGTATTTATTATGGTGCCGGGAACGAAGGTGATTTTTACCCGAAGTCGTTTCCAGATGCTCCATCGTGTCCTTTTAAACGAGTTCGCATTCCCGTCCTCAGCCCATCTACGATCGCGGCAATTCACGATAGTCCGTAATACGTTCGTTTAATCGCAATCTCAATTATTCGTGCGATATCCCGCGAATGTAAGCTCTCCATGTTTTGCCTTCCGCGTTCTTATTCGCGAATATCTCGCATGTTGAATCGATAAAGAGCTGACTTTGCCATGTAAGTATATTCCAAAGAGAATGTTATATTTTACTATTTAAGTATAATCACAGAATCGAGCATTATTTTTTGTTCATTCAGAATTAATCGGTGGATTATAATTTAAACTTCCTATATACCTGTATACTGTATTTCTGTATATATGTATGTTAGGACGTATATAATCAAGATTTCGTTCCTATTCCTTAGTCGATGACGTTCGAAACTGACAGAATCCCGATTTGTGGTGTGAACCGAATCAAATCCTCACAGATAGTATCGATAAGACTCGCGCACATGTACGCACATCAAGAAAATCGGCGAGGTGTGTGGCCCCATGCCGCGCTCAAGTCTTGGCCGGACTATTAATTAACCCGCGACTACTGCCTGTCCACTGGTTAATTACAAAACCATTACCTACGAGTATCGCGTACCTACATTGCCGAATGGTCGTTCAATCTCTACGGTTTCGGGCTCGCAATGCGCTCGTTGCATTCCTAACACATGATGGATTTATTTACATCGTAACATTTGACGATGATAAAACGGTAGAACAAAAGAAAAAAATTGTGAAAAATGCTATATTATCAAAAATTTGCATTAACATTTATCGAGCTTTGTGTTGAAGCTTTCTAAACTTAGAAATTTTTCTATTACTTTTATAGTAAAAATGTATTGACAGGATATTGATAACAGTATCAACAACTACACTTCTAATGACGAAATCTTGCGTACCTACATATGCACACATTCGACAAACATAAATTTTACTCAAGATGGCCGTGCTGAAAAAAAGTTTCGATAAATTCCTGTGCATAACCATTAATTATCTCCGCAGAATTATTAATAATCGTTGTCGTCTTGGCGTGGGACTCCCTCGCGATACATCACGCGGGACCTACCAATCATAGGTCGCATATCACAGTTCTACGGTGCTAAGGAAAGAGGAACGACTCCGAATGACAAGTTTGCCCGGAGCTAAACATCGAGAAAGGAAGAGAAAATTGGGTACATCGCGGTATGCTATTAAGGATCACTGTTCCCCTGCGGACGTTCACGCGCGACGCTACATGTCTAATCGCATCGATATGTCACCTCGAGCAATGGGTAAATGATAAATTGGCACCTCTCGGTCGAGATCCAGATTTAAAAACGGGTAATTTAAAATTGTCATCGTTCTCGTACCTTCAAGTACCATATCCTACCATATCCATACAAAACAATATATTCCATTTGTACAAATTTCTAAATTAAAAAAAAGGGATAATAGAAGTAAATTATAAATTCTCATAAAAATAACTCATGTTAGTTATACCGTTTCAACTGATTTAATCAAATTCATCTTCGAGTTATTATGCATATAAAAAATAATTATACGTACATGCACTGAAAAAAAATTCTTAGTAAACTTGTGAGATGTATTTAGTAATACTTTAGTAATACTTTAGTAATACTTTTTTTGAAGTATTTGTGTGATTATTACCGATTATAATAATAACAAAACATTTTGTATAATAATTATAAACATTTGTAATAATTATAAAAGAGCAAATTTCGTTTAGTTGAGCCAACTAAATTATGTAATACTTATACATTTAGTTGAAACTATTTTACCAAGGTGCTTGGTAACATTAACCAAGCCTGGATTTTTATAACCAAGCCTTTCTTTCAGTGTGTGCATTAAATTATAATAAAATTAAATAAATAATATATAACTAGAAAGTTCATTTTACAATAATTATTCTCATAATGGGATAGAATTTCGATGGCTTCAAATAATTGCTTTAAAACTGACTTTCAGCAGAGGTTCATTTTTATTATTATACTGCATTGTGTGTGCTGCGAACGACCTATAACATGTGTCGATTAAAGCTTCCCAACTGACGATAGATCGATCACGGAGCTTGATGACGAGAACGTCGACGGGACGGCGCGATGAGAACGAGGATCCGGCACAATAAATAACGCGCGGATCCGGCGCCGAATTAATCGATCGTAATCGATCGATTCGCCGTACGCCAATCTGCCCCGTGTGGGTTTTCAATTTGCACGGACCGTGGGGGCCTCCGTACACTCGGATCGCGCACATTAATCCAGCGATTACTATACTCGAGTCTCGCCGCGAGCGGATCCTGCCGTTATCTCATTTGAAAAATCTTTCGCGCGATATCGATTCCGACGCATCTCATTTCTTTCACCTTTAACGATACTTCCGACTAACAACGTATCTATTTACTGTACCGAAACGGTACAGTAACTACAGTTGTGAATCACGATATTATTCAAATATGTAATTTCTTAAATATTTTACATTCGCGAAAATTTAATTTAATTATATATAGACACTGCATCTAAATACTATTTAAGTATTTTAATTATATCTCTTTTTACGTCATTTGACATTTCCCATGCTTATATAAAAAAATTTTTTGCTCCAGTAGTACATTTGTGTAAAAATAAAATTTGATCGCATTAAACTTTTTTTTCACATTTTATTGCGGAGCGCTCGCGAGATTTATATCATTAGTTCATCATTAAATAAGGTACACATCTAAGCATGCTATGATCATGAAAGCGTGATCTTTCAGAACAACGGCACATAATGATCACTCCCACCGGAATTCGCTTCTTGTCGGTTCGCTTGCGAGTTGACCCATGATGAATAAAAATCCAAGCATATGTATGTGACCGCCGCTTGCCGTGATTACGAAGCTCATAGCGGGACAACGTGAAATTCGTGAAATTCGGTTCTCGTTTCTAGTTACAGGACTATTAACGATGCTAACGAAGGATGCCAATAGACTGATCCTTATCTTTCCTTTCTCTTTCGAAAGAAAAAGAGAAAGAAAGAGTTGTTCGCGTGTCCTCCATTGATTGACAATTATCATACTGCCCACGCTGATGCAGCAATGTTAACACGCACAGATCGTGCGAGGCGGACAGGCAGACATACAAACGCACGAACATACGTGATCAGAAGAAAATATTACGAAGCTCGATGACCTCTTCGAGCGGTGAGACCATCGGTCAATCTCGTCAACGACTCATTGAGATTTTTTAAATCACAATATTAAATAAAATTCACACGCAAAAAGACGCTTCAAATTGAAATGGATCGAGAAAAGTTATAGCATATACATATACAGCATTTCGGGAATTTTTTTGTTCATAGATCATATATTCATCGCTGCCTAATAAACCTAATTAAACCGATGTCGAGTACAGATTCATGTCGACGTTTTTATCAACATTTGATTTCGCATAATTTAACGTGTGAATTTTATTTCTGCGAGAATTTTCACCGCTTCCGACGATTGTATTTTTGAACTGGATATATATGACGTACGCAAAGATAAAACGCGATTTACCGCTTCAATGATTCGCGAATTTTCTTCAACCGTCATTTGAACGTCGCGAGGGCAATTTATTACTTTCGAAGCGACTTTAATGCGAACTGGTCTCGCCGCGCGATAACATCTATCTGATAGCTATCCTCACGATGTTGGTTGCCCGATCGTGCGCAAACGCGCCGTTGACCAGCATTTCTGCGTTCTTGAATCGAGCCTGTCATTAATAACTATGCCGACCACCGAGACGCTCATTACTTTCGATTTAAACGGAGATTACTTTCGAAACGCGGATTAATAGTTGGCCGAAATGGATAAACCGAAAGCGGATCGATTTAATAGCGATTTCCGAAAGCAACTGCAGCATTAATCGGTCGATATAATCCAGTAATCGATTGACTAATTCATTTTTACCGAATTTATCCCTACATAATCGGCAATTATGCAACTTATAATTCGAAACTTTATCCGCTTTGCACGAAAGTGTCATTGGACAGTTCATAATTTTGTCCTAAGATTTACAGAAGTACATTTAACGAGAAAGGTAAATGTATCAGATTACAAATAATAAAAATATATAAAAATTGGAAAAAGCTTTTATGCGATTGCGAAAAGTAATAATAAAAGAAAATCAAACCTTGTGTGCACTCGTCAATGTCCTCGGAGCAGTCCAATCCTTTGTATCCGGTGGCGCAGGAGCAGGTGAAGGATCCATTGATAGGGCTAGTGTCACAGATCGCGCCCTCATGACATGGATTAGACGTGCAGGCATCATCGAGATGGCAAAGCAGCCCTACAAAAAAATAACCGTTCTTCCTTAAAAACCTCATATTTATTTTATTGTGCCTATTATATTTTTTATTATATAAAAGTTTTTAATTCGAAATCTAATTCTATTATAAAAATGCGATATTCTTGAAATAAAAATAAAAATATTTAATTTCCATCTTGCTGATAAATATTTCTGAACAGTTTCTTAATACATCATAACATATCATAAGAAATGGGTCATAAAAGGTACACATAATGTATCTTGCCAAGTATTACAAATCTTCTTAGTCTCATCGATGTAATAATAATGAATAATCTACAAAACGCGGAAAACGCACGTAATGTTTCGATTTCCTCCAACCAACAGTAAATTATATAGCTGTATAAATTATTATAAAACTAATTGAGGAAATTACCAGCATCATAAACTAAGAAGGACAATATAAAATTGAGAAAGCTGACCGCGGGATATAATTTTCCTTGGGAAGCGGATCGCGTGTGCGTCGAAACGAACTTTTCTTTATGAGGTCCCTCCAATAACGGTACCAAAGTCCCCGGGATATACATATATAAACCAGAATAAGTGCATGCAGATGCGAGAGCACACCCGCGACTAACTGTAAGTATATCTCTACTGAACTGAAAGCACGCCTGAAGGCAACGCAAGAGGCAGCCATTATGTGTTTGTATATTGCGTGGTGCATCGCGTGTCCATTAACTACTGTAAGCCCTCTTTTTCTAATCGTCGAAAGTAGTAGAAAATACAGAACGTAACATGGCTTTTTTTATAGAATGTACGAATCAAATGTGTCAACGATAAAAAAACGGTTAAAAAACCGGTCTAAATGGTACATCTCGATAGAATGCAGAATTATTCATTTATTTTGCTAATGAGTAATTTCCCACGAAAGATATCTCCCTTCATTTGTATCGTTAACGAACTCTACGCAAAACATCTACGGTTCGATGAAATCTTAGTCGCTCGGTATAAACGCTCGGCTTCCAGGAATGGCGAGCGTGTCTGGCCGCGAGAGAGGAATATACCTGTATTTGGCGATCGTCGCGCGAATCGATCTGAAAAGCGTCTTCTACTTCGACTACTTCGCGGCAGGGCGGCGGGACAGGGCGAGTAAGGACAGAAACTCGTTTCCAGTCGCCAAGGTCGACACACGGCGAGAAGCCGGGGCCCCGGGAGTCTTCGGAATCTCGAGATTCCGAGGGACCCGTTCTACGCTCTCTACGCAGTATACCGGCGCATCATACCGGCCGCATACGTGCGGCTGCACCTGCCAATGCATCGCCGTGTTGCGTTGCAGTGCGAGTTCTGTTCTCGACCATACTCGGTATAGAGTTAATCACCCTGCTCTCCCGCGGATACGCGCCGCGCAACCTCGCCAAACTAAACCGGAGAGAGAGACTCGGTTTCTTCCTTTCCTGAACGGAGACTTTCTGACTTCCTTCATATTTTTCGAACGACATTATGCGCTTGCAATGGTAAAATTCGCTCAAATCAGATACAACAACCAGTAATCGCTACGATAAAAGTGCCACTGATACGGCTACAATGTAAGAATGTATCTCAAATATAAGGATGCTCGAAAGGAATTTCAAGATAAGTAAATTTATACTAAATGTTTCTACAGATAATGCCTGTTTTAGCGATTGCTAAATTTAATAAAATCTTTCAAGACCATCTTACGAATAAAAGTACCGTACAACTCCGTCATTTTAGCATAGAAAAAAATGCATAAGTCCAAAAAATATTGTATAATTTTTAATATTGCTAATTTTATATATTATTCTGGTTATTATATAATTCTTCCGACTCGAAATATCAATCCACAATTATTTTAGATATTCAAACGCACTTCGAATACACTTGGATCTTCGTTTAAGGAAGCTAAGTCTCTAAATACGCTACAGAAAACATTATCTTGATGATGATCTAAAATTCTGTCTCTACTTCCCGTGCATTTCTCGATCAACGTTCTACGGAAGATAATTCATGACTTACCGGTCTTTCCATATGTGCACTGGCAATAGAAGCTGCCGACGCGATCGATGCAGGTTGCGCCGTTGAAGCAAGCTGCGCCTGCACAGTCATCGATGTTGACGCTGCAATCGGGCCCGGTCCAGCCATTCACGCATATACACGAATAACTGCCGTGCGAATTCGTGCATGTGGCCCCGTTGTGGCACAAGGACGGCCGTACCGAGCACTCGTCCACATCCAGTTCGCATTGCGTACCCGTGAAGGCCGGTGGACACAAACAAGAATACTCGTTCACTCGGTCCATGCAGGTGGCACCATTTTGACAGAGATTGCCCATACAATCATCAATATTTTCCTCGCAGTGATCGCCTCGGAATCCTGAAAGATGAAAGAATTGCGATACGTTATTTTATTGACAAAGCAAGATAAGAGATCGCATATTGATATTAAATCTTGGAGACTTGGAAATAAATAAGTGAATATGTGATTTAACATCACATATACAAAATAAAGAATAAATTATACAATGGATAACACATTAAATAATTACGTTAAAATTAATACGAATAAAAGATATTAAATATCTTGTTAATAATAATAACAATAAGAGGCGACGTTTTCAGATACGACATTAGATAAATAATTAAACAGTCGACAACCGGATCACATTCCTGGTGGAACTCTCAATCGCCGTAATTAGCTTTTATTACTTGATCGCATCCGAGATGCTCGAATGCATTTGCATAACTACGATCGGCAGCGCTATTAATAATCGCGACGATATTTTCTAATCGACGTTTAACGGGAGGACCGGACGACGGCGAAAAGAAAAACACGACTGGCAGCGATCGCGATCGTTCTCGGTACAGCGCATCGGCATGATGTTCGTGGCATAGTATATAAAGAGAACTCATTACCGCAACACGTCCGCCGGCGTGAAAAATCGAGACGCGCCGCCGTTGTCGGGCGTCGGTTTTACCACTTCTATGAATTTATGCTTCGATCGCGCGGCCGAGGCCAACCGAGTAAGAAGAGATCGCGGGCTGACACGCCGAAAGGATAAAGCGATGAGCTCCGATAACCGTGAAATTGGCACTCCGATGCGCCAACGGGACGGATTTCTTCCGGCCAAATCGCGCGAAAAAACAGTAAGCAAATAGAGGCGGAAACGCCTGAGACCGCGTCGCCGTGTATGCGAATTTTTACGGCAAGACGCGCAGTTCCGTTAACGCGGACAGCCTCACGTTTTGCTGTCGAGACCATACGAGGGAATGCACGATGCAAAGTTTCCGGGTTGGAAAGGAATCATGCCTGACTTTTTGTATCGTCGTTGATCGCATATGCGATTTTACACGCTACGATCTCGCAACGATCGTTGGGTAGAAATTAGGTATTTCTGTTTTAGGACGGATCATTTCTAACGTCAGCTGATTGTACGTAGTCCTTGAACTTCAGAAGGAGAAGAAAAAGATCGATAGAGATTGGTGGTGGATCGATCGAATCGACCTTGCATGACGCTCGATTATTCGCACATCATGGAACTTTATTCATCCGTCGCTTTCTGCTCTTATTCTGCCGGACAAAACAAACATTTGGACACGCGATGGCTAACGGATTCGCGACGGTTCGTCGTGACCTGAGAATCTTTTATTACATGTATATTATTGCCATTCTTGGACTTAATAAATATTTATAAATATTAATTATATATATACTATAAGAGAGTAAGCATATAATAAAAATATAAAGTTAAATATTATTAATTAATTTCCAATATTGTTGACATTCCATTTTGCTATAATAAATTAGATTTAATTTTTAATTGAGATATTTGCTTTGATTATCAAAGATAAATGATTCGTATACCTAAAGTTGTGTATCTTTTTTAGGATGTTATTCGATTATTCGATCTTTATCCTGCCGCAAAAGCTCCGATAACGAGCTTGTGAAGAAACAAACAAGCGCGACGCAGACACACCAACAGATAAGACGCTGCCGTAATTAAGTGGCGATAGGGAACGGCGATCACTAACTCCGAGTGGTCCTTATACACGCAAAAGGACATCAAGGGAAACGAGACCGCCAACAGAAAACGGATAGAGCCGGAGTAATAGAACCGCCCGGTAATTACCGGGCGACAACGTGTTGCGCGAGGTGTCGATATTATTGCACGATATCAATGATTTACGTGTTGTTTTATTCGTCGCGGAACAGCTCGCAAAGAAAGATACGTTATGTGATGCCACTAATTACTGGCAAGAACACGTATCGACATGGCGGGCATTTATTACTATAATGTCAATAATTCGTTTATTACCGTTTATTAACTTCAACACAATTTAACGTCCAGTCGCATTGGTTTGTTTATGCAATACTTCCACGATACAAACAGCTTATCTTGTTATAATAATAAGAAATAATTATGTAATATTATTGTAAACACTGCATTAAATTTTTAATTTTAGTTATATACATGAATGCAGTAGTTATGTTAGGGAAATAATATCAAGAAATAATATCATTTTAAGAAATTCCCAAATTTGTTCACTGCAAGTTGTTTCGAGTAATTAATGCTGTCATTAATGCTGTCCGTCATCGCAACAAAATCGTGTTTTCCACAGTCTAAGCATTGATTCAGATAATCCATTGCGGCAAGATAAATATGTATAAGTCGAATTAAAGTGAGCCAGGATATTCGTTACATACAGGACGATTAGACACGGAACAAAAACGCCGCAAGGAAATCCGGGTACGTCTTGTGCACTTCGTCCAATACAAAAAACACAATTTTGTCTCTCTCTCTCTCTCTCTCTCTCTCTTTCTCTTTTCCGCGTTCTTCTTCTTCTCGATACTTGCCCTTATCTACCGGTATCAGCTGTTGCCCGGCGATACATACCTGGTCATGGACCACAGTTAACATCTAATGACGCGCATAATTTATGCCTCATAGAACATCCGACTACGCTTCCTGCGGCTGTGTAGCAGCGACGACGACATGACTTAGGGCCAGAGTGGTGGTAAAAACGCGGGCCAGCACGTACCCGTGGAGCCCATCGTTATTATACTAGAACCCCGCGAAGGATGCCCGTGGCATTAATATTAAAGCGACGCGAAAGTAAATCGATCCAGCAGGAAGCGCTGATTCGCAGCGATTCATCGAAATCATTTCAGAACCGTAGACTTTAAAAATCGATCTTTCCTCATTCTGATGATTGATACGTCAGTAAATTCACAGTTACTATTTCATAATGACCCCTATTTTTGTCAGTGGATAATAATCATTAAGTATCCTTTGAATACAAACGATGTGTATAATAAATAAAATTGGCGGAAACAATTACGGTGATTA
This sequence comes from Aphaenogaster floridana, assembly GCA_003063835.1. NCBI lineage: Eukaryota > Metazoa > Arthropoda > Insecta > Hymenoptera > Formicidae > Aphaenogaster > Aphaenogaster floridana. Next base: position 529,039 of record NJRP01000122.1, on the reverse strand, counting down.
AATGTGATTTTTTTATTATTATTTTTTGGACATTCGCAAATAATTTTAAGCGATGACGACACACCATAAGAATTTCCAGGCCATATCGATTCCTCGCAAGGTGTACACAGATGGTCGCACTCGGAAGGTTTCAAGCTGGAATTTCAATCGAGATTCCGCCAAGAAACTTTACAGAGGCTTCTTTTCTTATCGAGTTACCGTATTAAAAAACATACGTCGATTTAGAGGTTTACATCCTTGTAGTCATGGTGGAATTAGTAAGGTGAAGCATTCCGAAGGATGCGCAGTAGTCAATAAAAAATCAGCCAATCAAATACAAGCGGCAATGCAAAAAACAATATGGTGACTGCCGATTTGCAATGCCGCTTACATTGGATTGGTCGAAGTATGTCACATGACTATACCCACTCTCTCCCATAATGCGCAATGCTTCACCTTACTAATTCCACCATGCTTTTAGTAGGATATAACTCCGTAACTCGTAAGCTCGAGCATTCTTTTTCCAGTGCAATTAATATGATCAGTAACTCGTTTAGAAATATTTATAAGAATATGCTTGCAAGAAACAGGAAGTTATATAATAATATGATAAGTGATCTGATGCAATAAAATAAATCGTAAGGCATCTAATCAATCGTTATAATACGGGTAGAAAAAAAATATATGTACAACAGGCTTGCGAGATAATGCGAAAATCTTTTTCTACGTGTAAAGCATCGCAAACTTTTCTCATGATAACGCAATTACAATATCTTGCTCGCTCGAGGTCTTTTTCCTCGGGAGACTCCGTTACAAGAACAAAATTGCGGTGGCTCGGCGTTCGCGATGGCATTTGCACATTCCCTTCCTCGTGACTGGATTTCCCCCGGAGGTGCTCGTGCTCTCTCTTTCTCTCTCTCTCTCTCTCTCTCTCTCTCTCATTCTCTCTCTTTCTTTCTTTCTGTCTCCGTTTCTCTCTCCGCGTTCTTCTCGCGCATCTTCTTTCCCTTACGTCCGCGATATTGACTCCCAGGTTTTTGAGTGAGGAGGCATAATTAAACGGCGGACATCAAACGGCGGCATTCAACGGAATCTCATATTCCGTACAAAGTCGATCGATTCACCGATCGGTCGCGCTCTTACGACGCTCTCGACAGAAAAGGCGCGCGAGCGGGAACGCGAGGACGACGCTCCGAAAAACTGGAGCTACTCGGGTATTCGAGGACCCCCGAGACCAACCGATTAGGGTAGACAGTCGGGGACGAGCAACGGCGTGGCGGCGCGGGGCCCATCCGGCACGACGAATCGATTCCCGTTAATATCGATACCAGCGGCGCGAACAAAAGCGACGCGCCTCCTTTACCTAAGAATCGACCACGCGCGTATTTACACGTTCATTCGTTCCGCACTCGTACTCGCATCTTTTTTACGTCATTTTGTTTTCTTGCTCGTCTTACAACGATACTGTTCGGACAACCTCGAAACATCGGCAAGAAATCAGCCGGCGCCCCCTGCAACCCTCCGTTTTTCATCGATCGCGCAAACAAGTTTCCTCCTTTTTTGACAGCACAGACAAGCGCGAAACGCAAAATTTATACCTCGCTGATATAATACCGTTGATTCTATATTTTAATATAGAGGACTAGGAAATATATTGGCAATATATTTACATATAAATGTATCCTGTGTTATAAATATATATATATTCAAATATATCTTGAAATAACGTTATAACTAACAAATATTAATTATAAGAATTTAAAATTAATTATTATAAAAATTAAAAATTATTTAAAAAATAAATTAAAAATTATTAAAATTAAATATTAAAGTATAAGAAATTATAAATCGACTTCAACTAGCCAGAGATGTTACTTATATTCGTACTACGTATCAACCATACGGATTGTGGTCATCTACGAGTAACGAATATTAATATTAAGATGCTAAAATATTAAAATGCTTAAATATTAAAATTTATAAAAAATTATTAAAATGACACATTTTTATCCCTTTTTAAAAAGAAGGGACATAAAAATATACTGATTGCGATGTAGCATATTAATCGTAAAATTGCTCACATTCTTTCATCATCCTTAAGATTTGTTTCCTGTTAAAACCCGTATCATTCTCAGTGCTTCTCACATAGACACAGTATATTTCGGGGTACGAGTACCGAGGAAGGGTGCCCGATGGCGTCTAATGACGCGAGAGCTGATTTCCATAAGGTGCGACCCTCCTCTTCCTGGAAATCCGCTAACCCCCCCAAGGCAAGTCCTATCATGCACCACGGTCAACATAATGAAAAGGGTAAGCGATTAGAGAGAGGAGAGAGAAGAGAGGCGGGTACATCGTAAGTGTTCGCGTGGAGATGAATTAAAGGGCCACGCGAGGATCTGCTGTTTGTGAGAGTGAAAGAGAGAGAGAGAGAGGCGCGTGGGTGCGTCGGATAAAGACGGAAAAGCCCCCGCTGCTTATAAATCAACCTGGATGAACCCCCATAATTGCAATTGTCCGTTGAGCCTCACCCCAGATCGGAGTGGTCGTTGCATGCATGTGTGCGTGAGTGCGTGCAAGTGTGCGTATCGAGCGGAACTTATCCGACGAGGATACGTATATCCGTTACTTCGTTACTGACGCAGGGCTGTAGAGAGATTTGGTGGTTAAAGCTATTTTGCGAGCGCCTATCCTCACGTTAACCATAACATTAATGTCTTGGAACTATAACTGAGATATAAATAAATGTAACTAAAATATTATATTCGGCATAACATTACAAGACTAAAAATGTAACCAAATGTCCAGAACATTCGTCCTTCTATCTTCAATCCACCATATCACTTATCTTAGTTCTGAAGTAGCGATATTTTATGACTACGTTTTATAAGCAAGGTTTACACGATGCTTTTTTACTAGCAACTCTCTATAAGCGCGCTAGAAAACCAACAACTAAAAACTGTAATTATACACGGTATAGAAATATGTTAAAAAATATATAATTCTATATATACACATGTGTATAAAATTATATTTTTTTAGCTGCTAATTTTCTAACGCGCTAGAAAACTAGCACGCTAGTTGCTAGTAAAAAAGCATCGTGTAAACCTTGCTAAACTCATAAAAGATAATCATTACATTTACAGAAATCGTTAGAAAGACACGCTTCTTGTTGTACTTGTAAAAAAAAGCGTATATTCTTACTTCATGATTCATACACGGAAAGAATGGTTCTGTTGAAATATCTAAAAATTTGGCCAGATACAAATCTGAAAATAATTTTATTGGATCATCAAAATAATTATGTAGGACGCCCAAAATAATTGCTGGAATATCAAAACTTTTGTAGCATAATGTTTGAGCGTTCCACGTAGTTACTTTTGATGGTCTAACAAAATTATTTTCAGATCTGTATCTGGCCAAATTTTTAGATACTTCAGTAAAACCGTTCTTTCCGTGTAAGAATTCATTATTCTAACATATGAATTTCACGAAAAAGTTTGAAGATATTGGAGGAAAATCAGGTTATTAATCTTTCCAAAGTACAAAGATATTCTTCGATAGAATGTAAGATTACTTTTATTCTTTGCTCCTAGGTTGTCGTCGAAGGACACGCTGCGTGACTTCAGGTCGAACCGGAATTTCGAGAATCTGGCAGAGTCTCAGCAATTAGCCGCGCCAAGGCAGTCTAATGATTTCATTCACCTTAAAATATCCGTGTGTGGCGGAAAAAGGTGGGAGGGACGGAACATAAACTTCGGGGAATTCTTGAGGAAGAGAAGCAAGAAATCGAGATACCTACTGCTTGTTCGTCAGGCGGATATGTCCCGAAAATTAGTTATGAATTTTTCGCTGATGTTTGCCGAAAACTTCGCTCCTTCCTCCTCTTGCGGAGGACAAAGAACGCGAGTTTCACGTTTTTGTGGAATCAAGTCGCTCTTTACATCGCGCAAGAATGACGATCCTGACGTACTACTGAGGCTTCCCCCCCAAGGATATCCCTTTATTTCCGCTTAGCGCTATAAGCGCTCTTCCGTCGTGTCGCTCATCATGATGCGTTATATCCGCTGGATCGTGTTTCCAGCTTGTGTTCAAGTGTCTTTATCATATAGGAAGCGTGGTGCTGTTTCATTTAAATCGAACATCAAATGCTTGAGCGTCGATATCGATTATTAACCATCGATCGACGAAAGAGATAGAAAAAGGTCACGAATGTTAAATTTTATGCCGTACGGTGGATACTCCGCGACGGTATAGAAGCAGCGAAAAGACGTCCGTGTCGAATGTCCTTTCCTATATAAAACGCCCTATATGCTTCCATCTCGCTCCCCTCGTGCTCTCGCTAACATATCGTCTCTCTCTTTCGCACCGCGGCCACGACTGGCCGTCTCTTTCTTCCTCCATCGCGGTCCCTTCTCTTCTGTTTCCAACTCCCCTCTCTCGCTCTTCCTTCACCGTATACCGCCGTGGTACTACCTTCCTCCCTTCAATTGGGACCTTCCGTCTCGCTCTGGCCCTCCCTTCCTCTGGCCCACAAGGCGCGCTGCGATGCAGTGCCTCTCAGTCGGGTCGAGGTGTGGCAACATCGCGGGAGCGGGTGTGCTTCCCGCGCGCTGAGCCCACGTGGTGGAGACTGTGGGAAAATTCTCATGCCGCCGACTACGCCGCTCGCCGCCGCCGCTGCCGACGACGACGATGACGACGGTGCTCAACCGGCGGCGACCGGCGCGGGAACAAGCTTGCGCGACTTCCTGCTTTCACGCTCTAGGAGAGTCTCAAGGGACTCCGTGAAAAACGTATCATTAGGACGTCGCGAGGAAATCCTCCGACGACAATCGGTCTCAGCGCTCACCTAAATTTAATTTACCATCGTTTCTTTGTTACAGATCGAAGAATTGTCCCCATCCTCGAGATGTTCGCGATTCGCAAATAATGGCAATGAAGAAGGATGTTGAGCAAACAGAAGTCTAGATAATTCAGAGCGATTGGAGATTTTAATTGTAACGGATTTTAATTAAAGAGTAAAGAGTGCATTTATTTTATTAGATTCTAGGCAATGTTAGTTGCCTCATTGCACATATATTAAATAACGTATAATTGCAGCACAATATTTCGTAGCAGTATGACCAGTTGAGACGCACTGAAAATACATTGGACCTCACGAAGTGAAGAGGAAGGTTAACTGCGAGGCCCGTGCCTCCCCACCAAAAAGCATAGCCGGAATTGGATGGCCACGAGCACGCCACGGGGGTACCCGTAGAAAAATTATTTGTCCGCTACCATAAACGCGATCTCGGTGGTAAAACGCTACAATTATTTTAGTCACATAGTCAATTTAGACGTAACTCAATGCACCTGACGACATTTTCGGGAGTCACTCGACCAATTTTAAACTTCCGGTACATCAAAAACCATATGCTTGTATAATAAAATATTTAATAAATTTATACGAGTGGAATCTATCTATATTTTTATTCATTTTTTAATCCCTTGCCTTCATTTTTTTTTATAAATTTATGCATTACGAAAAGCGAATACAAGCGAAAAATCAAAGAATGTAAAATATTCGAAAACTGTTAACTAAAGGATATATGTATATACGACAGATCGCAAGCTGCAGTGAAATTTGTTTTACATTATACATACGCGCGTGCACTTGCTTCTTCCAGAATTAATTAAATCTAGAAAGCGCTTATGGAAATTAATATATATTATATGGTGCAAAGCGTTGCTTACGGTAATTATTAGCAGTCGGGCAATAATTTTCCCGTGGTAATGTCGACGGGGATAGCCATCGATCACCATTCAGTCTAGAATGACTGTAGCTGAGAGAGAATGTGTGTGCGCCTGCTACGTTTCATATCCTTGTAAGGAGTAATTATCGCGATACGGTTAGTCCTCGTTAGCGGATCTAATGAGCCGACACAAAGCGTCTTGCGCTTCTGTCGGAATCGACCAGTTAAATTCATAATAATGGAAAAAGATTAATATTTTTATGAATAAAAGTTCTGCATATAAGAGAATAATGTTACACAAACAAAACGACAAATAAAAAATTAAAATGGTCATTTTTAATATGAGTGAAAAGGAACAATTTCTTTTTCCCGTGTAACATTAACTAGTTTTTTTAAACTTCTATTTTTGTCTTTTTATAATATATTTAAGTGACAAAATAACAAATTTTTTCGATATTAATCTTATTCTTGCAGAATTTTGGAATCAAATTAGTTTTGCAATATTATTTATCGAGATATAAATATATTGACGTGAACCCTCCCTAGAATTAAAAAGGCATGTCGCTTCGAGAATCGAGAAAGCAATAGTTACTATTATTTATCTTTAGAACGTCTAGTCATTCTGTTCTATAGTTACGTTCATCCGCGAGTCGACGCGAGTCGACGAGAGTCTCGATTCTGAGGGTGAGTATCGAATGCGTATTTGAATGGAAACTGCACAATCCTAAGCCCGTGCCCGACCGACGTTGCGGCGAACGCCGCGAAACAACCGGCGATTTCCGTAGTAATATATATTGTAGTAGAAGTTTAAATCGCTCGCCGAGACCGTGCAGTTTCTCCGTTCGATGGACGATCATATCTGTGCCTCATCGGGCGCATACGTGAACGCCGCATAATGTGCCGACCGAATGGAAAGGAGGGCCGGATGGACGTCGGCATATGGGATTGGGAGTGGTCGAGGGTACTTTGGTGAAGCTGAGAGAGAGAGGGGGAGATTTTTAGAGAGAGAGGGGGGGAAGAGAGAGAGAGAGAAAGAGAGAAGGGGACAATGAACGAGAGAGATCAATTGGACAGAAAGAGAAAACGAGAGAGATGCACGGTCGGTTCAAGCGGAAAGCAAAGAGGCAATTCTAAATCAGGATGTACGAGTTAGAATTGTATATGAGATGCATTGAGATAATGTTGTGTATACTGAAGTTTGTAAAATATATACATGTAAGTACAGTGGAATAGTGTTAACGTGAGAAGATGAACAACATATCCAAACACTATCTGCAAAAGAGACTCGTATATATATAACATTTTTGCTAAATAATATTATAATATTAATTATAAAAAGTGAGAGAAAGAGAGAAAGAGAGAAATTTAAGAAAAATTTTGTCATAATGCACAGGTATTGGTAGTTGATACGAAGCCGTTTTTACTGCTTCGAAAAGAATGGAAGATATCAGAATGGCGATAAAAGAAAGAGGAAAGAAAAAATGTAACGTCTGCTTAATCCTCTATAACGCCATGTGACTTACAAGTTATATATCTATATATCCATATTTTTAAGTCTCATTGATCTAATCAATGTTTTCCATTTACCGGTGATATTTTTCATAAGCAAAAAATCTAGTTATAGTGTATTAAATCTTATTCCATGATAGCGAGCAATAATGCACCGTATTGCGCGTTTCGAGATCCCCGCTCATTTTCGTCGTTGCTCTTCCATCTTTCCTCCGAGACCCGATTTTTTTAATCCACTCCCGCTAGATTGGGACCCATCTTTTTTCGCTCGCGAGAATGCGCGCCTTTTCTCTCTCCGTGTCCGTTTTTCTGGTGCCGTAAGAGGCGCACGTATACGCGAGGGGAACCACCGATAAGCGTAATTTGAATGGGTAATGGCCTCACCCTAGAGGTGGGTCCCCCGGTTAATGATGGACCCGAGAGAGATCCGGCCGACGAGATGCTGCGCGTAATCCCTCCCTCCTTTCCCCGTCGGTCCCTGCGATGCATTCTCACTTCGACCTGATCGCGATTGGGAGACGTTTTCGGCGTGACCACGAAGTGGCCGATAATATGGAACGTGCTTCCTTTGGGGAGCAGACTCATTTTTTCCTTTAGCAGTTATTGAATAAACTATTCTTTGGAATAGTAGATCCAACACGATGCAATCGTAAAAGAAGACTGTTCTCGTTTTAATGCTATCATTTTCTCATATTCTTATAACAAAGAATAGAAAAATACGGGAAATAAAATATATGCAATTTCTGACTAATTCTATTGAGAAAAAATTTGATTATATTTTTCATCATTTTTAATAGATGATAAATATACTTAAGCAATATGAATTTAATAAAATACCTAGTAATAATATTAAAAAAATAATTGTCACGATAATTAAAAAATAGATAAGATCTTAAATCTGTAAATGTGTGTAAATCACGTCTTAATCTCAGTTTAACGAAATGATGGTAATAAGGCTCAAAAGAGTGAAATATTGTTGATAAAAATTTGAGCGGACACGTAAGATCAAATCGATTGAAAAAATTTCAGATATCGTACCGGTCTCACAGCGCGATTAATCCACATTGTATAAAATACAGTCAATGAAATCTCCTAAAAATCTATGAATAATGCATGCTGGAAGCTTTCGCGCGAGTAATATCTAATTCGAAGATATCTGAAATGAAAATCGTCGTCGTCGTCCTCGTCGTAGTCTGCCGTTCGTTCACAGTCATATCACTGAATCACTTTCAAGATTGTCCTTGTGAGAGACTCGGTAAATATATGCGAGTACGACACAGTATCATAACAAAACGGAGACGTGAATGGGAACGACGTGAAATTCTCCAGATGCGCGCTTACTCTACCTAAAGCGGAGCGTCTGTCTGTAAACAAACTCGAGAGACGTTACGAGTTAGAGACTCTCGAGACGAACTTGTAACCCCTTCTCTCGCGGCTCACGAGTCTCAACATTAAATAAACACATTTGCGCGATTGTGTTGCGATCACGTAGGTCCCGAAGGGAAGATATTGCATATGCGCGTCGTGATAAAATTTCAAATGGTTGCTTTATTCGAATCGATATAAAAAATGATAATAATAAATATATGTATGATGATAATAAATTTAACAATGTAGAAAGAAATTCTTTAAAATTTCCACCAATTAAAATTATCGAAAATTTACTAATATGTTACCAAGAGAACAACTATTTGTTAAATGTAATGCAGTTAATGTACACGTATTACAACTTATCTCTTTAAATATAAGATACTTTTCAAATATATGAGCAAAGGAGATAGGATTCGATAATCTTTACGCGGAGAGCAAAAGGCTTCTTATAGTTCGAGAGGGACACGGAAAGAACGATAATCCCTTGGAGAATTGTAGAAGAAATGGAATCGACATATAAAACGATTCGTGAGTCGCGTCGCCTTACCCAGAATCTCATTTGAGATTTCCTCTCTTCAAGGAGAAAACTGCTCTCTCTTCGTTATTACACAAAGAGAAAGAAACGAAACAGAAAATCACGCGCGTGCAATCGCGCAATTAGACCGGCAGAAACGAATAGTCCGCATGAAATGCGCGAGAATCAGCACTGTCGAGAGCAACAGGTGTGCAGTGATCAACAGGTGGTTCAAACGTCATCGCAAAATAGTACATTAAAGCGAGAACGACAATACACGATCGATCGATCAATAGTTGTCACAGAGTAGAAAACGGGGACACGAGAGAAAGAAATAGAGGGAGGGGGGAGAGAGAGAGAGAGAGAGAGATCTACAACGCAAAAGAACATAAAATTAGAAAATGGAAGAGGAAATCTAGGCGGAATATAAATTCCTATTTAATATAAAAAGAACATAACGATTTTTATATAAGATGTATCATAAAAACAAATTAGCTATTACAATATACATATAGATGATCATCAAAGATATATTAATAAAATTATTTAAAACAAGAATAAGACTAGGACCGACGAAATTACAAATTTATTACCGACAAATTTGCGGCGCGCAGTTCGCATAAGTAGGAAAATTCACAAAAATAATTATTATTAGGCACCAAGATCCGCCGTGACCGATATTGGCGTTTCTCATATTTGTAAAATTATTTAATTATAATTATTATTGAAATCTGGATAAATTGAAATTGTGGTTTAATTAAATTCTACCAAATTGCATTGTTAATTGAGTTAACAGAAAAGTTCCCATCATTTAAATTTATGTATGTTTTTTGGGGACTTATCGTTTAAGTGTTAAATTAGAAGTTAAGTATTTTCATATGTCTCCATAAAAATTAAAAGATCGCATAGGTATCTAAAATACCATCTGAACTATGAAAATTTGCGAAGGGCGGGATACAATTATTAGGAGAGAACTACAAGCGAGGAACAGTGCATAGATCGTTGACCGACACTTGGGCGCAACAGGTATAAGACAATCAACAGGTTGTTTTCGCATGCCAATCGTCCCGTTGCTTCTAGTCCTCAGTCTCTGGTAGAACATAGACTATTGTAATATCTCTGAAGAGAAACGGGAGGCAGAGAAAGGCGAGAGGGACGCGGCCTGAAGAAAAGCATCAGATACGCAAAAGGTGAAAGATGGAGAAGGAAACTCGATGATAGGCAGATATATCTAACCCTCGCTAGCTGCTCCCTTGTAAAACGATGCATGTGCGTGTGAGTATGCATGCGTATGTATCGACGGTAGCTTGTATGAGTGACCGCACACGCCTGGGTATACATACCACGTGCACGAACCGGCGTGCCCGTGGACCGACGCTCGAACAATGGGACCATCACGCGGCTACCATTCTTCAGGGACAATCAGTGGGGGGAAACCTCTTTTTCTCGGCGCCCAACCGTGCGGGGCCCCATGCTTAAAAAGGACAATCGCCCCCTTATTTACGATTTGGGCAGTCTAGTCCGGTCTCCTTCTACTTTCTTCCTTTCTCCCTCATGCTTCTCTCTGTCTGTATTTCGTTCTGCCATCGTCTCTTTCTTCTTTCTCGCTCTTTCAGATGACCACCTTGCTCGAATATGAGGTATCCGAACACGAGAGCGTCATCGAAAATCTTCGGCCCCCTATACGCGATCCTACTCAGGGGACTACAGGCTATTCGGCCACAAAGCACGCCCATCGAATTTTTCACGATGGATTTTCCGACCGACGCATAAATTTCTAGACTCCGTAATAGCACCATCACGTGCTCGGCTCGAGCTTTACAGCTCGCCGGGGGCTCCTATGAAATTGATTACAAGGAGGACGGTCTTCGCCACGGGTTCGAGCAAGCACGCAGCGTATAGATACGTTCTCTATTCTAACAGATTAATCGATATGATTAAAGAACTTCAGCTCTTATAAGTTTAACGTAGCCCGTTAGGTGTCATCACAAAAAACATAAATAACCAGCTATTTGCAAATTCTTTAATCTGCGCTTATTTCTACAATTGGATACAGTAATATAGTTATATAATCTTCAAGAATATATATAGGTATAGGAGGTCCAGGTTCAAATCCTGGCTGAGATAATATTTTTCGCAACAAATTTCTTTACAGTTTTTCGTGATAGGATGGAGAGGGGGGATCTTACAGATGCTTATTAGCATCATTATCATTGTGATATTACTTTTCTGGTTTCAAGAGCTGCGTTTCAAGTCCGAAAGTAACGGCGCGTAGTTTAAAAGAACTATAGAAAAATCACACATAAAATATTAATAAGCATTAAGATCTGCTATGACCGTATTTGGCCATTCTCGATTTTAATTGTTTGATACACTTCGCGGTCTTGTAATTATATTGTTTATTACACGTTGGCCTTATCAGACGTTTTTCCTTAACACATTATCAGTTGTTGCGATAAATATTACCACATGCCTCGGTGGTCGAATTGGTTACGACACCCTCACGGATTGTAGGGAGGTCTAGGTTCAAATCCTGGCTGAGGTAATATTTTTCGCAACAAATTTCTTTACAGTTTTTTGGGATAGGATGGGGAGGGGGATCTTACAGATGCTTGTTAGCATCATTATCATTGTGATATTATTTTTCTGGTTTCAAGAGCTACGTTTCAAGTCCGAAAGTAACGGCGCGTAGTTTAAAAGAACTAGAAAAATCACACATAAAATATTAATGAGCACTAAGATCTGCTATGACCGTATTTGGCCATTCTCGATTTTAATTGTTTGATATATAGGTATAGTGTTTAATTATATTTTATAATTGAGAAATTAAAGCAATCACACACACACACACACACACACACACACACACACACACACACACACACACACACACACACACACACACACACACACACACTAGAGTTGCGATGATTTCATCAGTTTTTACGTTTATGTTTTTGTGAGCTTTGTACTTTTTCTTTAAAGATTCGACAAATCGTTAGCTGTTCGAGTTTAGCAGATAAAGATCTGATTTACGCAAGATCGTTTAATTGACCATAAACATCAGTTCTCGCCGAATGCGAATCAGATCGTCACTTATTGTTTGTCGGAACGGATAGATATTACGTTTGCGAAAGAGGCACATCGATCGCGATCGAGCGAACGCAAATCAGCCGGAGGGCCCGCGGGGAGCAAGATCGTTCTCCGTTAAATTATGGTCGTTCGATACGGTCGAAACAGCCGTAAAGCAAACGAGCTACGACTCGAGGGTTGATCAAGTGAATTATTAGAAAAGATTTCCATTTTCATGTCCTGTATTATCATGGTTGTCTCGCCTTCATCACTCTGCACCTCAAAATGACTGCACAAAACTTGGTGAATGAATACTACAACATTGATGCAATACAAAAGAAATATTTTGTCAACATTGTAGTCGATGTAAAATAATTTTCGCTACATTAAATTAAACGTAAAATAAAAATTTAACGATTTAATGTATGTGCATAACACTTCAGTATAGATTATAATTTATAAAGTATCTCCTTTATATCTTTTATTTATTTTTTAAGCTTCTCTGAATATTAAGTATAGCATAGAAAATGTTATGCAGATCTTTTCATGACCGAAATATCTAGATAAACGGGAATAAAATCTTCGACATCGTCCAAAACTGCGACGTGAATCGAGCGATCATAGTGAGCTCCATCATGTGTAAGATGAAGTAGGTGGAGAAGAATGTGAGACGCGGAAAGAAGAGAAGGGCGAAGGGACGTGTGCGAGGAGAATACGAAGAAAAGAGTGTGACGAGGGTGGAGACGATAGAAGGAGGATGAAGAGAGTGCAGTATCACGGTTGCTTTATCTTGCTGCGCTGAGGAGGCTGCGAGAAGAAGTTGAAGAGCACTCCGCTTACACGAACGAGAGTCGAGGGTATTGTGTGAGGAATAGAGCCACCTTCATACACGCACTATCGTCCTCTCCCTGTCCTTCTCCTCCCTCGCTTCTTCTTCCTCGTTTAACCACCACCTCTGCTCCGAGAGAAGAGGTTTATGAGGAACACGGGAGAAAAAAGGAATAAGACTCGTCGAGAGAGCGCAGGATGGAAGAGAAGATGGGGTGTAAAAGAGGAGAAGGGAGAAAAGGGAGAGAAGCTCGCTGAGTAAGGGGGCGTGGGTGCGCCCTTCGTGATTTACATATGCGTATTCTATACTTTATTTACTGCGTCGATCATCCTCCACTTTATCTCCTCGCGTGTGGGTTGCACCGAAGAAAGAGCACAGCGAGGAGAAGATGCGAACGAAGAAGCTGATGAAGAGAGAGAGAAAGAGAGAGAAAAAGAGGGGGGGAAGGGACAGATGGTGGGATACGTTTCTTCATCTATTAGCCCGAAGCTGCCGCCGGTACCGTAAATATTGAACACGTAGGCAGATAATCTTAACTTCTTAATTGCAGAGAATAACTCGCGCGCTCGACACGACAAGAGAAAGAAAAAACGCGCCAATTTCATTAACGTGTAGATAACGCGGACTTATTGAAATTCAGGACATCTCAATGTTTTTATCGTCGGGTAACACAGGTGATTTCCTTAAGGTTTACAGATGGTGAATTGAATTCATATATTATCGTACCTTATGCTCTTTACAGACACAAATATTAGATAGGTACTTCTGTTATATCTAGTAAACATTGTTTCTATTTTAATAAATAATTAAGTCAAAGATAGTAAGTGTTATAAAAAAGTGTATCATATATAATTATATAATTAATTATGTGTACAGTTATGCAGATTATTATGTTTAATCCTTCTATTGCTATACAATTTAGACCATATTAGGATTTGATCTACTTGATGAAAACAATTTCGATGAGATCGATGTCAAGAGTGATAAAAAAAACCATACGAAAAGGAAGGACACACGCATTTAGGGTACTTTAAGTCCGCACGGTGATTTTTCGTCCATGGACATACTTAAAAGGAGAGGCACGTAGGGGGCGGATAAAAAATGATGGCGAGATAATTGACATACGTCAAGTTTTATCTTTTTTTAAAGAGTTCTCTCTTCTTCCACGTGTCTCACTCGCGGTAACCTCGGCATGCCGCGGTTAATTGTCGTAACTGCCTTCGGCCGAAGCGTTTCGAAGCAAGCGAAAGACAAAGAACGCCGAAAATGACGAGAGGCCTTTTTCAAGGCGCGCGCACAAACGCGGCTTCGTACGCTCGATGACAGCCTGACGAAGTACTCCTCTCCGATCTCCGACAAACGTCGACCGAGGGACTGCGCCGGAATCGCTCGCGCGTTCTTAATTGAAAGTGTGATTGGCAAGGGTGATTATTAAATGTGCGCAAAAAGGTCATGTACGGAGACGCGTCAAGAGGACGAAGTTTAATCTCGCGTCAATATCAATTTCTGCGATGAGAGGTTGTAATTGAAAGATGCATCTTACGATTGCTAAAAATAAATATGTCATTCAAATTCTTAACGTCGCATTAATATAGATTTCTCTTGCCGATTATTATAATTAAACACTGAAAGTGATTTTGGCAAAATTAATTTTCGATATGAAAAAATATATTGTATCAATGCATCTACTAACCGTCGTTTTGTAATTATTCTTGTATGCTTATAGCATACTTCAACTGTCGATCTCGCGAGGATACTTATCACTCGCCGTGGTAACGTTTGCTGAAAGTCTTCGATTTTTCTTTGGCAAGTGTGTACATATAAATCACATTATCGAGACGGCGCGGCGCCGGCGACACGCGGTTTTATCGACATTTCCATCTTTCACCGCGTTTGCCATAATCAAAAACGACAAAAAGCGATGAACCAACAAGATGAACAGACAAAGACGAGAAAGGGATAAGAATGGGAAGAGACAGAGAATGGGGAAGAGAACGGTCGATAGACGAGCGAACTCTCCTCTCTTCCGAGACGGCCGAGTAAATCATGGGAAGAGTATTCGTGAGAGTCTCGCGGGTCTGGATGGAAAGAAGGTGAAAAGAGGACGAAGAGAGGAGAGCCATAGGGTTCTCGTGGTTGATCGGTGGTGAAGGGGAGAGAGTGCGAGAGAGATAGAACTTGGGAGGAAGAGAGGAGAAGCGGGAAGGGAAAGGCGAGAGGGATGTGAGCCAAGAAGAAACGTAGGGTTTCGGTTCGACATATCAGCCCGAGGTGGTCACGAGTCCCGAGTCTCGAGGTGGAGGGCTCACTAGTGGGTGGGACCCTCCACTTCGTGCCTCTCTACCAGACTCTTTCTCTCCTCCGATGCGCGAATCCTCTCCCGTCCCCCTTCCGTTCGTTCTCTCGCTCGCCCGCTTCCCAGCTTCATGTCTAACGACAGCTTCGCCTACAGCGAAATCGGTTAAAGTTATCGGAGTTGGTTGATTTCACATCTCTCTCGTTGTTGCACAGCGCGAAAGTGACAGTCATTGTCCTGTTGCGGAAGGAAAGCAACCAAGGGAAAAGAAGCGGAGATGCTCGTTCAACTTAAATCGAAATCCTTTTTCAGAATCGGCTTTTCTCGTTCTCTGTTCGATTCTCGTCGAGTCATCGCTTGACATATTTCATTAACGCGTCTTTTCAGCATAATCAGACACTGCCTGGCTCCACTTATCTACTGAGGCAAACGAGCCTTTGGTATTTTTCGCAGAAATTACGACAAGAAATGCTTGTATCATGTGCTATGTTGGAAAGAACAAATAAGAAAGAGAGACATTATACGGAAAGAATAGTTTTGCTGAAATATCTAAAAATTTGATACAGATCTGAAAATAATTTTGTTGAGTCATCAAAATAATTTTGTACAACGCCCAAAATAGTTGCTAGAATATCAAAACGTTTTGCAGCATTATCATCATGTTTGAATCTCCTACATAGTTACTTTTGATGGTTTAACAAAATTATTTTCAGATCTGTATCTGGCCAAATTTTTAGATATTTTAGCAAAACCGTTCTTTCCGTGTATAACTATTTATACTTACAAAGTCGGAAAGTGGCCGAACCTTCGTCATAAGCTTATTTTTCGATTCATTCTTGTAATCTCACCGGACAAAAGGAAGGGAGCAAGAAAATATTCACTGATTTCTTTTCTTACCTGGGTTTTAGATAAATATCTTTCGAAATGAGATGATATCTGTGGTATTCACTAGAATACTAAATTTCGAAGACCCGAAAAACACGTCTCTGTATCTAAATAAGGATCGTCACTTATGCATGGCTATTGATTCTGATCTGTTTCTTGCTGATTTGCATGTTACTGCTGGCCTCGTTGCATGGCGGACAAGAAACGGGGCACAGTAGAGATGCCGAGCACGACGGTAAGCAATTACGTGAAATTCGAGATCGCGGATAAGCAAGACGCGCGCGCGGTAAGCCCGCTTGGCAAGAGACAAAAATTAGATAACATTCTCTCGAAAGTTCACATAATCACGTGATTAATGAGTACAATCAGTAAACGAACTAAATGTATTATAGTACTTTCATTTATCGCGTCACATCGGAATCTAATAAATGTTTACGTTTTTGTGTTGTGTGTGTGTGTGTGTGTGTGTGTGTGTGTGTGTTCTGCATATATGTACATTTTAAATTAAAATTATAAAAATAATTATGCAAAGAGAAAACACAATATTTGTAATATTTAAAAAATAAAAATTTAAAGATATTTTCTTCAACTTTCTTCGTGTTTTTTTTTTTAGAAAAATGTCTTCTAAACATTTATCGAATTTGTGTAATTTAGATGACTAATTAAGTAGACATATATGTTATTACAACGTCGATATTATCGTGTAAAAGGAGCAATAAATCTAGAGTCCTCGAGTTATCCCTGCTTGTTCCTAGGTCGCACGCATATGCACGCACAGTTGCACAAACGCACACACGCGAAGGTCACGGATGTAGGAGGGAAGGTTGAGAGAGGCCAAGAAGAGGAGGAACATGTAGAAGTTCTCCTCCAACGCGTGGCGCGTCTTTGCTCTTGTTGGCCTGTCTCACTCTCTTTCGCCAGGCGGCGGCGATGGCGGCAACAAAACCGCCGTGACTCGCACAACTCGCTCGGGGACCGAACAAAAACCACTTTGTTCTAAGGTAAACCCACCTTAGGTATATGCACCCTGTCGAGGCCACAAGGATGTTCCTCGACGAGAGGTCGAACCCGAAGCCGGCATCTTCCTCCACGAAGTGGTGAAAAAGCGAAACGAATCGACCGGAAATTGTCTTTGATGATTCCTTTTCTCTTCGGTATTCTCCCCCTTTCCCTCCTTAATTCTCATTTAATTAATGTATCGCACTTAATCCTTGAGGTTGTGTCTTTCTCTAATACGAATCTCGACTAATTTAGATTTTAAATTCTTCAATTATTCAATGTGTACTATCTACTGAGACAATTCGAAATTTTGAATAATTAATTAATCGGTCAATTCTTCAAAAGAAATGCTTAACATATCGAATAAATGGCTATTTTATAAAATAACTTTGTTGTTAGGAATATACAAATTGCTTGAAAACAATAAATTGGGAACATTAAAATTAAAAAATCCAGTTGGAACAGTTAAATTCGTATTGTGTATTTCAATTCATCAGTCATTCAGAACCTGATTATTTGCTATTTTCAACTCAAGTGGAGATTAATGTGTTTCGGTCGAATCGGGCATAATCGCGGACATTATGCACGGCTCGATGACGATTATTTACGAAGGTAAGACCGCGCGCTGGAGTTGTACGCCACACCGGGGATCGATGTAGAATCAATGGCTCCTTTGACAGAGACGAACTGCGTGACGCCCTATCGAATGCGAAGACACCCACTGCTCTATTCTCCTTGCTCTCTCGCTGCTGCGTCACGAAACCTATCTCTGTCGGTGCTGTAAGCCATTATCGATTCGCAATGCACAAATGCGCGTTTGATTCTCCGCGGAACGGCAGAACAGCATGAACTCTGTCCACTTCTTCCTCTAGATGTAATTTAAACGACCTTAAAAATAATCCGGTCTTATTTGATATTAAATATTATAGAACATTTCTAGTGACATAAATAATATCAAATAATACAGATAATATTGATTTATGTGATATCTGGATCACACGTGATTGGGTTGGAAAAAAAAGTTTAAGGTAGTTGTCTCGCGAATCGCAATTCACAAGAAGTATTTGAAAATTTAACTGTATGTTAATAAATGTGATATCTACACGTTTGTGCAATTTAAAAGTTATTGACCGTCCCGAATACGAGATAATCGCTATCAAAAATTGCACTCTTCCCTTGTATCGCATACAAAGCGTACACTGAAAAAATTGTATTCTTCTCTGAAATAAGCGCCAAGAGGATCTTCTTAGTTTAAGAGGAGAATCTTAACATATGTAAGAATATCTCCTCTTAGTTTAATGCGTGGTCTACAATAGAAGTAAGCGTAAGAGTAAGAGTAGGAGTAGGAAATAAAATAAATTTAATTCGCTTATGCCTTTACTCCAGCGCCTGTGATTGACTCCCTCTTACTCTTACTTCTTACTCCACGCTTACTCCACGTATTGTAGACGGGGCTTCAGAGAAGAATCTTAACATGTAAGAATATTCTATTGCATGTAAGAATATTCTTACATGTTAAGAATATCTCTTTAGAGAATATACTGTTTAACAGATTCATCTCTTAAACTAAGAAAATCCTCTTGGCGCTTATTTTAGAGTAGAATACAATTTTTTCGGTGTATGAAAATCTCGTATTTTAAATTTTTACAGTGAGAACGAACCATAACACAGTGATGAAAAACGAATATATAAAAAAAAATAGACACTTTTTAAGAATACTAATAAAAAAAACCAAAATTATTGACCCCGTTTAGTTTTAGAAATACAATACTAAAAAAGATCTCGAATTTCACGATTATTTTACGTAGAGGAGCGATTTGCTGGCCGCCGAGGAGCGCGCGGTGCTTTGTTTTGTAAGGGATAGAATTACCCAAAAGTTTTCAGCCTGTAATCGTAGCGGTAGGTAGTCGGCGTTGACTTATGCCCAATTTCTTCATCTTTAGATAAGTTTTATCTTCCAGATAAAGTTAGCAATAGCCAATCACAGCCATTGATTCTGAGAGATATCTTCCAGATAAAGTTATCTAAAGTTGAAGAAATTGGGCATTTTTTAGAGTACACTTTTGGCTTGTACTGTCGCGAGACAACCTTAATATTCTCCGATTAAAATGTGTAAAATCAATTTGTCTAATCTGATTTCGATTGATATTATCGAAAAATTTCTTCGCACTATTTGTTATAAACATACTAAGGATTATATATATACAGGGTGTCCCATGACTCGAGGTCCATACATTAAAGGCGTGTTATTGAAGTTATTTAGAGTTGAAATTAATTAATAAACATATGTCCGTAAATGCTTCCTAACAGAACTAGAACCATTGAAAGTTGATGTGAATATTTGAAAAAGGAAAGAAAAAAGGACATTTAATTTAACTTATTTATTTACAAATGTATT
>NJRP01000122.1:456012-508976 GCA_003063835.1 Aphaenogaster floridana | reverse complement strand
ACTTCAATAACACGCCCTTAATGTATGGACCTCGAGTCATGGGACACCCTGTATATATATATATATATATTCACATAAATTTCCTTAATGCTATTTACACCATCGACGTTGCATGTGCATAAAACCTACAAGCAGTATGTTAACTACAGGATTATGCCGTGTACGAGGGGGGGTTAAGTGCCGA
The DNA here is from genome assembly GCA_003063835.1 of Aphaenogaster floridana. Classification (NCBI taxonomy): domain Eukaryota; kingdom Metazoa; phylum Arthropoda; class Insecta; order Hymenoptera; family Formicidae; genus Aphaenogaster; species Aphaenogaster floridana. The sequence goes on along the minus strand of NJRP01000122.1, from coordinate 508,792 downwards.
TCACGGTATCGAAGACACATCGATGCTCTGCTACGCGATCAGGCAATGTTTTCCGGTCGTATTTGAATTTCAATAGCGGCCTGAACACACACGGAACCCGGTCGCGGCGCGGCGGTGCGAGTTCCAGTTTAGGCGGACGATTTACCGCTCGCTAAGGGAGGAGCCGCCGTTCGAGGACACTCGTGTATCCGATAACCTAATAGCCGAGCTGGATTGTTGCCGGTCGTCTCCGCCATCGAGAGGCGCAGGGACTATGAGGCCGCATAAATTTGCATTAGAACCGCCGCGCCCTTTTGCGCGCGCGTGTTCGAGCGCTTTCTCGACCGAACGTCCTCTTTGCAGAAGGAGCACAAAGACTCGTGTTTCTCGTTTTCGAGACGAGGCGGCTGCATCCCGGCGACTGCAGGAACGGAAGAGAGAAGCGCACCCTTAATAAGGAACGCGAAGACCTTCTCGAAGCGAGGTAGGCGTGGATTCGTTTCACGGCTGCGAAATCGAAGGGCGGTCTATGCAAAATTCCCGTTCCGTCGTGTCCGCCGTTTTCAATTTGCAGTCCATTATACGCTGACGCGACTGGTCCACGTCGGATGTTGTCGCGAAAATCAAAGTCATCTCGGCTCTTTAACACGAATGATTTATGGCCTACGTAGTTAGAAAAAAAAAAGTTAGCAATCTTTAGCTTACTTCCTTTTGCATTTTTAGCGAAGAGAAACGAAATTTCTTCGAGCAGAAATCAAATTGTACACGGAAAGAATGGTTTTGCTGAAGTATCTAAAAATTTGGCCAGATACAGATTTGAAAATAATTTTGTTGGACCATCAAAATAATTATGTACGATGCTCAAAATAGTTGCTAGAATATCAAAACTTTTTGCTGCATTATCATTATGCTTACGCGTCCTATTTAGTTACTTTTGATGAACTAACAAAGTTATATTTAGATCTGTATCTGCACGGAAAGAACGGTTTTGCTGAAGGATCTAAAAATTTGGCCAGGTACAGATCTGAAAATAATTTTGTTAGACCATCAAAAGTAACTACGTGGGACACTCAAACATGATAATAATGCTACAAAAAGTTTTGATATTTCAGCAACTATTTTGGGCGTCCTACATAATTATTTTGATGGTCGAACAAAATTATTTTCAGATCTGTATCTGGCCAAATTTTTAGATACTTCAGCAAAACCGTTCTTTCCGTGTATAAAATATATAATTATATAATTATATATAACAGCCCCAAATAAAATGTATCTAAATACGTTTGTGTCACCGGTGACTTCATGTCGTGAATGCAAGGTTGAATTCCCGTCGCACAAAGGATCGAGTAATATACGCGAGCAGAAGTCCACGAAAACGCCTTGTCGTGCTTTGTCACGCGCGATTTGAAGAACGACGTCGTAAAAGGGCAGACGTTGCGTGTCACCGGCGTTTTATTGGCTTCGCGGTCAGGAGACGTTTAAGGAAGCGCGTCGAGGTTCCCTCTCGGGGAGCGCTGATCGATTAATGACGGAGCTTTAACGGAAAAGGGAGTACCTTTAAGATGCACCACGGCGCGCGCGAGGAGTGGTTCCACCCACAAAGGGGCCCTAATGGCGCCGCCCGCGGGCATTTACCGGTGACTTACGCGTTCGCGGATGATAAATAAATCTACGTGGCGCATTATACGCCGCGGTTCCTGCTGTCCGCCTGGTCGTGATTAATGTCGCTTGCGTCGCGTGTGTGCGTGAATGCGTACGTGCGTGCGTGCGTGCGTGCAGATTGTGCGTCGACACGAAAATCTCGTCGTCCCGAAAAAAAGCAAATCTCTCCCACCGGAACCGACACCAATACGTCAACTAACTCGGTCTGTTCTCATTTTTAAAAATTCAAGTCCACTTAATTTCGATACCGCAAATGTATGAAAATTATCTATATGTTTACTCGTCACGATGGAGACACAATAAGTATATACAAGAAATTATTAAATTATTTTGACATTAATATTAATAGTTGAGATAATATTTGCGTGTGCATTAATGTTATTAAGTAATATTAATATTAATAATAATTAAACTCAAAAAAACGGCATAAATTCTAATGAAGATACGGAACTCTTGGATGATTCTTATTTTAATTTATTAGATAAAGTCTCTAATATAACAATTTTTATTAGAATTGTTTCACGTAAATTGTTTATAAACATTAGTGTTACTTGTGTTTGACCCGTAACTTCGGCGCTTGTTCTTATTCCGCTGTCTCATTTGATCAAAAGCCACTGTCAGTGTTACATGAACATTTCAATTTCATATCAATATGGATTATTTTAAACACTCTTCAATATTGTAAGTTCCACAGCTTTATATTTCTTTTTAATTTCTTAATTTAATTCATCTTCCAATCTCTTGTTTCATTTATGATCAATCTCATTTGATTTTATTTTATGTACAGTTTGGTTTTACATCAGAGACAAGCCCCTTGATTTTTTTTTTAATTGATGACCGTAACTGGACATTATTCATAAAGACAAAGGAAAGGAATGAGATCGTCACAAAGCTCACAAGACAGACAATTAACAACACCTTTATACTTCGATCCGATAATCATGAACGTAAAGAATTTAATTTCATACTTTTTACTTTAGTGACATATCTTGACCTCTTCCTCTGACTCTATGCATCGCTTTATTTTTAATTATTTATTTATTTATTATAAACATGTTTCTTGCAATGACTCCGATTTTTACAATTGATTTTCAACGGAATGTAAGCGTTCTATTTTAATTTATTATGTACTTTAAATAATTGCGGCTGATGAAGACTCAGTAGAGTTGAAACTTGTTCCGCCAAATGTTTTGTTAATTCAAATTGACAAAAAATTTTTTATAAAAAGTAAAAATATGTTTTACTAATATTAACACCTTATTGTTATTTGCTCGTTTTTGGCCCTCTTTTCTCACACTCTTATTTATTAATAATAATTATGTTAACATATTGATAATATAGAGAAAAAAAGAAAGTGAAGAAAAGACCATCCGTATACAATTCTCGAAACATTATCTTCAGTGGAACCGCTGATGATCTTAAGAGCTAAATGAGACGAGTCTCGCGTGCATCTTCAAAAATAAACGCTGTAGGATAACTTCAGTAGCGATGGTAAACAATAAAGGCACAGATCTTTCCGTAATGTTCAGTGAACTACCATCGACGAGATGGAGTAAAGGACAAATACGACGGTACCTTTTCCCTACTCAACCTCTCTCGGTTCCCCGTTTTTCTCGCTACGCGGCTCGCCCTCAAGAGAACTCTCTCGAGGTGGTCGGATCGGTACCGTCATCGTCAATATTTACGGATCCATGCCGGTTGGTACGTGATACGGATATATGGGCAAAGAGACGGAGCGAATGAAACGCAAGATTCGCGTGAAACGGCGATCGATTGCTTACCGTTAGACGCAATCAGAAAGTTATATCAATTCGACGTAACGTTACGGCAATCGATGCGTATTACGGCAACCATTGATTTTTATACGATTTATCGACGTCGAAGATGGGAATCCATACGAACAAAATTACACTGTGCAATTGTTTTATCTATTGCCGACGTGATATTTGTGCATGTATCTTTTCGCACAAATCTCTTTTCTTTAAACTGCATAATCTATGTAAACAAATTGTGTCTCATTTCTGAATACTAACCTAGGTTCATATTTATAGTTGTTACATGAATCACGTATAATAATATACGTCGACATCTGTATAATAATAAAGTAATTTCCATAAATTTTCGATCAAAACAAAGATAAATTTTATTCCTCAAATAAGCATTAAATATAATATTTGTGTCCGCGCGTATCGAGTTTGGAAAAATTTAATTTTAAACAAGCGCATATTGCTATCTTAATTAGCATGCAATACAAGAAAATTATTATCCAGCATTATTTTTCGAGATATGTAAAAATGTTGTAATGAAAAACAGTATTTCATAATTCTTAATTTTTATGTTTTAAAAACAGTTAATGTTAATCCTTGAAATAGATTATTAAACTACGAAAAACAAAACTTGTCTTAAGACAAACTTCATTTAAATTCTTTAATTAAATCCCTTAATTAAATGCAATTGCAAATATAACAGATATCAAATTGATTCCCAAGGTTTAAATTCAAGATATTAAATCTTGTCTCAAGATTGGCTTCAGTTAAGTTCTTTAGCAGAAATGCAATTATGAATACGGACCTTAGTGTATGCATGATCAAATATATACTAAAATTCGATTTATAATCGAATCTTACTTTTAATATTATCAAATTTTTCCAAAAAATATAATCGTAAGTTTTAAATAGTTTCTGAGAGTTGCGATTTTAAATTAAGGTACAACAAAGAATAAAATGTAAACATTGGTGACGAAAAGCGCATGCTATCCATGTATATTACATTTAAAACGATACTTGATATAGCTTTGAGATAAGTATGGACCGTTGCCGGTTGAACCTAAATGACCACGAGCATGGTATTCCGCGAGCCTATAAATCCAACATAAAGATACAAATCGAGAAGCAGGAAAGCCGCACATAAGGAGGACCATAAACTCGGTTTATCCGCCGCGAGTCGGTCGGCAGAGCGTGCTCCCGGTTCTTACTTTATCCCGCTCTTCATCCTCCATTCTCGCTCTGGCAGGAAGACGAAAAAGGCACGGTAATTAAGGAAGATAGAAATCGCCCCTTAAAGGGCTCTTAACCGCGGGAGGCAAATGCGCGGTCCGCCTCTGCCGTAAAGGTAACCTTCGACGATTAAAGTGTCTCCCTTCCCGTTTGCCCGCAACGAACAATCTGCATCTCGGAAGTGTATACCATTCCGCCGGAATAAATCTATATACCGCGGACTTTGCTTTCATTTTAACTTATTAATTTTTAATTTTAACTTATTTAAGTTATTAATTGCAGATATTGTAGAAATTAACTTATTAATTTTTAATTTTAACTTATTTAAGTTATTAATTGCAGATATTGTAGAAATTGTTCAAATTTAGTGATATCACAATGTGATTACGCACGCATTTTAAAATTATAAGTGAAAAGTGATCATTAATAATTTTTTGATGTGCTATTTTTCTTCTTATTGGGATCGTAGTGTCTGTTTGTGCCATACACACATACAAACAGAAGCTAACTCTGTATTAAATTTCAAATGGATTTTGTTTAAACAGATAATTAATTACAGAGTATTAATTACAATAAATGTTTAATATCAAAAACTTTACGAGAAACGATTCCTTTCGATAATTTCATTAACGCGATCGGTTTCGGATTGATAAAGAGTTGATTAGAAATTCATGAGAAAGGAAGTATAACGCTACACAGCATGTACAGTTCACATTATTTGCCACTATCTATTCCGGAAATAAATGTACGTAGATATGGCGTAGGCAATACGCGGATAAGCGACGTAACTTTATAGCCAGTGACACCAAAGCGACGCAGCCTCCTCAATTACGTGTGCGATCTCCGCCTTGCATCCCACTGCACATCTCCAATGTGCGTGGGTTAGAAGGCACCGTTACTCGCGGGCCGAGAAATTCCATCAGCGTCAGGGGGGGGGCATGGAGATGGGGGGAGATGGAAATTGGAAGCTTTCACGTTCTCGCGCCCGTTCTTCTCCCTCCCCCTCTCCGCCTGTTCGTGCTCCAAGCTACCGACACCCACGCGCACGCTATCTCACCGCGCCTTACCGACTAGCACCGATTAAAATTAATAAGTGCATTCTCCCGTACGCATCTGCATACTGATCGGCTGGCACGAAAGGTGCTAACGAGGCTATTCTTCCACCACTTCTCTCGCTCTCTGTCTCCGCGTTCGTACAGACGCGTCTTTTCCCGCGTCTCTTCTCCGCTAAGTTGCGAGACGACTCACGAGCTGCTATGACAAGACTTTGATGAGCTATATTGTGCAGGAGTTATTAATTCAATGACGAGGTAGCTGATCTTCTTGTGAATGGAACCTCGGTCGCACGATCAGATTTCAAATGGATTCACATGATATTTATTGCAAAAAATATAATTTACAGGTACTTCACGAATTTTTTGGCTCGGTAGGTTCGTTAAGCAAATGGAAATAATTTTTTATTTTTGCTTATGTTAAAATTTAAAATTATTCAAAAACTATACACGATCAATATCTCGATAAAAAAATGTTGAGAAATATAATAAAAAAGTGCAAGATTTATTAGAATCTAAAATACATTTGTTTATATAGAATTAATTCCTTTCTTTTTGTAATATAAATTATAAAACATAATTTATATTCCGATGTACATTTTCTTCGTTCTTATCAGCAACATCGTAGCATTTATATGGCGGCTTTCACCACGACTGTGCCGTGTATCGAAGAGATTCGGATCTACCGTAAGTTATCAGTCATAGAGATTACCTGAACGCACGATAGGATTCACAAGATGGCCTTTCGAGAAAATCAGGAGCGAGCGGAAGGAGAAGAAACAAAGATCGCACGGTGCGGATAAAATCGACGCGAGGGAGGAGGCGAGGCAAAGAAGATGGAGAAGAACAACGACGAAGGACACCTACGCGAGGTGACGCGTCAATTACGAAGACAGGCAATGTTTCAGCATCGGTCGGATGCACGCGGACCTTCGAAGGATATTTCGCGCGGGGAACGGCCATTACGAGGGCCTTAACAAGGTTCAAGCCGGTCTTGACCGTGCGAAAATCATAATAATGCATTGTGTGCGTAAATTGCCTTCTTTTAAATAATCTGACAATACGCGACGTGTATATGAAGGATTTCCATCCGTTTATTTATATTTGAAATGAAGACTTTGCGAGGACTTAACATGTCATGGTTAAGAGTTGCGAATTATAAATGCAATATAGCATATACATTATACATTCTAAGTTGGAAAAATACCTGCAAAATAATTGCAAATATATACAATTACCCGATAGAGTACGTAGCAAATAAAAAGAACATAATGTTATCGTGCAACATTGTCCTAAACCAGCAAGTTTACACATGTACCAACTCTTTTCTTTATTTTTGCTGGGTTTTCTTATAAAGGGCAGCGCAGAGGAGAGAAGAGCAGGTTCTCGAAGCTGGAATATTTCCCTATCTTGGGTTTCAGGGTCAGAATCGTGTTCCAATTAGATCGCGCGGCGAGACTCCTTGCGTTTTTATCCTATCTCGCTTCATACACCCTCGTTGCTCGTCCACCCTCGCCTCTGCTAAGAAGCTTTTCTTCTAATAAGGAGCGCTTAGCTTATAAAGCGAGACGCGGCGTGTTGCACGTTATGCAATGCATCGCGATGCTCGTGAGGATACATTTCAGCGGTAGCCATAATCGCCATTAGGATCGCGGGTCACGGGAAGGGAGGGTCAATGTCTGAATATGGACGAGAACGCGAGTGTGCTTTACTCCGGCATTAAGATAAAAATGTATATCACAATTATTAAGATAAATTTTATTAAATTTCAGCTGATCTTAAAACTTAAGTCATAATAACTTGAAATTTTTAGAATATTTTAAATTAAGGGGCAGGGGGGAGAATCTAATAGATGCTTCAGCATTTATTAATATTAAATTTATTACACGTAGAGGACCACAATCCGTATGGTTGATACATGGTAATTAATAGAATACCATCTCTTGCCAGTTGGGTCGACTTAAAAATTTATCACATATTTTAAATTAAGTTTGACTGAAATTACAAAAATTAAATTGATATGATTTATAATCATTTTAAAACTTTTTTTATTATAACGACATATAAAGCAGTTACAAAAATAATTTACTTGCGGTTTGTCATAGCCCTTAGTAACGCTGGATTAATAGAATCAAGGCAAACGGACTATGACGAAAAACCGCGCGAAATCGACGCGAGCTGAGTCAGAGCGATGAAGTGTTCGACCAAGAACTCGCGGTTTAACCATAAGGACTGTTTATACCGTTTTTCCTAGATTCATAAATGCTAGAAGTAACCACTGAAATGACGCTTCTTACATTAACGAAGTATCTCATTCAACGATAAAAGATCAGAAATGTGAGAAAAAGCGCTCGATTAATTTGAAAGGAATAAACCGATAAACAATGTATATGTGATTTTTCCATCAGTGATTTTTCCTAGTAGATTCTCACTATAATTAGTATGTAACGAGAGAGAATTAAATTGCGGCTCAATGTAAAGAATAACTCTGCTATTAATCTACGATGTGTAGGTATTGATTATAACGCGATCGTGTGAAATAATTCGTTCGCGAGCACGCGTAATTGCTGGCAATTATTTGTTAACGCGCATCCCTTTGACAGAGGCTTCGTTAATTAGTCGAGTCGTACGGCGAGTAATTATGATCTTTTCTAATGAACGAGATATGCCGATGAGTTTCTATCGACATTTTTTCCATAAAAACATTGTATACATTTTTATTGCTCTTCTCGGAATCTCTCAATTACTACGATAATCGGTCTTTAAATACAACTAGTCAAAGAAAACTATCATTAAATTAATCTTCGCTAACTATCACTTTTCTTTAATAGCACGTTTAATAATCACATCTTGCCGTTGCATAAATTGAAAGGAAAGCAAGTTTAGAAGAAAAAAGTAATCAAAGCAATCGTTGATGTGCTTAAAAGATTTTCTTTACATTATCTTAGGAATAAAAATTTAACATTAGTAAAGAAAACATTATAAGAAACGAGAAGGTTACAAATCATCTTTTTATTTTGTCATTAAATAATCAGGACTGAATGTTGTACTTGGAGCGAAGGAAAAGTTAATTAAGAAATTAATTACGGCCGCGTTTGACACAATCTTAATTTTTGCAAGATGAAATTTTCACGTACCGTAATGAAAGCATCCCGTTAATCATTCTGGGAACAATCTGACAGAAACACGTTGCGCGAAGTTGAAGAAACCGTATCGTCTATTCAGTGAAGCGCAATTGTTCCAGCCTGAATTTTTTCTGTTATTACCGTCATAACATTTTTCATACTCCGCCAATTAGCGACCGTGTCGAATATTTCTCATGCATCGGGTTTGCGCTCGCTGAGTGTGAGAATCGTCTTCTCACAGATTGCTCGTATAACCGAAGTTATCCCAGGTTCCATCGGCAATTAGTGATTACACGCTGCCTTTCTCGCGTAGTTTGAGACCTCACGATTATTTCTAACAAGAATGGTCGAGTCTGATCGATCGACGGTCATGATCGATTAGACTCGGTGACTTCTGACAATGAGTGCAATAGGAAATCGCCGATCACCGCAATCTAATACAACTCGACAGAACAGATCGACGACGATCAACATTCTTGCGCGCGCCTTGCGCTCGCGACTTCTATTTAATCGCGTCAAACGAACACGAGCGCGCGATAAATTGTTCATAATCGTCCAGAGCGAAGACCGTTGCTTAACTGTTGCAAACACCTGCAGTGGGATATCACGCCGTTTATACGCGAATGATAATTAGGAAGAAGCTACGGGATAGAAGCGATTTGATCATGCTTCGACGAGCATTGCCGATTCATGCGCGATAGAGTGTCGCGATGGATATGCATCGAAGGGCGATTATTGTATATCACGACATCAGTCACATAATCCAAGATATTAAAATCGTGTATATGTATAAGAGAGAGAGAGGGGGTGGGCAGAGGAAGGGAGGGAGGGAGGGAGGGAGGGGGAGAGAGGGGGAGAGAGAGAGAGAGAGAGAGAGAGAGAGAGAGAGAGAGAGAGAGCCAGTTATATATATATATGAAACGTTTTTTTATGAGAGAGAGGGAGGGAGAGGGGGAAAGAGAGAGAGAACCAGTTTTATATATATATGAAACGTTTTTTTATGAGAGAGAGGGAGGGAGAGGGGGAAAGAGAGAGAGAACCAGTTTTATATATATATATATATATATATATATATATAATTTATAATTATTGCGCTACGAGAGACATTAAATTAGAACACTTTGAAATTTCCAACCAAATTTTTTCTATTTTACATGAAGAATTATTCTCGCAGACGCCTCACGTTTTTTATGAGAGAGAGAGAGAGAGAGAGAGAGAGAGAGAAACGTAAGGCGTCTGCGAGAATAATTCTTCATGTAAAATAGAGAAAATTTGGTTGGAAACTTCAAAGTGTTCTAATTTAATGTCTCTCGTAGCGCAATAATTAATTTATTTGATAAGATATGTTTACTTTCTCGTACGTGCTCATACGACTTCGAGTGTATTGCCACATATATTTAAAAATCATTCGCGGAGCTTGAGTTGATTGGAGCCTACTTTCAAGTTTCAGTAGATACTTATGCGGCGATTAATCGCTGACGTTTGATTCTATTGCCTGGCGGCAATTTTGCAAATTCCCAGGAAATCCTCCCGGTTCCCGAGGCTGCGTGATAACGTCGTGGGATATTATGCGAGATTTCTCTTTCGAGGGAAGCTTGTAACGCGGAAGAGCAACGGAGAAGCACCCAAGCAACGCCGAATCATCCATCATATCGCGTTTATCGTCGGAAACCACTCGGCAGATATGACGTACGATACGAAACTGTTATTGTTTATAGCTGTAAAATTCGAGTCCTTTAGCAACCAGCTATTGCCATAATTGTTATTTCCTAGGTATTGAATGGCGAATAAATGATATTCGCCGTATGCATGAATTATTAGGAGAAAACAGTGTACAAAGTTATAGTGTGTTAAATAAATTGCTTATTTAAAAAAACAAAAGAATTCGTGAAAGATTCAAAACCTACAACTATTTTCTTCGTACTATCTTATTATAATTCTAAGAAGAACGAGAAATTCTAAAATCCTATGGTGTGTCGAAGCAATTATACATAAAAGCTATTTTTGAAACTGTATAGTTTTTACCAGCGTGATTCTTTTGCGTCAATTTTTCTATCGAAAGACTTAAACACACACAAATTTCAATTTCGTCGTTTACAAAGTGGATGTTGCAACAGTATCGATCTCCCAAGTTAATTATCGGCTATTGGTGGTTTCTTCCGGAGTAGGAACTACGTCACGGATGTATATTAGCTGAAGAGGGATCGCAACGCGCGGTCACGTTCAGAGGACGATATCGAAATGCTGGATCGTTCAAGATGCGCTCGTGCACATGTTCTCCTTGTAATCTTTGCGACTTCCTTCTTCATCCTCTCTACGTGTATATACCGAAGGATCGGGTTCCTCTTCTTCCTCATCCCTTCCCAGTACATCGCGTTTGCTCGCTCATACTCTTAACCGGTCTAGCTAACGACCCCTATCTTGTGCATCGCAAAATAATGAAATTACGCGAAAAAGAGACGCGGCATTACGTTGGACCATGTTTTGTAAGTACGTACACGTCGACGATAGTATGCAGAATAGAAGCGGTTAAGTTGGTTCCAGTGGAATCTCATTTTAAACTGGAGGAGTATAAAAAAATTTAATTTACCGTTATAATTATATCTAAACTCAAATTTAGGATCATTGGCAATTACGCGAAGCATCGATTTTATAAAACATAAACTTGAAAAAGGTATATATACATCATAGCGCTACATCTTTTACTCCCGATAATTATTACAAATTGAGATAAAAAAAATAGAATGTATTGTATATAAATTATAATATAATTATAATATGTTAATATAAATAAATTGGATAAATTAAATTGTTGTTGAATTATAATCGTTATTTGCAATGTAATGTCTGAGATAATGTCTCACAGAAGCTTGAAGAATACGTTTTTATAAAAAAGCAATTCGTAACAAATAATAATCCACCTTTACTTGAAAAACATCAACCGTTAATGCATTCATTCTGTTAAAGGCGAGCGGTGCAGCAACCGATTACGCGACTAGGAGATTTGGAGCCGTTAAGTCAATTTACGCGCCGGCATTTTCGCTCCGTGAATTTTTGCCCCGCGGGATTCCACGTTCTTGGATGCTCCACTCCACGGAATGACGCCGTTGTCGTAAGAGAGAATAATAATCGCATTCCGCGATGACGAGGCCGATAGACACGAAAGGAAAGACGAGCGCAAAGTGCGCCCGCCCGGGGAAGGAGGAAGTCACGAGTAATCCTCTTTTGAGAGTGATCTCGCGATGGGAGAGGAGCCAGATTGCCCTGCGCACGATATGCCGCTTTAATAGCATCCTGAACGTTTTCGCCATAAATATAAGAATACTTGAAAAAGGACGACGAGGACTGAAAGAGATACAACGAGATATAAAAAAAAGAAATAAAAAAAATATATAAATTGGTAAACTTTTTCGTATGCTAGTCCTAGGGGATAATTATTTTAGATATTGACCTAAAATTTTAGATCTTCTGTAAATAATTATAAAAAATTAAAAACAAAATAGTTTTATGTTTAATTCTTCCCAAAATTTTTATGTTCAGTTCTTCCCACACACACACAAAGATGCTTAATTTATTCATTTGTTTAATTCAATAAAGTTATGATAAAATGTAATACGATGGTAGTAATCAAACTGCTGTTTTGCCCCCGCCCCCCCAAATACAGATGGACCCATCTTTTCCTCTTATATTCGTTCTGCTAAAGTAGTACTTTACGTTCCGTCCATATCTTTCTTACGTTCTATGGTTTTCGCTGAACAACGAATACGGAGATCCGGCCGGATGCAGAAAAGCGCTCTCCTATTTTGCTGCAAGCTTTATGACCTTTTTATGATTAATACGGTTGGAAGGCCGCGATGAAGCGGCATGATCATTTCCGCGGCGGTCTCTCCACGATCTTTCTTCGAAATGGGAGCTTCCGCTAATTAAGGGCAATATCGGTGGCTAGAGTCTCTCGTAAATATTCCGTAATGTCTTGCGAGTCTTTCACTCGATTTTTCTCAATCAAAGGATTATAAAAGTCTACATTGCACGTGAAAGAAGTAGAGTGCATTCGTTGCGTTCGCATTTCTATTTGTATCGCCAAGTGCAATTAAAGTGCACGAAGAGAATGCAATCGTCGGATAATTCAACATTGCTTAAGCGCACTGGCAACAATCGCGATTATCATAATCGTCTCTATCGTTACGTTGGCGTTACTATGTCGACAGAGAAGAAGAGAGATCCCTTCATTCATATTGAACGATACGGATTGAAAATGCCATAATTTCGATAGACGCAATTTGCAATCCGTGAAAATATTTATCTTGTTACAATTGTCGTGCTTATATTATTCAAAACAAGTGCAGAAATAGAAATTTTCATATAGTTATAACATTATAGTTTTAACCAGAAACTTTAATTTTCCTTGCCTCGGTGGTCGAACTGGCTACGACGCCCGCACGGAGTATAGGGAGGTCCAGGTTCAAATCTTGGCTGAGGTAATATTTTTCGCAACAAATTCTTTAACAGTTTTCGTGCTGGGAGGGTGTTGGGGGAGGGGGGAGAATCTTATAGATGCTTTAGCATTATTATTATTAAATTTAATACTCGTAGAGGACCATCAATCCGTATGGTCAATACGTAGTAATAAATATAATACCATCTATGGCCAGTTAAGTCGTCTTACAATTTATACATTATAGTTTTATTTCATCAAATTTGTATCAATTTTGATTCTCGTCAGAGAGAGCTTTGATCCGGTGTGAGGAATGGAGAATCCTCAGAGTTAGTTAATCGAAGGCTATGTCGGGTCTCCTTTACTGTTAGTCGATCAATGTTGGACTCACGAACAAAGCGATCTTAAATTTATACGCTTCGGTTATCGCTTCCACGAAGAATTCCGGCCGGGCTTGAGTTTACGAGCACCGACGTGCGATAGAATGCGCGCCGCGCCGCGCCGCTTGTCGTGTACACGTGCACGTGTGTACGTGCGTAAAATCGCGTTGCGTACCGTAGTGTCCGCAAGAGAGCCATAGGGTGTCGGAAGGGGTGCGAGAGAAGGGAGATGGCCGGGATACGGGAAAGACGGGGGCAACCAGCGGCGAAGCAAAGCGGTGGAAAGGGGAAGGTTTTATCGTCGCAATCAAGGGCAATGGCGAAAGGCAAGGCAACGCTCTCCTGCCATTACGCTATGCCATGCCACTTCGACAAGTTTATGACCGCAGGTGTACCGGTGTCCTCTTCTTTGCCTGTATTCGTTCCTGGACCTCTCCCTTCTCCCACTCTCCGTCTCACTCCTTTCCGCATCTACCTTCCGTCATTTCATCCTAGACGATATCTATCTCATTGGAGCACTACCGTACACTCGTCGAGGTCTTGTATGGGGTAGTCACGCGTGTCTCAATTGACGTGCCGGTTGAATTTTAGTCGAATAATTTTAAAGACAGCGATATATGTACCGGTAAATGTTTAATTAAGAAACATTTGGATAATTAAAGACCACAGTTTCTATTGATAAACGAAAATAATTGTTTCATCAATATGCCTTGACATGAAATATCAACTGAGTTTGAATCTTCGAATATTACGTTTGGATATTATGAAATTACTGCATAAAATGCAATTGTAACTTTGGATATCAGCTTGTTGATAATATTATAGATTTTGTCGTTCTTTGTAGCTAGATATTCCGAAGCTGATGCGTTTCTGGCGGTAGACGAAAGATGCCGTTGAATTTGCTCGCATTTTCGATGATGTAGTTTCCGCAGCGCGTATCCCCATGAGGCGGCCGAAAATTTCGTTCGGGATGTACACGCTCCGAGGCGGGGCATAAAGTAACTCCGTGATCACGTTTATGGGAACACGGAGGCGCCGAAGTCAGAGGTCAATCGACTTCCACCGGGATGACCTCCCGGAGAAACAACGCGTCCCCCTGTGCCTCCGCGTATCGCCACGTGAGTACGGTGAACCCTTTCCCCATGCGTTCGACGCGTGCATACCACCGCGGTCTGTGCATATTCGCTGGTAAACACACACATCACGCGCGCAAACGTGTGGACCGTCGTATCGATGCGCGGTTTGCGGTTTTCATGCAAGGGAAGCTCGGTGAGAATACAAGGACGACCGAAAAACTATCATGTGTGAAACGTTGCCATTCGTACAATTTTTATTATATAATAATATAACAAAAATTTCTTATATTTAAGAAGAAATAGCATTACTATTTTCATTTTAATTCAAAATTATTATATTACGTATATTATTTTAAAAAATTATTCTTTATTAGCATAAAATAATGTATAAAAATTTTTCATAAAAAATATACTAAAAAATATAAAAATGATAGAGTAAATTATCTCCATATTATAATTTTAAAGACTTTAAGAGTGCTAAAAGTGTATTTAACAGATAATTAAATATTATTGAAAACAGTGGCGGATCCTGACGTCGATAATGGGGAGGGGGGGTTTCGGCAAAATTATTGCGCGCATATACGCTTTCTGGAACGCAGCCTATATGATTATAGGGATGGAAGGCGACTAACTGCATTTCATTATCTAAATTTTTTAAACGGATGTAGCAAAACTGATTTCTTTTAATTTGGAAGGGGGGGTTTAACCCCAAACCGCCCCCCCCCAGGATCCGCCACTGATTGAAAGGAAGTACACAAAAAAATGAAGATAAGTCGATGAAAATACAAAAAAGCATAAATCGATGAAAATACAAAAACTAAATTTGAAAGCCGATCTCATATATGTCGTACATATATGTCATTGTGAAGCAGAAAAATAAAGTAATACGGTCCTGTTGCGACAGAAATACAACTCATAGGATCGCAGGAGGCAGTTAGTTAATGCTCATGAAAATGTATGAAAATATTCGAATTGTATTGAAATATGCAATATTCGGCCGAGCTTCAATTAAGCATGTGTACGTATCTTCACACAGTCTAGGTTTTTAATTGAACCTAGATACGACTTACGTGTGTTTGCAAACGGCTAAATAAATATTGTTATATGGTTGTGACTATCACATCTGTGAATCAAATTCTATCTTGAAAGCTAATCTATCCGGGCAATTTAAAAATCTATAACAAGTTTTCAAAACAATTACGCCATTAGTTGACGCAATCATGAAACGATGATGGATCAATAAAATATAATAAAATAATATTGTGTGTTAAATTAATGTAAACAATAAAATATTATAAAATTGCAGATTTTATAATAATTACGCGATCACATAACTGACTACGTAATACTTTTTAATTGGATTACTCAATTGATATTTTTAAATATTTATATGTTTATTACCTAACATTTTAAGAACAATTCTACAATATGCTAAGTCTAGTTAATTCCTTTCAGACGAAGATATAGATATATTGTAATTTCGCTAAATTTAGATTTATATTTAAATATATGCAATAATAAATCGACGCTCTTATTTGCGAATAAAACGTAACATTTGATATGAAGTATTTTCTTGCTACATACAGGAAATTGAAGTCTCTTCCCCTTCTCCGAAATTATACCGGTTTCAATCCTTGCTCTCAGAAATAGCAATGAAGATATTTGTAGGGAAGTAAAAAGCTGTCGAGATGAAATCAGAAAGACAAATGACGTCTCTTTGTATATTCGGAAAGCGGAAGAAATCCGGCTAGAAACTTGTTTCACGAATGAGAATCGACCCGAAGAGATCTTGACTCGTTTCAGTATTACGACCCTGAATCGTATCGCATCGGATCTAATTAAGAACGGTTGCGTTCACTCGCAAAACTGGTTCCTCCCGTGTTTATCACGTCAACGAGCGTCCTTCAAGTCTATTAAAAAGCATTCGTAGGATTATTTCTATCACAATTGTGTGAAATAGTTATTTTCAGAAAGAGTCATTATTTGCAAATAATGTGAAAGATACGAATACCAAACAAATTATATTTCACAAAATAAAAAAGATGAATTCTTGGACGATTCAGAAGCGAGTAGTAGCGATATTGATAGGTTTATAAAAAATAAAACTATTACGAAAGCAATCCTACAAAGTCGTCAAGATAGCTGCGGCGGCCTCACCAGGAATGATCCGATCAGTCCGCGTGATGATCAAATGTGCGTGCTCGCGCGTGTGCGTTAGTGTAAGGCAGATATATTTAATAAGAGACCGAATAGAGTGCGGTAAGGAGAGGAGAATCGAGAAGAACCTGATATGGTAATGGTAAAATATGAAGAGTACGAGAAAGGGTTGCCGCGAGAGTTCGTAGATGGTATCGAGTAGAGAAGGGAATATAAGGACCAATGAAAAAAGAACAGACAAAGAGAAGAAAAAGGAGAGAAGAACAAGAAGGAGAAGGACAAGAAGAGAGGAATAAGGTATTGGCGCGCGGCGGCTTTACGAGCGACTCGATGATTCTTCGCGGTCTCAGAGGAAGGGGGAAAGATCACTGGGGTTCGCGCCGAGGCCCTACATCCATCGCGCCGCAAGAGCATACGCAACACGCTTTCTATGGGGTGTGGTCCCCTTTCTATGGAGATTGTCTCCCTGCCGCGTCTCTGTCGCATCATTGACCGAGACCCTATTGTTTTCAAGCGGGAATATCGCGCATCTGCTTTGCCAATTGAACCCCACGTGAAGAACAAATTCAATCGGCTAGCATGTAGAGTAAATTAAAAAGATAGGAACAATAGAATTTAATTAATCGAATATGCCCCATAAATAGAAACAATCTGTAAGTATCTTGGAAAATGGGGATTTCGATAGAAGTAGATTGTCGTCAGAAAAGAATCTTAAACTGGGGAAGAAGTGCGTGCAGAAATATTACATCTATTTTTCTGTTACATTTTGCGATTAGATTTCGAAATGCATTACTCAAGCGATTTAAAACAAAAGATGTTAAATGCCGGATTTTCCTTTCAGCATGACACTGCGATACGCGTACAAATGAAACTTGGCAAATACGACGATGTCGATATTGCGATTCAATGGATCTTTTAAATTAATCGAGATTTATATTCAACGCGGTGAGCCGCGAGCCGCGCCCGATTCCGGCTACTTCCAGTGGCAGCATCCAGCTCAGTTTACACCGCGTGGGTGTGGATTTATCGTTCTACCGGAGACGCAGACAAAAGGAGACCACAACCTCTCTCTGTCATTTGGATAAATAAAAGGTGCCCACGAGGAAGATACCTCGCAGAGGTTTATCTCTCACTATAAAATTCAATGGACTATTCTACTTTATGATTACGTACAAGTTTGATATTATCTCTTAACGTGATGTTTTGAATTTAATAAAATTAAAATCATATTTTTCCTAAACCATTTCCTTAACCATTCTCTTACGATATTAGACGCTATAATTCCATACTGAAGACGTTCACCTTTATCAGGACTCTAAGCTGAGATTATTTTTCATTCTAGTCTTTAAAAGAAAGCAAAATTACAGTGCACATATTCTTGTTCAAATGACACAGACACAAAACGGTATAGGCATTGTACAGTTACGTTCGCTATTAAACGAATTATTGTAACAAACCAGTATATTATAATAATGACCGTTCAATAGAATATTAATTTGATTTACATCTAATATTTAGTTAATGGTAGATTTTACATCTGATACGAATACGTTATTATATTTCGTGTCAATGTAGTTTATGTTTCATAGAAGGGTGTGATACATTATTCGCCCTGATTTCGGGCCAATTCCCTAGAGATTCGTGCCGTGTCTCGCGACATATCGAGACTTCAATGAGCGAAAAACGAAATCGAAAGGGGTTCCTCGGCGCATCTGTGCGATTTGACCGAATCGTGGGAACGTAATAATGTCCACGAAACTCGTACGTTACTAGGTAGAATGCCACACTGAATATATATTTTGCTAGCTTGTTATGTCTGTTCATATCTCATATGCATGTAACATAATAGCGTATAAATTTTCCGGCGGTAATTTCTGTGCAAGCAACGACTCGCTATAGTTTTCGAGCAATACCTTCGCGTATGTGCGTGAAAGATAATATAAAACGTACGAACGCTGACGTAACACGCGTTCTTCGAGATTTCTAACTCTTATGCAAATAGACTGGTCTTTATCCTAATAAGAAGACATTTACAGGCGGTAAGAGTATTAAACAAAATCGTTACTTTACGATTACCGCGTGTAATAAGTAAATGCTACATTTTCTCATATCGTAAGTTTTATAATCTTAAATTCGGAGAACCAGATAGAGACAAGAGTGAAGCTGGAGGCTCGGAGTCACGTCTAGAGCGGCGGCTCGGACTCATTTATCGTGTTCCCTTCCAGCCCTTCCCAGAGCTTATGAGAATGGAACGCTAGCGGTATACTTATATCCTTACGGCCACAAGCAGCCATGGACAACGACCGGTATCTGTCACTGTCGCGAGGAATTGTGAGCCGAGTACATCCAGTCCGGGATCGGTGTCTCCACGTCTCTCGGAAGCTCCTATCTCTCCTTTTTTTTGTTTGGACGACTGATTTGTTTCGACATCAGCGAGAGTTGAAGCGAGCAAGAGACAGCATAACTCGTAATGATTCTTAAGATAACCACATCGGAATCCAAGAAAAAATGCGTAAGGATAAGTAATTATTTAATCTATCAAAGTATCCTACATATACTGAAATACAAATTAATATACTAAAATGCAAATCATTAGTTTAAATATCTACAACAAGTTTCAAGAATAAATTCACACGTAAAATAATCTTGAACTTTGATGAGTTAATATATCTATTTAACTTTCAATTATTTTCATCAGTGATTATGGGATCAAGTACATAGTTAATATAAGTTGTTCAAATTTATAATAATTTTCTTTTAATCAGCAATCACAGAAAGTAAGGAAGGAACAAAGTGATTAGCTATTTCTCACCTTTCTCACAGAATAAAACTTTTATATAAAATTATGTAATTATAGCGATAATCTTAGTCGTTTTAATGATGGAGAAGATCTCAGAAGTTTGTCTATGATGAAAAAAGCCAATTATGATATCACTTGCTGCCGCTTTGTGTCACCTTGTCAGCTATTTGCGCGCAAACTCCTACGTATCTGAGTCACTTATGGAGTCAAGTTGAAGATCCGGAAGAGCGAGCGAGAGAATGTAGTGACGACACGTTAGACTACACGGTGAAATAGATCCAGATCGGGACCCGTGGACAATGCGCGAGAACGAAGACATACAACATGAGGACACTTGTTAGATGTCATCGTACGCGCCCGCTTTGTCACTTGATTATTCGCGGCTATTAATTATGCAACGTCGCGACGGGAGAACGCGGTTTTTGTGTCGGATTAGAAGAGAACACGAAGAAATATATTCAAGAAGACACAACGAAGAAGGTATTAATAACACTTACAAAGCAAAACGTGTCGAGAGAAACGCGGTCACTCTGAATGGCTAGTCTGCGAGGAGAATTAGAGAGATTTAATTAAGTGTTGAGTCCTGCTCGATTAATAGAGAACAATGTAACAGAGAAGTCAATAATTTTCCCTCGTCTCTTTCCGAGTCACGAGTCGCGCGGCTGTGTGGATTCAATCGCTTCTAAACGTATCTAAAAGACGTTTCTACAGACGATAGCGATGCTGCACTAGGTGTGGGTGGCGAGAGAGGTACGCATATACCTCGGCGTTAAAATTCGTGTACCGTTGCGCGAATGGTAGATACAAGACGACACGTGGGAACGAGGCGCGAGTTATCGCGCATCGATGTAATAATTATCAGTAGATCGATCGCGACGCGTGACGGAAAACTCCGGTCAATTATTCGTTTCCGGGTACTGTAGGTGAAGTACCGCTTTCGTATTCGGCGAGTATACAAGAAAGAGATTGTGATGTACATGCACACAATGCATACCCTACGTTCCGGTTAAATGGGCAAGAGAATGTTAGACATTATTGGCGAACGTTGCGGAGGATTCGATTGGCAAACATCGAGTATTCCGATATTTTAAACTACAAGTATTAATATTTTACATATCAAAAACTAATTAAGAAACGATTATGATAAAAGAATCATTATAATGTGAATTATTATAATTTTTCCACGAAACAAGTAAATTACTATTAAAATCTTTTAACATTTCTGATAATAAAAATTTATGAAATATTTTCTGTTTATAAAGTCAATTTCAAAAAATTTATTTCAAAAGTTCAATATATATATTGCAAAATATATTATCTATATATGTAAACAAATAATCATATTAAAATTTTATTGCGCATTTTCTTCCACGCTAACTCCTATTAGCCCATTTTATAATTAACGTTTTTTCATATTAAAATATTTTTAAAAGGACCTTGCTATCTTCAAAGGCACGTATAATTATAAAATAAAACCGAAACGAGCATCTTCACACGGCTGATCTCTGCTCTTTTTCAATTTTTCTTAATTCTTGACATATTCATTATCGCATAAATCTTACGCAACAATTCGCCATGAAAAGGAGAAAGCAAGAACGGCGAAACAAATGCACATTTTATTTCGTAAATTCTGATTTCTCTAGCCCTTTGTCGATCTCTCGATCGCCGCGCTATGCACTTTATGCCCGCGCAGTGGCATAAATCAACCCGAGAACAAATAACCGTCCACCTCGCTCTTCCTCAATGCATCCCAATGTATTGTACATCCACGCATAGACAATATTCTACGCGCGAACTATGTAAACTATTTTACGTATACTCTATGTATAGACGATGCGCAATGTGACCAGTGACAATTTTGCTTTTCTTCACAAAAAATAAGATAAGAAATGGTTTAATTTTTTCCCATATTTTTTCATACGCACATATGTGCGCATATGTTGCAGTCAACATAAGAAAATTCTATGTAAATATGTATCATATAAGAAAATAAAACGACATGCAAACGTGTAGCATATGATATAACTAATTTATCGCATTTTCATCTGATATGCGATTATAAATGCGCGAGCTGTTAACCAGTTACAGAAATTACGTGGTGCAAGACGAAAGAGTGAATATATCCGAGAATATATCCAATCGATTTTCAATCTTCCAGCATCGATTATAGTAAAATGGATCGGATCGATTCGATCGGATGCGGGCAAGACTTGCTTGATTTCAATTAACGCAGTTTGTAATAGCTTCGTTACAATTATTACGAGAAACGAGATGGCCGGTTAGTAGAAATGAAATGCTCCCTTTTAATTGACAGAGAAGCTTGTATATATATTTTTCACGATCTAAATTGAGTATGACTTTCGACGTCAAAGTCATTAATCCGAAGCTGTTAAATATTTTTTATCTTTGGTGCAAAAATGTTTCACAATTATGATAAAAAATATTACAGTAGTAAATTAATAAAAATAAAAATTTTTAATGTAAGGATTTATAAGCATGTTATATAAAGTAATACATAATTATTTTAATAGCATTAAATTTCAGATTTTTTTCGCGAAAAATTTATCCACTCTATAATTAAAAAATTAGATTTTGCATTAGATGTTTCGCCACAAACTATCATTTTTTAAAAGAAAAATTAATGTTAATATCACGTTAATCTTCACATCACCACTTAACGAAAGCGATTAAGTTAAAAGCATCACAAAGTGAACATAAGATGCAGAAAATAATATTCGGAAACAATTCCCCCCGCGGACGGCAAGAAATGGATCAACAAATTAATCGGTGTGAGAGCATTGACGGAAGCACGCACCGTCTCTCGCGAGACTATTCAATCCTCCAGCGGTGCCGACAAAGTACAACTTCAACAATAAATTCGAGTTTTTTGCCGGTCGTCGCGGTACGCGGCGAGGATAAAATCGACGATTTAATTCCTCCGCAAGAACTTCACCGAGCCAGTACAATCGTCGCGGTCGATCAATCGACAAGACTTCTTCGCTCTCTTTCTCCCATTTCGATTCGTTCGCTCTATATCGTCGTATGTGGTTACGTGCACGTGCGTGTATATGTGTGTACTATGTGTGTAATGATTGAATCAGAACGAGAAAGAAACGAAGGAAACCGGCGAGATAGTTCGGTCTGGGTCTAGAAAACGAGTGTTGCAAGCAGATCGAGAGAACCAAGTCATCTCTCTCTTTTTCTCTTCCCCGCCCTCTGTCTCCCTTTCTCCACTCGGATCGACTTCCCTTCCTCTTTCGACTGATTAATCTACGGGCGCGCGGTTAATCGTTTAACCGGCGCTCGATAGAACAGTTTCTAATTAGCGGAATGGAATGGAGGAGGCGTGATCGGATCGCTCGACGAGGGAAATCCTTCGCTAGGCAGGACCGTCTTTAGGAAGGAGACGCTGGTCGCGCGAGAAGATAGAAAGAGACAGAGTGGAGTATCCAAGTTAGAGCGAAAAGGAACAAGAGAAGAGGACGGCATAGACGGCTCGTGCTCAGCACGAAGAAAAGCCAGGCGAGGATGAGAGTTAAGAGAGCGGCTTGCTGCAAATTGGACCATTACGACTACCTAAGCGACTAAATCGACTCGAACTTGTGAGAGTCCTGCCGAGGATAGTTATGAGCCCTCGGTCCTGTCAAGAGCTCTTTTTCGCACAGAAGGCAAGCAAAAACGCATAACTAGAGCGAGCCGAGACCGATGTGTCAGCTACAAAGAAATTGACAATGAGAAGAACGCCAAACGAGAGAGAAAATATGACGGAAGGCGTGCGTAAGCATGCTGCTGCAAATTGAACCATTACAACTAACGACGCGAGGGAATCATTTCGAACGCAGCAGCTTGCAAACGCGCTGGTGCATTTTATCCTGGCAACACCATCTCGCGAAATGCAAAAGTCACGACTAAAAAGCGAGAGTAAGAATGTCTATTGGATATTTATGCCATGTGTGACTGATTGGTCGCAGTTGCAAGAAGAATCGACATGTTGAGAGGGATACAAGATATGGCCAGTAGAGGAAAATGAAGAAAGTAAAATCTTTACAAAACGATTAATATATACCGGAACGAATCTAAAAGCAAATTCCTCGACTCAGAAAGCTCAGCAATCCCTCGCAACAGGCAAAATCCGGAATAGTTATGGTCTCGTGTTGGCGACGATCAGGGATGATTCGTATAATCCTCGACCGCCATCGGTTTTCTTGTGCTAACGATCGCCGGCACATGGCCGAGGCACGCCTTCTTCGAGTTTCGATCCTCGCGACTTATTGGAGTGTCACGGAGCGGGAAGAGGAAGAACGAGCGCAAAGCAATGCGTTTTACAGGAGCGTGCGGAAGGCGTCGCCCTGAGCGGAGAAGGCGATAATGACGGGCGGCTCCGCTCTTCAGCCTCGTCCGAGGTGAAACGACCGGGAAGAAGCTGGGAAGAGGATGATCGAAATAAAAGCCACGGTGCGTAGTTATGTGCCGGTTTCTTCGGGTTGTAGCCTCGACCGAAGGCTTCTTAAACGGATGCCTATCGAAACAAGTGGAAAACGTAACGCGGCACTTTTTACTCTAATGTAATATCGTAAAATACGCAGCGACGCGCGTAAGAGAAGGTATGCGAAATATGTTTGCAACATCTAATTTTTTGTCCCCTCCCCTCTTCATTTTAACCGTCACAAGTATCTGCGAATTTATGAGTGCACGATAAAACTCGATTAAAACCAAGTAAACGTAATGAGAATTTAATATAAGGTCAATGTTCTCAAATGACGTAACTCTCGTTGCTTTAATCTTCAATTATGAAGAAGTTAAATTATATTTTATTTTTACATAGAATAAAAAATGTCGAATCGCGTGAGCAAATCAAAATCATATTTAGAAAAGGCAAAATACAGCTATGCGATTGAAAAAAAGTGATATAAAAATACAAAAGTATTAATACGCATAAATGAAAAATTCAAATTGCCAACAATAAAATTACATATTAAAAAATAAAATTATCGAAAAAATAAAATTACATATATCTTACGTCGTATGCGTAGTATCAAATAATGTGTATAATACATCGTATAAAATAGTACCAGAAACTGCGTACAATTAGTAACGAAGAACCACCTGCGAAAAGGTAGGACTTGCTCGCGTTTCTTTAACGGGAAAAGACGCGCCGGCAAGGTGGACGAAGGAGAATGAGAGGGCGGGGGAAATGAAGGAGCAGACGCGGTAGAAGGTGGGGTCGCCATGGTTGTGGTCCGCCTGGGAAAAAGAGGACCACGCATTGTAACCCAGGGAGCGAGAAGGCCACGCTAGGCTGACCCTAGGCTTTACATTAACCATCTACCGTGTACACACGCACGTAAATGGCCGTGTCGGCCACCCCTGGCCCAGGTTCGTACCTGTTGCACCGAGTAATCATTGCCCTGCGAGAGAGGCTCTCTTTTGTCCTCCTCTTTCCTCCGCCTCCTTGGCGTTTTCTTGGGGCGAGATTACGGGTGACGGGCGCGAAGGACTCTTTTAGCCCGCGATAAACAGAGTGGAACGCGCGAACATCTCCAAAAAGACTTTTTCCAAATCCCGCAATGAATTATCAGAATACGTCGCAATTAGACCGGCAAAGACTTTTGTTGCCCAAAATATTGCACGGTGACGAACGATCGCGTGAACGAGGCTCCGTGAGAAAAGTCCTCGGGACAGTTTTCGCGAACACCGCGGGATTTGGAGCCTCGATAACAGAGGAGAGAACGAAAGTTATTCATTACGTGCTCCGGAAGCGAATGACGGAGGAGGGAAAAAGAGAAATCCGAGTACTTCCACGTAACTGTAATTGATCATAGGATAGCAATATTCTTGAGAGTCCACGACGGTGGCAATCTCCAAGGCGTGCAGATTCTGCTGTCATTCCTGTTACCTTGAACGAGGTAATTCTGACGCAGAGGAGAGCGAGGTTGGAAGGAAAAAGAGCGAAGTACACGAGGAGATCGTACGTGTTGATATACGAAAAAGTTTCATCTTTCGCGGGATTGAGGGGGTACGTGGCGCGGTGAGATTCCACGATGCGATATGGGGTAAAAAGTTTGCGCGGTACTCACCTTCGGAGCAGATGCACTCGTAGTCATGTTCGCTGAGCTGATGGCACGAGCCTCCGTTTTCACACGGTGACGGATCGCAGGGGATGTAGTCACTCTCGCAGTTTTGCCCGGTGTATCCGCTCGAGCACATGCATCTGCAAAGCAAAAGCACATTTTAAAAAACGCGTAGAGAGAAGAGTTTAAACGAAGTATAATCCATGTTGTAAATTCTTTTTAATAAGTAACGAATCTTCCTTATCATTCTTAGCATACGAATTGGATACCTGTGCGGTATCGAGTCTCCATGCAGCACGAGAAACGTCGTGTAAGACGATCTAATGAAAACGCGAAATAATTCTATCGGTATCACGTCGATGTTGACGTGCAACGATAATCAAAAGAATGTAACATCAATAATCACGCCAATCGTCACGGTTAGTAATTGCAATACAGTTTGTTAAAAGAGGTAGATAGTGCAAGCGCGATTGCAATAATTACGAGAGTCTATTGAATGGTATATAAATATCTCTAGTAAATAAGTTGTTAAAAGTTGTCAAAAGTTAAACGCCGAAAGAATTTCACTTTTGTGTAAAAAGCTTAACGCACTAATATATGTATACTCGTATATATATATTTAAAAATAAGTGATTATTATATGATTCAAATATTACATACCTATGTATCTGTTGAATTATACAATAATCACTTATTTTTAAAGTCACTATTTGCTTCTAAAATCTTTTCACAAGTTAAAACAGTCGTCGTTCCAATATGATACTTATAAAAATAATTGTAAAATATTAATATATAAAAATAATAATTAAAATACACACGTGTCATTTATACATGCTAATATATTTTATGTAATACGTGATTAATATTAATATCGATATTATTTTCCCTGGTTGATAGTCATATGCTTGTCTCAAAGATTAAGCCATGCATGTCTCAGTGCATGCCGAATTAAGGTGAAACCGCGAATGGCTCATTAAATCAGTTATGGTTTATTAGATTGTACCCACATTTACTTGGATAACTGTGGTAATTCTAGAGCTAATACATGCAAAACAAATAATATTAAGATTAATATTAATATATCGATATTAATATTAATATCAATATTAATATATATCGTACTTATTAACTTAATTAAATTGTTTCGTAATTAATACTTTAGTTTGCGAATATTTATCTCCATGCCATTTCTCATTATAAATGTTTGCCATTTATTCATGTCTCATTCTTCGTGTCTAAAGGGCTTGCTTTGGAATTACGATACTCCTACACCCGATACTCCTACAATCTACATCAATCCCACATTCGTCAAAGATGCATCCACAACAACAGATGCGATATTATTTCATTTTGCGACATAGCGTACGAGCAAAATTTTTTTATCCGCTGCGCGAACGTACCTTGAACTCGCGACGAGCAGTAGTAGCAGAAACACGCGGGTGAAATACATTTTTGCTCGCAATCGATGCCCACGAACGGTCGCAATGATAAAACGTAATCCTCATATTTCGACGAAGAGCCTGGGCCGCGAATGTTCACTCCATTCTCGAAGAACAAAGATCACCGGCGGGTGGTCCGGACGCTCGCGCCCACCCTTGTGTTCCTCGTTTCACAAGAAAAGACGTATCACATTCGCACCCGTACAAACATCTCGGCACTGATATCCTTCACTTTAATAATTACGTATAACCTTTCACAGTTCACTATCGCACTGCCCCTCGGGCCACACGCGAGAGCGTAATCCAACTCGGTGATCACAACGTGAAACAAGACCACAAAGAAAAAACAATCCCACGGACGATACTCAACAACAAGATAATCCAACGGGCGGCGGTCCAATGTCGACGACAGGACGGCAAAAAATTGGAAGGGTTCGCTCGACGTGTGTCGCGTCACTTCCGCGGCGGATTTATCGGTTCATTCGAGTCCAACGGAATCGCGCGTCGTCCTCGCGAGACGCGCTGATTCGCGCGGTGCGTCCCGATACGACGAAAATTATTCCCCCGGGCAAATATCACCGCGGCGATCTCGGAGCGCGGCTTTCCCTTCTTTCGCGGCACGACGCCAGCAGGCCGTCCGGCGTTCTCCTTTTCATCGTTCCCGCGCTACCTCGTCTCGCATCCGGCACGCATCTCCTCCGCCCGGAGGTGAGAAATTTCTTCGCTCTTCGTGCTCCGTTTCTTCCGGCACGCGCGAGGGATACCGGGCGAAAGACCAGGGCTTCCGGCCGGCGAAGGACTTTCGAAGGTTTTCGAAGGACAAACGCACTTTTCCCGTACACGTATCTCGCCCTTTCGACTCTTCGCAGCGTGTCGCCACCTGTCAGCACGCGACCACCACGCGACTACGTTCGTCCTCTCGCGATCTCTTCAACCGTTTTCGATCTTCCGCTGATCACTGATGTTAGATGCCGATCCGCTTCCCTGGTGTTCTTCGAACCCAAGCAAATTATTTATATCTCGTACCGCGTACGGCAATCGAGGCGGAGCACTACCGGAGTTGACCACGCGTCAAATCGTCCTCGCGTAGCACCAGAAAACTCGCGCATCAATTCGGACGAACTTCTCGTCAATGCCTTCCCGCCTTCTTCGCGTCGCACTTCGATTTCCACTCGTTCCGATTTCCGCTCGCTCCGATTTTCGTCTCGATGAAGTTTTCTCGCACACTTGTTGCTCCGACCGTCCTCACCGGATCTGAGGCCGCCAGAAGAACGGAGAACCAATAACGCGCACGGTGATTCGGGATCGATCTCTCGCGACTGTCAATTCGTACCGGCGATCACTTCACTTCGGTTTAACGCGACCACCTGTCTCGCGCGCTCGACGCGAAATCGAACGGGGGACGCGCGCGCGAAACGTGCGTCGTCCTCGAACGGCTGGCGACTGACTAATCTTACCTTTCGCAGTGCACCGCTCAGAGGGCACCAACGTCGTATTGCGCGCGACCGACCCCTCCGCTCATTCGCGATCGCCCCCTCCCCCCGTTTTTCGCACGCGCTTTCTCTTTCTCTTCGCCGTCGTTTCGTGTTCGACCTGCACACGCCTCTCCTCTCCTACTCGCGCTTACCGCAGCCACGGCTCCCTTCGCCCTCGGCTCGCCGCTTTTTGATCGCGACGAACGCTATCGTCTCGCCGCTCTGGGGCAGTCTTTTGCGCAAGAACGTCTTTCTCACTCTTTCTCTCTCTTATCGTACCACCTGAGGAGTCGATCAAATACACTGACTCCGGTAAACTCAGATTTTTCTTTAACGCGTATTTTTGGTCCACCAGTGGCAGTAAAAAAGATTTAATATCGACGTGATTTTATAAAAAATAAAATTTTTTAATAAATGTAGAATTAAATATAATCAGTATAATTAGACTATTAATTATAAACGTAGAATTAACCCTTCCGTTACACACGGGTGCGAATTCGCACCAGCCCTTATTTCAACGTTTTAAAACAACTGGGATTAGGGTTTGGTTCTAAGGCATTTTTAACGAATAAAATAATATTTTTCGATATTGTACTTATGTACTACATTCCATGAGATTTCTTATCCTTTTTCCTTCAATTAAAAAAAAAGTCAAAATCTCTTTGGATCGGTTACTTCTCATCTTCCGCTATTCTCGATCTTTCTTTTCCTCTCATATTTTCTCCGAAAAGACATTACGAATTTGAAATAACAGACTATTGTTAACCGGTGGCTAATTATAGGACAAAAACGCGCGTGACGTATGGACAAATTCTCATCGTTCTTTAGAATTTTTCGTTCTTGGACGTTATAAATGTTATTGGATAAATTTCATAACTATCCACCGTAGTTTGTCAAAATATATAAGATAATATAAAGCATGTTATTATTACCATTAAAAACAAATTTGAACAACGTACGTCCGTACGTCACGATCACTTTCATTCAACGCACGAGTCCTCTTTTAGTGGTAATAATAACATGCTTTATAGTTTATATTATCTTATATGTATATTTGGACAAACCACGAAGGATAGTTATGAAATTTGTCCAATAACAATAACATTTCTCAAACATTCGTATATACGAACTGTATATACGTTCTTAGAATTTGTCCGTACGTCACGCGCGTTTTTGCCCTAAATATTGATATTTCTTGATTAATTACTCATGTAGCAAATTCTTGTAACAAGTATTAATCGCTGCTATCGAAACAGATGCACTCGAGAGAGAGTGCATCCGCGACATTGACTATGTAAGCTTCTATAAGAAACGGAAAGAATACTCGTTATATGTACTAACCGATCCACGAGCGTCAAAAGTATACAATCTATTAATAAATATATGTGTGCTAGTGTGACTGTGTTTAGTGTACATGTGTGTCCAAAATAAATAAGAGCAAATATAACATCTGACACGAGCGTTGTGGCTATGTAATAGCCACATGATAATAAACATAGAATTAAATAATTAGAATAATTAGATTATGAATTAAATAATTAAATACTGGTCTCTACGATGTTGCATATATGATCAAGTTTATTTCCAGCTTAATTTATACTGACATTCATATATCGATTAGACGGATTCATAAATTATAAAAATGTAAAATTAAAAAATATAAAATCAAATTCTCGCAAGTGCTCACTGCGTTTTTTAGATACGAGTGGAATGTTCAGATCTAAAATATCGAACTCTTCGAATATGTGTAAGTTTGTCGAACTGTACCAACCCTCTCATCCACGATCGAACAGCTTTACCCGAGTCAACGTGCCTTAATCGTTATTTTCGTGCCCGGGACATGCTCCATCGTCGAGCTCCGTTTACACGGCGGCAATGTAAATATGTAAATCCGCAAAATGACGGACGTGTTCGAGGTCCAGTGCATATTTGGGGAGGACCGAGTCGAAAGCAAAAAATGACTTGGGTTTGACGTAGAAAAGCGTTTACAGAGTGCACAAAATACACCTTTCGAAATTTTCAAAATGGCACCATAACATAGAAGTCCAAAATAAAAAGTCATCTCTGATGACTCAACTCGTTACGAGGAGATCTTTAATATATGCTAACAGACTGTCACATAAAGATAAGATGTATATAACGTGACAATCAAAGTTTTTTAAATACGCAAGTATCCCCGTTGCAACGAGAATGTTAGGATATTTTTATTTTTTATACAGGGTGGTCCTCGTAACGGTCGCCACGATTTTTAACGCACTTACAATAATCTGACAAAAAAAGTCATAAACAAAAATTTTTCAGTTTTTAACCGGCAACAAATTGCAATAATAAAAATTGACTAAACATTTTTTTTGGTCAATTTTTATTATTGCAATTTGTTGCCGGTTAGAAACTGATAAATTTTTCAAGGTAAATTATATTCGACGACAACTGGCTAAATTGATTAATTAGAAATATTCTTTCTACGTTAGCGACCATGGGTTTTGGTTCATTTAACGAGCAGAATTTTAATAATTTTTAATGCTAATAAGCATCTATAAGATCTTCTCTTCCCCGAAAAGAATTTATTGCGAAAAATATTACTTCAGCCAGGATCAATTTAGCCAGTTGTCGTCGAATATAATTTACCTTGATTTGTTATCTATTACTGGCGTAAGAGAAAGACGTTATTTGTAGTTTTATAAATTTTTGTTTATGACTTTTTTTGTCAGATTATTGTAAGTGCCTTAAAAATCGTGGCGACCGTTACGAGGACCACCCTGTATATTAATTTTATTGTAAAATATATTATATATTTGAATTAACATTTTATATATTTTGGTTAATTTTGAAGTCGGGTCGGTAAAAGAAATGAACGATTTCACGATTTCTTATAAAACATTTGGTTTAATCGCGCCGTTAATTACACGTGTGTACTTATCATCGTC
The DNA here is from genome assembly GCA_003063835.1 of Aphaenogaster floridana. Classification (NCBI taxonomy): domain Eukaryota; kingdom Metazoa; phylum Arthropoda; class Insecta; order Hymenoptera; family Formicidae; genus Aphaenogaster; species Aphaenogaster floridana. Next base: position 477,218 of record NJRP01000122.1, on the reverse strand, counting down.
TGCGTACGCTCCTTGGATCGGTTACCTCTCACCTTCCGCTATTCTCAATCTCTCTTTTTCTCTCATAATATTTTCTTTGAAAGAACATTACGAGTTTGAAATAACAGTTTATTGTTAACCGTTGGCTAATTATATTAAATATTCCTTAATTATACATGTAGCAAGTCCTTGTAACAAATATTAATTGCTGCTATCAAAACAGACGCACTCAAGAGAGAGAGAGAGAGAGAGAGAGAGAGAGAGAGAGAGAGAGAGTGCATCCGCGACATTAACTATGTAAGCTTCTCTAAGAAACGGAAAAAATACTCGTTATATGTGCTAATCGATCCACGGGCGTCAAGTATAGAATTTATAAATGTGTGTATTTGTGTGACTGTATTTAATATAAGTGTGTGTGCGTCCAAAATAAATACCAGCAAATATAGCGCCTAAGCGTTGTGGCTATGTAATCACCACAATATTAATTCTCTCTCTATGTTACATAATATATCATATAGTCAAACGTTCGACGTCTAACAATAAGACGATCATTTGCAAAGGGTGTATCACATCGTTCAAACAGTTGTTGTCAGAAAGAGGTGATCGACTTTAAAGTTTAATTTTCGCTTGTTTACCGACATTGTGCGGAGTACTCCGAATGGAAAGATCTGCGGGCAGAACGATGCGCCGCGAGGCGTGCTTTCCAAGAGCGAGGGGAAGATCCGCATCTTTTCGTTCTCCGCGGGATACTCGATAACGACGACCCTCTTCTTCTCTTTCTCTCTCTCTCTCTCTTCCCGGTATCCTGCGGGCTCACTTGTACACGTCGCAGCACCGACGACTCTCCCTCGCCTAATCCATTATTCCGCGTGACCGACCGCGAATGATTTCCGATATATTCGATTTTCGAGAGGCCGCTCGATCGCACGTGGATTATCTCTCTCGAGCGGCTGCGACGCGCTCAATGGTCCAGCGAGAATGTTCGATTCGCTCCACGCTCGTATCACGGAAAACGAGATCGCAAGAATGAACAATGCGGGCGCTGGAGTTGTTTACCCGGGGGGAACACGCCTTATTCCACCATAATAGTTTAGAAGATGGATTCGAAGAATTTTTCTCCAAGAATCTTTTGACTTTGATTAGCGATACAATCGCTTCGCGATAAAAATGTCAAAAGTTAACTTCTCCACTCTTTCGCACATTAAAAAAATTCGCAAATTAAAAACTTTACCACCGTTATAAAGGTTTTTGCATAATTACCGGGCGAGCCGAGGTAGGAAGTGCCGCGTCCCGAGTTATGCCGGATTTTTCCCCCGCAATTAATTATTGTCCGGTCACCCTAATTAATTAGTCATTCGATAAGCGTGGAGATCCCTGCGCCAATTAAGACCTCAGCGTCTAGGATCGGGCCTAGCCCCGACGCGCAGCGCGTTTATGTCGGCGCGAGGAGCTCTCCGGCTCACGATCGTGCAGGTTTAATGGAGGAGGTAATCGATGGAAGCCGAACGTATCGCCACGATAAAGTCTAATCGACAAGTATAAACATCTCACGCGGTACATAATCAAAATAAAAGTCCGCCGTTGACGGCGCGGTCACGAAGTAACTTAAATAAATTTACGATAAGTGAGGTGATACGTTCATAGTGATCATGACATTCGCAGCAATATTTATAATTTTATGAGACAACTTTATAAGCTAATTGGCGCATGAATGCTTCTCCACTATATATTTATTAATGTATAAATCTAACGATAAGATTATATTTTCAGAATTTCGAAATAATTGGAATCGTAAAATGGGGTACGGCAACTGCAGCACTAAATCTTTTCAACTACACGTCACTTATCTACGCATTGATGCATTCTTCATAACTATTATAGGTAAACTTTATACTAATTATTAATGTTTAATGTTATTAATGTATACTAATGATTAATGTTTTTTATATTATAATCACACATTCTTTAATCTGGATATGTAACCTTTTTTTTGTTAAATTATATCAGTATTGTAATTATTTCAGTAACCATAGTTCCTGTTACAAACAAAATTTTTATTTACAGTAAATTTTTATAACAATTTAAATTCGAGATAGGCCAAGACGATCATAGCAGATCTTAGTGCTCCAATAATATTAATGTGTGATTTTTAAACTGCGCGCCGTTACTATCGGACTTGAAACGCAGCTCTTTGAAGTATCATTAAATTAATTATCAATTTAATGTGTGATGTTCAAAGAGCTGCGTTTCAAGTCCGATAGTAACGGCGCGCAGTTTAAAAATCACACATTAATATTATTGGAGCACTAAGATCTGCTATGACTGTCTTGGCCTATCTCGAATTTAAATTGTTTTAAACATTTCGCGGTCTAGTCAATTTGATGTAAATTTTTATATTTTAAAGATTATTAGAAGAGGCAAGAAGTCGTTCTCTGACTTATTCTTTAACCCTTCGTTGTCACACATGGTCAAATTGACCCGTCCTCCGACTCTTTTCCGGAAGTCTCTTTTTCAGAATTTACATCTTCATGAATTTTTTGGGACATGTTGTTATTTGATTTATTACATTATTATTAAGAAAACATATTCTGCAATGTTTAAAGTATCTTCCAGAATTTTTTCGTTTGAGTCGGATGGATAGTTTTGAGATGGCAGCCATTTCAAAATCAACTGGGTCAATTTGACCCAGTGTGACAAACGCGAGACCTCACAGAGGTGTGACAACGAAGGGTTAAATATCGACATCTACTCTTAGTAATTAACATTAAAAAGTATTTTCAATTGTGAGAATCGAGACGAAACCTCTCGATCGATCAGTCAGTCAACGAAATAAAGTCATTTCATTTCTGAACAACGCCTAAACGCATGCACAAAACGCCGGTACGAAAACAATCACTCACGCAAAAACGCATCCGTAAATGAATGAATCCAGATGACTCTAAGACGTTCCTTTATTCGGGACGGTTTTCTCCAATCTAGTTTCTGCGATATATGCAACACGCGGTCGCTTTTGATATACCGGGTAAGACAATGTAGCGGGTATGATTGGCTGGCGGCATAATTTCACCATTCGCTTTGACCGGTTATTTCACTCTGTCGCGAGCGTCAAAATGAGAAGAGCAGCCACGCGCGGAGGAGCATCACAGAGAAAAGAGCTCGACTTCTACGAAGGAAGAGGGAAGGTAAAGTCGAAGGACGGAGGGAGACCGAGCCATGGTCATTTTTCAAGAGTCCGGTCCGTAGAAACCTGCGGCAGCTTCTGCATCGCGACAAAAAGTCGCTTTTTCGTGGGGGTCCCTTAATGCGCGTTCTCTCTCGACGCTGCGAACGGGTGAAGCAAAAAAGAGGGATGAGAGAGAGGGTGAGAGGGACGCCGGGATTAATCGAAAGTCCGTCGGCGAAAATCGCCAGGACCTCGTATATGCTCGCTCACGAGCCTTACGATCCATCCGTTGCCGGTTGTCGGTGGTCGCCGTCACGACGTTTTGTCATTAGCCGCCCTGAAAATTGATACGGGTCTGCGTTGTGCGATTTAACTTGCGCCGCCGCCGCCGATTTAATTGACGTCAAATTGAAGCGTGGAGGGGGAAGATTGGATTCGCGAGAGCGACCGCGCTCGTCGAGACGAGCGGCGAAGAAGAGGAAGAAGAGAAGGATGAAGCCCAAAGTACAACTCCGAGAGCGGCTCGTTTCCGATCATCTTTACGACGCCATCAAATTTCGCGATGAAAATATCCTCCGACGGAATATTAAGTGCCCTTTGGTTAATAATGTCCTGCCTTTCTATATAGTCATTGATGCGATGTTTGATTATAGCCTCGTATAACGATGACTTACAATGTCGCCCGGACACCTGCTTCCTTCTGCTTTCTTGTGTCCGTTATTGACACCTCTTGATTGATTTAAAGAACTGATAAAACATACACAACGACACATACAACACGAACTCCTTTTTCCTTCTTTCTTTTTATTTTTTCTATATCATCTACCGTTAACATATTGTTCACATGTAATAGGCATAAAAATATTTGTGAAATAGGTATTTAGTTCTTAATATTCCGATTCATTGTTACACGTTAATGTGATAATCAAAGCAAACCGAGTTTAATCCTTAAGTACGCAATATATGTATCTCGTTGATTTATGTAACGCTTTCGCTTTCTCCATTGTAGAAACGTAAGCGAGCAAGTTTTGACAGTTATAAACACATGAATAATAGGGCTTAGTTTCTGAAATAAACGGTCGAACCTGTTATCGCGATTCACAATAAATCCTCCTCACGATAAACAAACCGACGTTTGTTCCGGTTGGAATGTAACGGGAAGTGCGGCTTCCCAATATAGACGTTACATAAATGTTCGTGAATGTCGATGAAAATCACCGAGAAATGACTTGTACCATATTTGCCATCGCGATTACACGAAGAAGAATGCTTTTTCGTTCTCGCACGAATCCCCGTGATGCGTGCAAACTCGTTCACGAATGAATTTCGCATGAGCTGAATTTAGATCCATACAATCCAGTTGATTGCACAATAACGCTCGCATTTAATGTGCACTACCGCAATGAACTTTTACGTAAATCGAGCATACTGACAGCCGCCTCTATTACTATGTCTATCGGTACGTTTATTACCATGTCTATCATGCGTTTATGCGCCTCGTTTCGGTCAAGACTTCTTACTTAATTTTACACACGCTCACAAGGGTTTACGATTACCGTTTCGCGTTGCTGCTATCGGCGATTACCTTCCGCATTTAATATCTTCCGCGGACAAATTGCTGCAGAATGTCGTAAGAACTGGTGCATAAAACAGCAAACCTCGTCGCGGATCAATGCATCCGCTACAACGCGGTCTTTTGGCTCGCCGCGAGAATCCTCAATTTGCGTCGATTAATCGCGCGCTTGAGCGACAATTCCGCATCGAGCGTATCGTATGTCCGACCCACACAAGTGACGTAAACGGATACATCGCAAAAGTAAGGAGCATAACGCCGGATTAACGCGACTTAATGGAACGCACACACACCCCGGTCATTTTCCCACCGTCCTAATTGTCTGAATTGGTCGAACTCGATAATCGTTACGTCGCCGACGTCGTTATGGCGACAAAATGGAATTTCGTCTTCCGTGCAACTATTCCGTAATAACGTGAAGGCATCGGTTTAAGAAATGCTTTCTAAAAATTTAACATGTATTTTATGACAGAAGAGATTTATTTCGACTCAACTGGCCAATATTTAATTTAAATCAATATATCGCGAATCGCGACATTTTTCGACCATGGGTTTTGGTCTTTTCTAAAAAGAGTGAAATTAATTTTAATGTAAAGAATTTGTTGCGAAAAATTTTACCTCAGCCAGGATTTGAACCTGGACCTCCCTTCAATCCGTGCGGGCGTCTTAGCCAGTTCGACAACCGAGGCATGTGGTAATATTTCTCGCAACATTTGATGATGTTAGAACACCAATACTTTAGTCAATGGTGATAAATAAACAAGAGATGGGATATTCTTCGCAACCACATGCCTCGGTGGTCGAACTGGCTAAGACGTCCGCACGGATTGAATGGAGGTCCAGGTTCAAATCCTGGTTGAGGTAAAATTTTTTGCACAACAAATTCTTTACATTAAAATTAATTTCACTCTCTTTATAGAAAGGACCAAAACCCATGGTCGAAAAATGTCGCGATTCGCGATATATTAATTAAAATTAAATATTGGCCAGTTGAGTCGAAATAAATCTCTTCTGTCGTTTAATATTTACTGGCGAAGAATATCCCATCTCTTATGTATTTTATGATTATTCTGATAGAAATTTAATAATTTTCGCGAAAAAAATTAAGACTGATTTTTATTAGGAAATCATTTATTATAATCTTTCGTAAAATGATACACTTAAATAATGTGTTTGTAATTATTATAATTTTAATAAATTTTCTTCTCTGAAATTATGTCAGGAAGATGTACTATCTCTCTCCGGAAAAGTATTACGTGTACTATGTTTGTAAAATAAATATCAATAGACACGTACGGTGAACAGATAAATTATATACAGATAGCAAGAGTTACTGTGCAAGAATTGTTTTCCCGGCAGAATTGAGTTATCTACATGCAGCAATCTCATTCACACGTAATCAAACTCACACGTCTTGATGAACATGCATTAGCGAAGCACGCTGTATGACACGATGCCAAGTGACGGTTCTCCAGTCTGTGCGCACACATATCGCGAGATACTTTTACTTCTTGCGCAAGCGTCTCGCTATTATATCTCGCCGCGTCGTTACGTGCAATTTGCATTTTCCATTGAAGTGACGCGTGCGCGCTTCCGTTTTCACACACTCGATGTGGAAGTCGATACGGATCGTCGATTGGAACAGTCCGGCGGACCTTGTGGGCCTCGAAGCATTCGATCGAGTGATTATCGAGCTCACCTACGATATTCAATTTGCGTTATAAATAGTCGCGACGCATGATCGACATACCGTAGCGATAATGGCCGGCTTGCCGCAGCAATAATTATCGCCTCGACCGTAATCTCACTCGTATGATTGTATGATCGAGAGCTATTATGGTATAATGTTCGCACCAATTGCCAATCTATATTTACACGTGTTAGCGTTTAACAGAGAGAGAAGAAATATACTTTTTATACGTTTCTGTATGGTATAATTTAAAGTAGGAGAGAGCTGCCCTTATCATTAAGGAAAAAAGATAGACAAAGATGTATTAAGAATAATAACATTTACCCGGAAAAAAATGGGGAAAATGAATCTTTTTCTGAAAACTTTATATGGGGCCCCTTGACCCCGGGCTCCGACCCTTTCCAAAAACCGTCTACGGTCTAAGTGAGAGTATCATGAGAAAGTATATCAAATTTGGTGGTTCTACATTGAAAACTGTAGATTTGCATAGCGGACAAACATACATACATACATACAAATATACAAACATACATACATACATTCATTTTTATATATATAGATATATAGATAGAGCAAAAAAACTGTGATCGATTTGAAATGTTAACAAAAATGAAAACATGAACACATTTCTCTCTTTAGAGGATAAAAAATCAGTCCTGTTAAGAATAAAGAAAATATAAAACTTCAACTTCAAAAAGAATATTCATGGTCTTGATAATTTCCTCGTTGCTCATAAATATACATGGGGTGACAAATGATTACAGTTGCGAATATATCATTAGAGTTTCAAGGAGGGCGAAAGAATTCGCCTTGAGAGCTTGATCTCTCCTGCCCGACACACTCGGCTGACGATGTTATTATGGTTAATCATTTGATTCACTTCTACAATATGTGGAACTTATCCTCGATTAATAAAGCATAAATCATAGATTACGCACGTAGATTGATCTAAATTTTTTGCGAGATGTAATTTTCGCGAGGTCAAGAAGAATAATAATTCTCTTGAGTATAATGGCGGTGAGTCCAAGCCATCGATATATGAGAATGATCTCTGTGTTCGAAAATAGGTGTAAAGAAGAATCAGTAACGATTCTTGTCGTCAGTACCGCATCGAAAACTAAACTTAACAGAATGATATTAGTTTGAATCCTGCCGACTAAGTGTACGCGGAAATGTTTGTCGACAACTTCTCGAAACGACCAGCGGGTGATAAATGAGGTTTGCCAGGAATTCTCTTAATTATTCCCGACGCTCGGATGACTCGCGCTTTTGTCGCTTTCTTCTTTCTCTGCGAAACCGTCGAAGATGCATCGCGGTCGCTGGAAACGTTATCTCGATGGGATCATTGACCAGATTCTACGAGATTCTTTCGGCTTGTTGTACGGCTTGCAGTATGCGCGGCGCGGGAGGATGCAGGTAGTGCATGCGCTGAATCGCGTGCTCATCGCCGACCATAATCCGTTTCGACGCAATCGCGATTACGTTCGAGCGCTATGCAAAGTCGCTCTTAATCTTAATTCCGATCGTCCAGTCACTAAGACCATGAGATATGTACGATACGACATTGCGGAATCGTCCTTCGCAAAGAGATAAACTGGAATATTAGACAACTATTTCAAGACGCGCAAGATTTTCGATAATCCTCTGACACTGATGCAAGTGATACGAAGATTATATAAAAAAGTATAATTAAAAGTATAGTTAAAAGTTGTGTAAAAATTAAAAGTATCTATTATTCACTAGAACGACAATCTTATTCCTAATCTCTATCAAGTTTAAAGTTTATATTTAATTATATATTTAAACACAAACAATAATTCGAATAAAAATTTCATATTTTTTATGATTCATTTTACAAATGTTTTCTCATTATACTAAAAATACACTAAAATGGTAGCTATTAATATCATTTAAAAAAATCTATATCAAATGATAGTATGTCAAATGATAATCCGCGAAATGTCAACGAAACAGTTTTGAGTTAACAAGTAGTAAGTGATATCAAATTCCTACTTGATATCTAAGATTATATTTATCTTGACACTATTTCGCAAAGACGAAGTTTTAACTTCACAACAAACTTATTCTGCGCAAATGAAATTATATCGTCTTCCTAACGAAGAACTGTAATCCAGAATAAAAAATTACATGAATTCATAAACATCTTCATCTCCTCCTAAGATGTGAAGAACAATATTAAATTAATAATATTAAGCAAGCTACCATAATTCTAATTTCGAGAGATCAGAAAATTCGTTATATGTGCAAATAATCTATTAACAATAAAATTCTTTTTCCTAAATTCGTTTTACTATATTTTATATTTTAATATATTTTATATTCGATTAATTGAATAAAAAATATACACATTGATAATATTAATATTTCATTATTGGCTAAAAGCCATTTATGATAAACAGGGTGAGGTAGAATATAAATTTAAAACTTGTCTCGGAATACGTCAAATACGTCCTAAACCAAGGCGATACTTCGCGTGAATGAATGCTACGTGAATTAATCCGACACGTCCGCTCGACGCGAGTTCCGATTAAAACGAGTGCCGAGGATGACGCCCGTTACGCTAAACGATATCTCGCGATATGCCCTTCGTGCGAGATACGCACGATTTTTCCGCGAGACTGCACGCTATGCGTGAGGCAACACTGTAAATTTTCCCGTTTGTGCAGTTACACCCGTCAAATTCTTCTCATAAAATTCCTTAATCCGAATCTCCTTTGCTTTTAAACATAAATAATCGTTCATTGAAAACAAGATTTGCATTTTCCATATGTCTACGTGGTTATAAATAATCCAGAATTTTACGTAATAAAAATTAGCGTTCCGCAATTTAAAAAGCTTGAATTAAATATCCCTACAAATATCCCAAAAATTATACTTTTTACGAAAGATGTAGAAACGCAATCACAGAATCACAATCATCCGTTTTACCTATTTCTCTTCTAATATCTGACAAGAATTCTTTAATTTAAAATTAATCAATGTTAACTTTCTTGTTCCTCCGTAATGTTTTCACGTCATTTTCTTAAAATAACGATGTTGTCACGCGGGGATGACTTCTTTCTGCTTATTATTCAAAACACTAGATGCATAAAATCATAGTATAATTTTTGGATCACGGCAAGACGAAGTCTCTGTCTCCACGAGATGAGAATAATAATAATAGTATGAAACACATCGGCCTCCTACTTTGTGCCCTTTCGCCGTGTGGACAAATCTTCATAGTACCGCGTGGTCTAACGACCCGACCGAGAGCGACGTGTTACATGGCGAAATCCGAAAATGTCTGTTGTCACCATGCCGGTCACGTAGTTATCCGCCACTATCAGAGAAACGGGTTCTTCGAATCGCTCGAGATCCTTATTTTTTCCCCTCGCGTCACCGTCCGAGTTCCAAGGAAACGACCCTTGCTTCGCGACCGGCTGTACGATCCAGGCGTGACCTCTCGTCTAGGTTTCCATCCCGTGGAAAACAGCCTCAGATAATTCACTTCTACAGATGGGATGCGTCATAAAACGTGTTTTAAGACGTTCAGGATTATACGTGCTGACGGCACATAGCAACAAAATGAACAAGGTTGTGAGAACGGAGTTCTATTTCTTTATTACTCGGCTTCTTGAAAGTAAGAAAGCGACACGTTTTGGACGTGTCTAGATAATTTCGTTAGGAAAAAGATGAAAAACGAATATATTGAGAAACGCAAACGTGATAATGTAAACCAAACTTCTAGACTTGACTTATATTTTTCTGGCTATTTAGAAACAAAACAACTGTTTCTTAAAAATTAAGATAACGTGACGGAAATAATTTTTTAATAAGAATATAAACCATACGAATGCATGCAAAAATGGAAATAATTATACAGTAATTTTAAACATCGTAGTTGTCTGCAACGTAAGAATGGGGCACCGACACAAAATACTCCTGACGTCTCGCGAAAAGGCCAGGTGCGAGCTTCAGCTAGGAGCTCCGAGGAATTTGACCCCTCGGGGTCAATTCGCAACCCGTTGCAGGCCCCAAAATTGCTGCGGAGGCCGCGCTTGATCAAGATCCGCCGTTAATCCATCCTGGGGTTAAGGAACACCACTGGTCTTCGTTTTGCCTCGCCTCCGCTCAATTAAATTCTACTTCAGGGAGATTATTTCATAAATCACATCCTGTCCCGAACACACGCGCAGACGTCCCCCCCACCCAACCATTTTCTCACCCACTTGTTCCTTCACCACATAACAATTTGCCACTATTATTTGAAGGACGAGACAAAGGCAAGATCATTAGGACGCGTTAACCCTGTACAGGTTACTAGTGAGAATACTCATCACTTGATATACATAATTAGATCTATACGACTTCAGCTAGTTTTTACTTTAAAGGGTAAATTTTTATTCTTATTTTCCCATCCCGTAACACTGATCTGTAAAGAGTTCACAGAGAATAGGATTCCGTTCGAGGCGGGTCTGAGAAAATGCTCATCGAAGCAGGAAATAGCTTTTCCAAGTATGTAATATCTTTATTTGTTCGCGTCGCGTCACGGAATTCCAGCGCAGGAGGTTAGCTCGTCACGCATGAGGGATAATGAGTGAAGAAATGCGCTGGTTATGCAATTCGCGAAAGAAGCGAAGAGCTAGTCGTCCGTACGATACAAAAAAACCCGCACGCTCGCATTCTTGCATAACCCATAGATCGATCGCTACCACGGTCGAAGGAAAATTCTCCGCGTTTCACGGGTGTCTCGGTCCAATGCGGCGGCAGCGCCCAGATGATATCCGACGAGATTCCGCGGGTTCGCGTGTCGCGGCATTTAATTATTTTCACGTCGAAATTTCGCGCTTGTGAAACGATGCTTGCCACCTCTCGCTCTTCGCCCTCATGTCACGGCGGCGGCATTACGGTATCCGGGTACCGATCCTACGTAACAATTTAATAGCATAGTATCTCCAACCGACACCACCTGGCGATCAGGTATGCCACATCAAAGTCTTTATTAGACCCGATTGAACGTTACTGCGGCCCCGCCGTGCAATATCGGCAGAATGTCCGCTTCTCGTCCCATCTTCAGATGCGAACACGCCAGGTCCCAGTTACATTGATATTGATTAATTCTCATTTTCTCAACATCTTCTTTCTTTTCTCTTGCCGTTATTACAGACATAAAGTATATTATTCTACCATTTCAAAAGAGACAGTATATTTTTTATACTTAATAAAGACTAAAATCTGAATTTTAAGAGTAGTTCAAGAGTAGAATTATCAGTAGCACCATGATTAACCCCTCCGCGATCTTTGTTAGATGGTCGAAGCCCGATTAGGTATCTTATCTCTCACGTTCTGTTTCTCCTTTACTTTGTAATTTTAGCAAATAACCAGATATCTCGTGATCAAAAGCATCACGACGGCTTTTCTTTACCCTAATTTATCCCTCGATCTTTACATGAGAAACTATACGTGTTGCAAACGTTGTAAGCGAGTAACATGTATAGTTGCGATATTTATAATGTTGTCAAAATGTTAATGACAAAACGTTAGTTAATCAAATTTATTATCTCTCTTTCAAAAATTCTTCATACATTTATATAATATATATAAAAATAAAACCTCATTATAATATATTCTTAAATTTAAAGATATTTAAAAAATCATCTCTTTATTTAAATTTCAAGTTTAATTTTTTCAATGTTATAATTCAATTACTTGATTACCGTCTTGATAAAATATTCTACTCTAAACTTGATACAAGCGTTACGTATTTTAATTCTACAAAATGAGTTTGTCGGTCACTGCAGTTGCCATTTATCATTTTGTAACATTTACTTTTCACTCGCGCAGCTCTGAAAATCAGTGACAGGACGAAGATGAATATATCGAGTCGTGCCAGCTGAGGAACGAACGTTGTCGATGCGCCGACAAAGCCTCTTCACGCCACGGTAAGCGACTTTAAAGTAGATGAAGCATCTTTACACGCATGCTCTCGCATACACGCAATGCGCCGACGTCGCACCGATATAATTCAATATAATGTAGGGACCAGCGACATTATCTGGTCCAGTGCAGTCAGCTCGGACTCGAGCTTTGATTAATCTCGACTCGATCTCAATGAAGCGCGGATTTATGGTCTCCTCGCACGGCCGGGCCTTAAGTCCGCCACTTAAACCTGTTTTTTGGCGAACTCGTTTCTTTTTCGCGATGAGTTTTCTTTTGCCTCTCTTTTTCTCTCGTCAAATCTCCTCTTTGCCCTGAGATTCTATTATACCTTTCCATCGATCCTCGCTGACCGGAACTCGTGCCACCGCATGCGAATCCCGGGCGGAATCCTCTACCTTTTGATCTTCCACCTTGATTCTCGTATTTCCATCCTCGGTAACTTCCGAGAAGTTATCTCGTTAACATCGCCTCATTATCTTTCGCGTTACGTTTCTCAACGTTTTGTCGAATTACACGCAAGTTGGATATTCCTATTATCCTCCCTCCCATATCGACTCTCGAAAAATTGTTCCGAGACGATTGTGTATTAATAAAACGTTTAACTTTCTCTGATACATCTACTTTCTCGATCGACATCGTTCTTCGTCATTGTCGTACAACTCGCGATCGGACCACGATTGCATGTCGGAACTTCGCGAGCGGAACGGAGGTAATTTTCAACGTAACGAAACGCCGAATTAGGAGCAAATCAGTAATGGACCGTGAAATCGAGTCTATGAATTCTCGTTGCTTCGCATCGTTACGCATTTCGCGTTCCGGGGACCGTGCTCAATTGGTAATTACGACAAGGAGACAACCAACGACGCACCGCCGACACGTCCTCGTCCACCTGCGTCGAGATGCATTTCTTTGAATGCACTCGGATATTTTTGAAAGACCGATCGGCGCGGCGGCGGCGGCGGCGGCGGTGGCGTGCGGTTCGCTCTTATTCGTTCGCATCTTTGTTGCGGATCCGCAGCCCTCTCTCGTTCCACATATGCAGATCCCGATTGCTCGTAGAATCGATTATCCGCGGCCCGATCGTGACCGTGCACGTTCACGCGATGCACGCGCGCACCGCAACCCCGGACAAATGAGAGATTCCTGGCTGCTGAGCTGTGGCCTCGCTTCGATATACGCGCTAGCGATTTCATACTGTTCATTCCGGCCGTTTCTTTCTGCCGCGCGTGCTTACGTTACGATGCTCCTATCATTAAGATGAATCAACGGCGACTATTTTGTGTTGAACGAGTCGGTAACAAGACCTTTTACTCTGGAGTAAATTTCAGGTACTCGCTTCATTTTAACGGAATTTTAATTTAAAGCCTCACTCAAATTTCATATTAAAAATAACAAGGTTCTCGCCGAGTAAATATCGCGTTAATATTTAACAAGTTGAATAAATTTTCTCAAGAAATATTGTATGTGTGAAAAAGAAAGAGAAGACATGTAAAAATAATTAGAAAGTCCGGTTTCTCGGCTATCTCGAGAGCAGCATTCCATCGATAATTATGCAGTGTCTTCAATGTCCGCTTTAAAATGCTCGACTTAAAAACGTCCCTGAATCTCGATCGAAATGCTCGTCTCAATGTGCACGTCGTGTAATCATTTCGGAGGCGCGATAAAAATATGTACAATGTGTTGCAGGGCAACCGTTAAGCATGTCGTCCGACTTACCTGTAAGATCCGTGAATATTCTTGCAGGTACCCTGGTGTTTGCATGGGTCCCTCTCACACTCGTCGATGTCGTCCGCGCAATTTGGTCCCGTGAAGCCAGGTGCACACGTGCACTTGTAGCTGTCCTCGAACGAGCGACACTCGGCCCCGTTTCGACAGGGCGACGAGGCGCAGTAATCCTGTCGCTCGCAATGGTCACCTGAAAAAAAAAAAAAGAGTGACGATGTTGTTCAACGCTTGCATCGACGCACATTCTCGTTATGCACGATCGAAAAACTCCACGGTTTGCAACGTCATATTGAGAACTCGAATCACGATTCAATTTAAAATTACGAGCTTCTCGTGTTGAGTTCGTTTATTTCTTAATTAAATGACTTAATCTTCTTTTATTGTCTCAAACGGATATTACTTTAATAAGATTTGAAACTCTAACTCTTAAGTACGGAAAAATATTAATTTAAAAGAAATAGAATTAAAGATAAAATTTTTTAAATTGTTTTTCTGTTATCGGTAAATATATGACTCTAAGAAAATTTAAAATATTTAACAAGTATCTTATAATATTACCTTCCTATTAGTACCTGCCTATTTGAATGTTTTCAATTAATCTCTCTCTCTACTTTAAAAAATTAAATGTTGCAAATGTATATGTACAGAATAATACAATAACTATAATATTGATCTTAAATTGACCATTCTAGCAGAAAATAAAAACAAAAATTACGTAATTTGAACACTACCAAATAAAAACTTAAAATTAACGTAAAAGTATTGGAATCAATCAAGAATGTTACTAATAACTAATTAACTAATTCCACACGAGTATAGTTAAATGCCACGAACTACGAAGTCACAGTTATTTTATTAAAATTTATGTTAAGAGATTTTATTTGCACACATGTACAAAAAATTACACAGTATTTTAATATTCGAAGGACTTGCAAACTCACATATTTTCTATGAGAGCTTGGACGTTTACTCGCTAGATCGTCATAAAGTATTTTTGGAACCTTTAAGAGTCGAATGTTACAGCATAAAAACATTAAAATAAAAAAATTTTGTAGATGAAGATCCCAGCGAAGATAAGAATAAATTAGCTCGGCATTTCTTGTCGACTAGCATTCGGTCCGCAAGTATATCTCTTAAGATGGCGGTAACCCCGGAAGGTGGAGCATGTATCTAAGGTAAGCGTTTCTCTTTCCCTTCCCTTCGCGGGCTACTGATTAGTGGAACTAATTACCGGAGTCGCTACTTGTTCTCTTGTGGCCAAGATGTCTTTGCTTCTGCGATCTGCTTCGTGCAATCGCTATATCTTTAACGGTGCTCATTGTTCAAGTATATTTTAGAAAGTCCTCTTCTTGATTAATTCGTTGAACAAGATTACATATTTTATATATCAAGATCATAAGTTTAAAAAGACGAATTTTATATACGTATTTGTAAACAATTTATATCCACCTCCTAAACTTCTTTCGCGGATAAAAATATTTTTAAGATAAAATTTAACTCATTGCGTTAAAAAGAATAATTATTAATATATTCCACGATAACACAAGAATAAATATTGATATATAAAATGAGCTAGTATCATCTTAAAATCGGTAAATTATCTCTCCGAATCATCGAGAGTTCACTGAGAGTGCAGGAAACTGAGCACCACTCGTCCAAAGGTACCGCCGCCGCGCCGCAGCAAAATGCCGCATGATTCTTCGCCAATTATCCTACAAACGCACACTTCAACCTACCTTTCCTTCCTTCTTCTGCCTCTTTCTCTATTTTTCATTGCTTTTCTTTTGAAAGTTCTCGTGTTTCTAGATTTATTCGTCAAGCATACCAGCACGTGCTTTGATACTTTACTCTGAGGAACAGTTGTAAAAGATATAATCGTACTCTTCAGCACCGACTTCCGCGATTTACGCAAATTTAATATTGAAATTAAAGTAATTCAAGATAACGGCTACGTTTTAAATATTATATATAGAGATAATTTCTGTTTTAAGAATTGATGCAAATCCCGTCATCCGATATTACATACACATACATACGCATAGAATGTCTTTTAATAGCTCAATGCAAATTTACAGTTATAGCTCGGTCTCGACGTTTCTTTATGACGCGCAGCACAATGCGAACTGGTTAATTGCAACACGTTATCGTCCTGTCTATCTATTAACCTTGCTATTCAACCCACGCGAATCGATAAGCATATTTAAGTATTCGATGACTAACGCGCGGCCTATTCATTGTCGGACTTACGCAATTATTCCCCTTTAAGAATCCGCATAGTTTTCCTTTAACACCTTTGACAACCGTAACGAGGTGGTTTTGATCATTTTATCGCAATTAGTCATTTACACATTCATTTTTACCGACATTCACGGTGATCCTTGATAAGCAGAGTTTCGAATTGCGAATCGACAAATCTTATTATATTCAATAAACGTAGAAATTATTTTCGCGTGATTATAGCACCTCGAATTTCCTCAAAATTGTAAAAATAACAGTTTCAATTTCTGATCGCAAGTATAAAGATATGAATTATTTACTGACCTGTGTATCCAATGCTGCATGTGCACACATACTCGTGCAAGGACTTCAGATTGCATGTGGCACCGTTGAGACAGGGCGAGGAGTCACAAGCGTTCTCGATGGGGATTTCGCACAGGCTGGCGGTAAAACCGACAGGACAGGAACACGTGAAGGATGGGGTGCCACCCCCGATGCCTTCTCGTACCCTGCATGAGCCGCCGTTTTGACAGCGCGACCCCGTATAGCAAGGGTTCAAGTGTTGACAATATTCTCCCACATATTTTGATGTGCAACTGAAACAGGATTACGTCACGATTAAAGGATCGATATTATCTCTCGTTATTATAAATCAATATAAGCAATAATTTTTAACGGTAGATCGATTACACGAGAGAATTGCATAATTTTATGCGTTATAATTATATCTTTGATTTAAGTAAACGTTCTTAAGAATTTCGCTATTTTTCAAAATTACCTAGATTTTTAATTAATCGTATTATAAAATTTTCTTAATTTCTAAATAGAAACTTTTTCTATGTACATATATAACAAGCTTAATAATTTATTGTGCTTCAAATAAAATTTTCAATTAACAAAATTATCGTAATTTCTTCTATTCTCGTTGCATAAAAGGTTTTTATAGAATTATTTATTTTATGGAATCACTTATTGCTGCAATTTCGAAACGCTCTAAGAATAAATTAAAACCTGATCATTAAAGATCTCAACATCCTGTTATTATGGACCTCCTTCATATTAATAAGAGGAATATTAGTAAGAGATAAATGTATGATATGTTGACTGCTTATATACTTCGGATACACATAAAGGATAGACATCAGATTCTGACGACCAAAGAATTCACTCTCTTAATGTATTTATAATTTAAGGTATGGGGGTTCTTTTCGATATTTTTTATGTATTACATAGACTGAGAGGATGACTAAGTGAAGTCGAAACGTCTCTATTATTATATTTAACTTTTAAATGAAATAAATTTTTATCATTTCTTTTCGATCCATTAATTGCTCGTTATATTGACCTTCTATTGTTAATGTTTTCTATTACTTAGTAATGCGAGCGTTTCACATATTTTAAAATAAATTAAAAGTTCAACAAGAATTTGCTTCATTTCGCTAGAGATTATATTTTTTACTCTGAATTCTGTATAAATGAAAAAAGCGGAGGGACAGCAGCATCTTGATCGAGGTAAGCAATTTCAAGGAGAACTATAATGCGTTTTCGCGAAAAGGTATCTCTCGTATTGCGGTCGAGACTTCCACGAAGGTCCAGAAAGACGAAGAGTCCGGGTCCGAGCTTTGTGACTGACCTGTTACAAGTATCAGTAGATTCGCCAAGCAAGTATCTAAACTTCGTGCGCTGCACCTCTTATAATTTCTGTCGAATTCATCGTTCGCGTGAAGTAGCATGAGAAAAAGAACGCATGTTCTTCCAGACGAGAAAAAAGTTCTTTCGTGAGCTCTCTCCACGCCGAGCAACTCATTTACAATATGTTTCTTGGGTTTCTTGGAATTGTATCGCATATTATTTAAAAATCAAATTATTCCTACTTTCCGTATCAAATGAATTGTTTATAGTTTGTTTTTATTAGAAGTTTAACAGTTTGTATGCTTGCGATCCCATATTCAATCGCCACCAACGTTTGCCGATTTAAAAGCTTCATAAAATTGCCATAAAAGTGACCGATTAGATGCACAAATACCGTTTCAATGACAGGGTCAACGATCGCGTTTTCTCGATAAGGAAATTATTGCCGTGTCCTGTCGACTTTCGCGACAAAAAAGCGATGATCTAACGGGCCTAATGATCACCGGACGAGGCTCGCCATGCGATCGATCGTTGCTTTTACATTGCAGTCACATCGATATGCGAAAGAACCTAAAGGAACTAGTACCCTTAAGGTAACTTGCGTCTTCTTACGCTGGCCGACCATAAAGATTTTTCTCAACTGCGCGTCCTTTACGGCGATCTCACGTAGCACGCATATTACTTTGAAAGGACTCATTACTTTGAAAGGACCTTCGTTATCTTCTTACGGCACAAGACAAATTGCGGCGCGTTTATGAAACGAATTCACTCGCTTTCAAGTTTAACACGTGCCATATTCACGTATATAATGTGGTTTTATCATTCGATGGCATTGACCTATTTATCTCAAAATTGCTATTTAAACGTGCCATATACCTCGCAAAATAGCATTGAAAAAACTAATCTACTGAATCATTTACAACTTGGAAAAACGATTGAAGGAATCGGACAAAGATGGTAGAAGCTTTTATGGGGACAGTATTTTAGTTTACAAACCTTAGTATACTAATATTATATAATTTTGTATAGTTAGAGTGTTACAATTTAAAAATATGTACTCAAATGTATATTCAGTAATATGTATAATTAAATATTGTCTAAGAAGATATCGACTTTGGATCGTTTAAAAAGTTAGAGATTCAGTCCAAGTTGGATCTAAAAACACAGAGAGATTCAAGTTTCACGTGAAAGAAGTTCGTTTACATATACTTATTCTGTCAATGCAACCAACATTATAATACCCTTAAGCCGGCATCAATATACAGTATCGAGCGCATTGTCCTGCAGCTGCAGCTGCATCGCACTGGGTCTCGTCTCGACTTCTTTCACCGCTTTCCATCGCGTATGTGCACGCGCGGTCGCTTAGAGAGCTACGGTCAGTATCTCTATAAACGGAAACGACGATTCCACGGCCATTACTTGCTCAACAACGAGTTTCTTCTTGGCTGCCGGTCAGGGCCGGCGTGCATCGCGCCATTCGGATTTATTGACTTCTACCCGCGAATATCCGTCCTCGAACCACGCAGAGATGTAACGAGAGTACCGCTAATACGAGCAAACTAAAGTCACTTGCAACAAATTGATTTCTTCTCTCGAGTAATAACTTTCTCTTTCGTATGTAATATGCCACTGAGAAAAAAAATTTATTGAAAAAACAAAATATTTAGTCCGATACGTTCAATTAAAAACATTAATTGGTTTAACTGAACATTATTTGAATTAAAAAGGGTACAGTTCATTCATGTCAACCATCAAAATTTTTTAATCAAGAATTAGTTAATTAATTAACTAATGTTCAGTTAAACCAACTAATGTTTTAGTTGAATGTATCGGACTAAATATTTTATTTTTTCAATAAATTTTTTTTCTCAGTGCAGATGTTACAGTTGTGGAAATTTCGTAAGAAAGTAATATACAATAAAAAAGATTAGGATATTAGATTAAAGAAAAATAGTATGCAAAAAATATAAATCGTAAAAAATAATTTAATCTAAATCTATAGTACATTAGTTAGAAGGGTGTAACGCAGCGTGTAATACTATTGCAAGAATATAAAACGCATGCAAATCATTATTTATTTATAGCATGTATGCTACATTTATGCATTTAATTTAATAGCCTGCATGCATATTTCATATGCATCAATGTTTCAATCATTTGAATGAGATAAAGGAGCAGCATGAAAAGCGTACATGACGTTAACGCGGCGTTCTATCGAACGATATCTGACGTGATAAGCCGGATCGGAGATGTCGCGCGAACGAGATTGTAATTATCGACGAATGTTGCAACATATGTACATCCTGCTTCTGGATAATCTTGCAAACACTCAGATAAGTATCCTTCTTGTAAGCGCATAGATAAGAACAAATAAGCGACCGGGCGGCCGAGGGCAGATTCGTGTTATGCAAATTATCAGCTCTACGTTGCTCTCGATCTGCAATGAGATTGCCGTGATTCCGGAAGTGTTTTATCAATTCAACGCTCTAAAGGCCCGCCTTCTCTATTTCGCAACTGCGAACCGGTCACCCTAGAAGCCGTAAATTACATGAGCACCAGTGTTTAGTAAACGCGGCGCGGTTCAACGATAAGATTGTCGCGCGCTACCGGCGTGGCATGCAGCAGTTTCGCACGTTTATGAACGCGTACGAAAACGTTTCGCCGCAAGGCGAGACTCATCGTCCAGTTCGCTAATTGCGACGGTCATCAATTACAGAGTCATTTAAGCGCCAGTGCGGTTGGCGTTTCGAGCGAACGCGATTTACCAGAGAGAAGACAGGCCTGTGCGTCACGCGCGCGCGCGCGATGATACGTGATGGATGATCTAGAAAAACGCAATATTTATATGTGTACATTCTGTAAAGATTATCTGATTAATATTGTGAATTCGGAAAGGAGCACATTTTTTTTATTCTTTTACACCGATCATCTGATAAGTCTGACATTTATCTCAGGAAATAGAAATAACAATGTTAATAAACAATTTATTTAATCTCTCTGTTTACTGTTCATGCTTTTTATTATAAATATTTTCATACAAGCAACTCTATATATTTTTCAAATCCGAAGATCTTACACAGTGAAAAACATGTCAGAAAAAGAGAGATAGCTGAGATGTTTCTTATCAAAAAGTACAGCAACACCATTAATTTACAGAAAGATACGGAAAATTTAAATCCAATTTACGACCGAATAATTAAAAATGTGTGATCTTGTCCTAAATGTATTTATATATTTATTTATTTATATTTTTGTTCATCTTCTGACCTCATGCACATATCTCGAGT
>NJRP01000122.1:432181-455912 GCA_003063835.1 Aphaenogaster floridana | reverse complement strand
TAATTGACATTCTGTTATTGGCTACACAGCATTTAAATTTTATATTAATTTCTGTAAAATACTTTTTTATTTTTTGACACACAAACATGTAAGTAATTTTTCCTTTCTCTTTTATTTTTTTCGCTTTTTATTCATTTATCTTCTCACAGTGAGTTACTTCAGCTTTTAGGAATAATGATTTATTGGTACATCTCATGACACAAAAGATGTTTGCACGTTGGTCATATAATTTTACTCAGTAAGACATTTACACTTGAAAAGGACCCAAAGCGAGGGTCGAAACGTTGTGCTAAGAATTTATTTCTACAATAAATGGGCCAGTTAGGTCGAACAAAGAGATTAATAAGTTAATTATTTACTGGCGATAAAACATTATTATTTAATCTATATATTTTCTTTTCATATACATGCGCGGTTAGAAAAATACGATTGTGTTACGTCATATTGAATATAATGGCAGTAACAACAGTAGTAAATATTCTTTGTGTATTAATTCTCTTTTTAATTCATACATTGTAGTATTTATAATATAAGAATATTTATTAATAATAATACGATGTTACGAGATAACGGAAATCGGATATCTGTATTGTAAACTTCGTAATATATGAGAACACAGCTATTAATTATCATACATTATAACGTGTTCTATTAAGCGCTTCATTTTTAGGGTTAACTAAATAGTGTCTAACAATGCTAACTAATAACTCAAACAAACCTGTAGAATTTCTAAAATGTACCTCGTATTTCGTCGGCAAACATAATATGGAACTTATTAGGGTGCATCCTAATTGAGCAGGAAAACATAGCTTGTTCAAAGATAGTCAATAAGTAACATTATTATTAAAGCGCTAATCTTCACTTTAAATAATATCTTTCGAACAATTTTTATTTTTTCGTTGATTTTGCGAAATTTTTATTTTGCCATATTGAATTCACATTAAATAAAATTTAATTTGTTTGAAAAGTTTGACATATCTGATGCAAACGGAAACGAGAGTATCTTACATCAATTTTAGTTTCGTTTCGTATAATAAAGATTATTGAAATGATCGTACATTGTGCGATCGAGAACGTGGGAGTGCAAAGTTCCTACTGGCTCCATGCCAATTTCCGTGGTCTCTTCCTAGCTCGCGAACGAAGTTCTTAATTCGTTCACACGATAAATTAGTAGATGCTGTATTCAGGCGAGTTTAGATTACATCAAAAATATAATTTTTCTTTTTTAATATTTAATAAGGTTATATATTCAGTCAATCAGATAAAGTTTATTCAATGACGTATGATATATCGAATGAATTATTATTAAATCATTTGAAGCAACGTTTTCTATGAGAAGTGTAACAGAATTTCCCCAACTAGTCGAATCAGGAAGTCGATTACATCCGCGGACAAAAATCATCTGCGGAGCAAAATTAATAAAGCCGGATCGCCAGGATATTGCACGTGGTCGCAGCATCCAGCGTGGCACGTCGACGTGAAAGATCGATAGCCAAGATTTCCGTGAAGTTATCGCGCAGTATCATCCGGAAATTAACGGATCGCTCGCCGAAATTGCCTCGTAAATCCGAAAGATATTCCCCCACCTGGCTTGTTCCTGTCTCTCCCTTCGCTGCAAGACATGATGAATGGCCGTATGCGTTCCCCGTGATCTAAACAGGTATCTGATATTGCGTCGCGTGCAACACCGCGGTAGTCTTTAGTGATTTTGAGAGCTTAATTGACGAATAAACGCAATACAATGTGAAGCAATGCAATGTGGTAAAGAAATGATGATAAACGAAGGGGTGCATTAATACTGCACATTAATTTGCCATTAATTTAAAAGCAAAAAATTAGGAAAATTTTGAATAAAATAAGTAATTTGATTGTTCACGTATATTAAATAATTTTAGAGAAATAAGATTTAATTAAAATTCGTTTAAAAATATTTAATATTAAAAATCGATCTTTTGTGCGTGTGTGTAGATATTTTTACGTTTAATTAAAAACAATTTTACGTAAAATTTTTTCTATAAGTATATATATATATACATATATTCATAAATTAATAATTAGTGTTAAAAAGGCAAAAACTGTGCTCCTTTCCAATTCATTGTATTAAATGATAAAATTATGAGTAACAACAGTTTTTTTCTTCTAAGAACGTCTTTTAGTATTACTTCTGATATTTGCATAGAGATACAACTTCTGATGCACTTTATAGATGCACAACATGTTAAACGACGAGTATACGTCATACAAGTATACGTCAATATCGGCGGGCGAGATTACAAGTTGCCGTATTAGGAGCCGCAGCTTTTTCTTCTAAAACATTCGCAATGCGAGCGTGCGAGGGAGAAAAAGAAAGCGGACGAGAAAAGAAAAGAGAGATAGAGAGAGAAAAAATATAAAGGCGACTACCGTCATCCCCCGCCGATAATGCGCGGCACTTAGCACTAAAATGGCAGCCTCCGGTGTCATTACGAATCGTCCACTTAGCCGGTAATAACCCGGCAGTCCCAGACGGAACGGAAAGCCAAGCGTGAGCAAAACGAGCTCGAGCATCTCGAATCGAGGATCTCGGGGAGATGGGGTCTCCCTCTTTCCCTCCTCTGGTTGATCGTACATCAAGAATGACACGATAAATTCTCAACGAATTCCGCAAAACAATATTCATGCCAAATCTGGAAACTATGAAGAAAAGTATAATCATGACTCGCTGATTAATCATACTTAAACTGAGAATGCTGTTACTGCCGAAAAAATATAATAATTTTTCAAAAACCTCCATAAATTAAGGATATATTATTACATAGATTTTAAGATGTCGTCAAATGTTAATACATACAGAGATCAGATATTACATCATGGTAATGTTTCTATGACAAACCTAGCTTCGCTAAAAGTATGCCGTACATCATACTTTCCTCTCTCGTCGAGATGAATGATTTCCGGATGTCGAGAAATGTAAGTCATCGCCGCTTAAGAAGATAATTGTCGTAAACGAATGAGGATCAAGTCAATTGCAATGTTTCCATAATGAGGATTGGTAAGAGAACATTAATTGTTACTTTGTCAGCATCATGCAGAATATTTTATTTAATTTTGGTGCTTTTTTTTTATCTTTTACACTCAATAAAATTCAAATTAAATATCTATTGAAACAAATTTCAAACTTTCTTTAATATATATATATTTTTTTTTTTTTTAACTTCAGCTTACATCGCCAAGAAATGGACTTGATTTACAATTTTCCTTAACACACTCATATCATCCATATTCTATACTTCGTTTTTTGTTTTTCTTATTATCGCAACTCATAACTTTCGCTCTCTTACTTATTACACCTAAATTTTCTTTAATAAAAAAAAAGTACAATTTCCTTGTCTTTGTATAAGAGAAAAATCAATTTCACATCGAGGATGTAACATTCTATCGCTTAGACAGATAATTTCCAAATGTTGAGAAATATAAGTTGTAATTACATAAGAGGGATAATCACCAGGAATTGAGCGAAGGTGAAGGAAGATAAGGGTCGCTTATTATTGGCCGGCAGTGAGCGACGGATTTGGGACCGGAACCAACGACTTCGAAAGTAAAGGCATTTGGCCGCGGTAAATTCCCCGGCTTCTTTCGGCACGAGTTCGAATTACTTCGACGAACGAAAGAAGCGAAAAGGGAGCGAGAGGAAGGAAAGACAACGAAGACGAAGAGGTACGAGTATCCGCAGAGGGAAAAGAGAAACGACGAGCGAGTGAGAAAGGATGACGAGAGAGGAAAAGGGTAAAGATAGCTGTTATTGGTGGCTCTTAGGCGGGCAACACGCTTCGTCGGTCGCATTAACGACTCGACCAGGCCAGATCGTTCGTTTTTGTGAACGGTGAGAGATCAGCCGCCGCTTTTTCCGGCCACCTTGAACACGAGCAATTGCACTCGTCGAAAAGCGGACGTGCCGCATCGCGGCATCGAATCGACGATCGTTTTATGTAGGCGAGGAGCGCGAGCGATTTTTCGGCGGCGAATGATCGATCACTCAATGTCGGTCGCTACGTGATCGTCGTGATCGTCGCTCAAAGTTCCGCGGCAAGAAAGAATTTACGCGAACGTTCATACGATGGAGGTATCCAACCGATATTTTTCTCTATGTGTATAATATTAAATCAATTTTGTATCAAATAGGATATTTTCTGAAAGAAATAATATCTAATCAAACATTATAAAAAACAATCAATCCTAAAGCGATTAAATCTTAAGCAGATTAAAAATAGGACCCGTAAATTTAAAAAATGGCATTTAGTCATGCACTAATTGTAAGTTAAAATCGCTCTAGAATTGAAATTCCATTCCACAAACATTGATTTAATATTTTAAGATAATCTTAAATTAATTTCAAAAAATTAAACAAATCCTGAAAAAAAAACAAAAAATTGATAAATGGAATACCTAACCAGAATTATCACTTTCGAATTAGAAGTAAGAAAAGTATTGATATTTTAAGATACCGGCTTATATAATTTATATCTTCGCAGGTAAGCTTTCTAATAATATGTTAGGATCCCACTAAGATCTTACGAGCCTAGCATTAACATAATCTATCGAACCCTGAGGATAGGTAGGAGCGATTCCTCACGCCCTTTTAAAGGATTTTAATGTCCTTCTAACTTCCATGTTGTTCTAACTAGAGTTTAAATTACATACAAAATCATGCGATTATTCTATAAAAAGATGTAACGGAAATAATTAAAAGTATCGATACAACATCAAGATATGCAGGAGAAAATCTTTAATAGCAATTTCCGCCAGTGCGATAATATATTTATCCGGTTTCGTGCGTGAGCACTATCTAAGTATTGCGAAATATTCATAATTTTCCTGCTGCTAATGGACTTGAGATTAGTTAGTAAAATGGCGTGCAAATGAGATAATATAGTTAATAACGCCACATGATTTGTTACTTAAATATAAAATACAAGAAGAAAAGAGAAAAAGAGAACTAATTTCGTACACATCATGACGCAAGCACTTTGTTTATGATATGTAAATTAATACAAATTTTATAAAGCAATGAACGTTATTTTATCTACTTTCTTATCTTTTTCCGTCCAACAATTTTCATATTTTACGTATATGCTATTTTGCTCATTTCGCAAATACCAAAAAGTTTTGACATATTAGCACTTAAAATTAGCACTTAAAATTGCTACGTTTCGGAATCTCCTATTTGTTACGAGCGACGAAACTGGTTATGGATTACAAAGACAGTCGCGA
This sequence comes from Aphaenogaster floridana, assembly GCA_003063835.1. Classification (NCBI taxonomy): domain Eukaryota; kingdom Metazoa; phylum Arthropoda; class Insecta; order Hymenoptera; family Formicidae; genus Aphaenogaster; species Aphaenogaster floridana. The sequence goes on along the minus strand of NJRP01000122.1, from coordinate 450,662 downwards.
TGAATCCCAGAAGGCCGAACGTTCGTCTTGCGCGGAGGCGCAGTATCACGAAAACTCATCTAAAAGCCGGTCCTTCCAGGGGATAGTAGATGGAGACAGGGGAAGGATGCAGGTCTTCGGCACTAAGATCACCAGTCAGCCACCAGCATCACCACCCACCATCAATGCTCGGTGGACCGCCCAACCACTCGTGCCGGGTCCATTAGTGTCTCGGCTTGTAATTTGCCGCGCCGAATGTTAATGGACTTCGGGGATCCCCCCTCCCTACCCTTCATTCTCCTCCCCAAAAAACTCCTCCTGGTACACGGGTTGACCGCGTCCTTGCGTCTCAAGAACGGAAAGGATCAGAGTCTAGAAAACCGACTACCGACTACCGAAACCGAAAAAACGAACGAACTAACGGACACCAGTAATAAGAAGAAATATTCTTTGACTCACTCACATACACGTACACACACACTCTCTCTCTTTCTCTATCTGGGTCTAGAAGCGTGTAATTAGTCTTGGACGCTGATCACTCTGGCACCCGCGGCGACCGGCTAATTAAGAAACGCCACCGTAATACCATCGTCGTCGAATTAGCATCTATTAAAGCTGGGAGCGTCGCCGACAGAAAACCGATGCCGACTGTCCGAGGGAGTCCGTTGGTGGACGAGAGAGGTATGGTGGAAGGTCAATAGCGGTTCGTCGAATAATTAAGGGTCAACGGACGCGATCAATTAACGGCAGGCCAGAGACAAGGATCTGAGACTAGGAAGTTGTCGCGATTTGATCGTGCTCGTTGCATTAAGTATACGATTGACGATACGCGATTGAAGATTGATTGTGATTCCATTGAATTCAAAAGTATGGAAGAAAATAGGACTTTTTTTATAAAGAAAAAAAGAAAAGAAATTACATATATTAAATATAATTTCATTTTCTGATAGCTATAAAATGTTTCCTCATTCTTCCTAAGAGGTAAAAAATATTACACGCTCAGTCACATAAAATAATGAAATGTTATACTAATATCACGTTAACTTTACATAAAATTCTTATCTTTTAACAAGACGCATTATACGACCAAGGAAACAAAATATTTCATTTTAATTAATTACCTGTTTTTCATTAAGCATATCTCAACATAGAAATAGCATTAAGAGTCTGGTTTCCAGAATGTAGAGACAGTACATTGTGAAAGGGCACATGTATGTTTAATTATGCGCGTGTATGTAAGGAATGCGGAAGGTACGAAGAGAAGAACATTCGTTTTGTAGATCGTAATGTCACAATCAATGTATTTAGAGACGATCAGGACGCTTTGAAGGGGTTATAAGGGTAAAGAAATGTTGAATGAAGCGGTAGGAAGACCGAGTGGAATTTCCCACGTGGATAATATGACTGCGGGTTAAGGGAGTCGTCCTGTTTCGCGGGGGAGCAAGCACCATTTACGCACACATAAAGATGAATAACAACCCTTGTTTACGAGATCTCGGATTGCTCGGATGACCGGTAATCTCTCATTAATTTTTGATTATTCTACGTTTGACAAAGATTTATCTCTAACAAATAAAACTGTGGTTTGTAACAAAATAAATAAAGTTCTTAGATATATTATGTTTTTTTCTTTATTAACGTTTATTTTTAGAATGTAAAATAATAGTTGTGCAACCCCCCACAATGAATTCAATTATTTATTGTAAAGAACATATTTTAGTTTCTACGTTCAAATATGTATCTTTTAGTTCTCGATTCAGAAATATTACTCATACTGTAATTCACTTTATACTGTAATCGCGCGGAATGGTTAAAAAACAAAATTTTGAACGACTGCATTCTGCAAGTATATGTTTTGCAATGATTATACTTTTCTATTGGAAAACTGCGTATAATTGTAAGATAAAATAATCAACGTGTCATATTAAATATTATATCGTAATATAATGCAATATTAAATCTCTTGCGCTGTAAAAATTAGAAAAAAACCAATCCAGAACGGAATCCAAATAAAGGAAATGGACTGAAACGTGTTCCCAGGAGAAGAGGACAACGACGTATGTCCTGCGGCTTTTGAAACGTAACACTCGGCGGCTCGTGTGGCCGACACGATCATAAAATGCGAGACCGCTGACGATTGCGACAGCGAACGCGTTTTAAAAGAAGCGACGTGTACGAAGGCGGGCCATCGACTTTTTTAAAACGCGACCTGCGGTAACGCCATAGGTGATCGCGGTCACGCCATACTCCACACGACGCACGCACGTGCGTGTACCATGGTGGAAAAGCGTCGTTATTCGTCACGACATTGAGAATCGTGGTACAGCGCGACCAAGGACATGTATCTTTTCCGTAGCGAGAATATTTCGATCTCTCGCCGAACGGGAAGGAAAGAAAACAATAATTACCTATATTTAATCGTGCAATTTGATTATATCTAGCATATCTTCACATCTTAATCCCAAAATTTCATTCATCTTGTCATTATACGAACATCAGTGAGAAGTCCATATTCCAGTCGCATATTACAAAATTAATGTTCACGCTGCAACCCCTGCATAAATAATTAATCTGTGTCCTCGAACGAAGTATTTCCCACGCTCGACTATTAAGTCTCCATTACCGGTAGTATAAACCACGATGTGTGCTGTTTCCAGTAATAATAAACTTTATGTGCGCTTTATACGTACACGACGGTGCGTGTAATGCGTGCTCTCGAGCATGTAAAACAGAGACCCCGTTTTTGTCAGGTCTCCTTGTTGACGATGACGACAACGACGACGATCGGTACCATATGCATCGCAAGCATGCTTTTAACGAAGCTATCGACTGCGAAGGGGAATGAGAAAACGGAGAACGAAAGAAAGAAGGAGGCTGGGAGAAAGAGAGCACGGGAAAAGGTGAGGAGGTTCTCACGGAGGGCATTGGTTTATTTTTGTACTCCCTCGCACTTCAAGGGTGGTTCATTGATAAGGTAATGGTCCCATGATACGTCGTTAAGTTTAACGTCCTGAGAACGTAATGCGACGCTTAACAAATATACTATCGCACGCAGCAAGTGTGAGAAAAGCGTTACGAGAAAAGTGTCAACGACTCATATTCCAAAACACAAATAAATATGGAAATATACAGACAGTCAATATTCCGTCCTTACATTTTCATTTATCGAATGATAATTATTTAGTTAAAATCGAGGAACTTCGATCAAAAAGCAAGCTGAAATTGAAAGATATCCCCGTGAAAGATCTCTGACAAAGTAAACTGCGCATTACACTATATCCTTGTATTAACATGCCAGAAAAGAGATAAAGAGTATTCAACGTATACGTATATTCAACGTTCGTTGACTCAAGTGTTGGTATTACGACTGATGAAATTTATACAAACGCAAGATTTTCGTCTAATTTGACGCTACGCTGCGTCATGTACGTCGGGTAGTATATAATTTAGCCGTCAAACGTTAATGTTCGTCGAGCCACCGAGTCGGGACTCGTTGAACAACGCGAGGCGTGGAGGTGAGAGGCCAGCAAGAATTCGATCGATCCGAAGATTCGACAGGCGAACGAACCGGCCGGGTGTAATTATCGAAAAATCATGGGGGGATCTGGGTCGATCGGAAGACGCAGTCGAAGAAGCCCAATTAGGTCGTCGATTCGTCGGTCGACAACGTGCCATGTCTGTCGACCACCTGTGGCCATTCACCGACAAGAAGTGCCGGCACTTTAGGCGATCCTTCGGGATCGGGAACACGATCCTTTTTCCGGCAATGCGTGACCGATCGTTTCGAAAGAATCAATGACGCTGCTGATCACCCACAAATCTAAGAGATAACCGCTTCACAACGGGATAGATAAAGATGGAAGTCATATTTATCTATTATGTACCTATATAATATACTGTATACATGATGTATATATAGAGAGAAAAAGATCAAATCTTTAAAATGAAATCACTGTTAAGAAACACACTATATAACAATCGAGAAGATACATAATATTTGTCTACGTTCAGCATCACTAATTGTACCTATTGTTAGTAGCACGTCCAACAAATAAAACCGAAGAGATTAATGTAGCAGCAATATAATTCATTTTTTATTTAGAAAAATTTCTTTTACAAAGCTACAAAGTTTTTTCAAAATTTTGGAAAAATGGATGATACCGCTATTGCACTAAATTCTTTAATCGCGCTACAATTGTGTTTGATCAAGATTTAAGTGATGAGGAAATCAATCAATTTCTCTTTACATCCATCATATTATAGTTTGCAATTTCCAGTTCGTCACCTCATTACAATGCAATCTCTATCAGAAATGCATAAATGTCTGATGCTGATTTTATGTTGCGATGTTCTGCGAAGACGAAGGCACGCTTGGTAGCCAGATGGGCTGTCGTATGGAAGAGTTAAACGTTAAAAAGCACGACAAGGAAAAAAACTATAAAATAAAGAAAAACGTGGAGGAAAGAAAGAGGAGAGACAGCAAAAGCCTTCTCCTCATCACCAAGACGCAAGTCGCATCGCCAACAATTTACGGCGGCGGCGTTTGCGTAGCGCCATGTGTCTGTCGTGCTCTCCTCTTTCCCCTACTGTCCTCTTCCCTGCACTCAACTGAGTAGAAAAAGCTTTCTCCGGCTCTTTTTTTACTGGAGCGTGGCAATGATATTTCCGTCTGCTCACTTCAAGCCGGCAAACAGGTCGCCGGAATATTTTTCTATGGCGTCCCCTTCTTCTCATGACATGCATAAGGATCTTACGTTCGTCTCGTTCTTTCGCTCCTCTTCGGGGTGATCGCGTTGGAAAATATACATTCCTCTCCACAGAACCTCTTCCAGAATTCGAGGGATTGTCCGCGTTAATGGAAACGACGCATGGATATATATACAAGAGGAAAGTAGACGATAATAAAAATTTCGAGATGAACTTCCTAGTTAAATAGGTTTTAAAAATAGTTTTCAGATAAATAAGTCGTTCTACTTCTTTTTTAAAATTCAAGATATTTTGGAGAAATTAATAAATATAAAGGAATTTTTATTTTTTCAGTTTTCTTATTCGCTCTCTAGAATAATAGAATCACAAAGACGCAATTTTTGAATATCACTAAATATACAGAAGCAAAGAAAATACTTTTTGATATTCAAACAAAATAAATATTAAATAAAAAGGGAAAGAAAAGAATCTCAAAATAAAATATACCTATATATTGCAATTTGCTCGCAAATTTTGCGGTGATAAATGAAATTAATACAATAGTATAAATCCATTGCAACAATTCTGGTGAACGCGCTTGGAAGAAGATATTGAGGCTCCCAAAAGGAGAGGAAGGAAAGAAGGAACGATTTGCAAGCCACTTACGAACGCACGTGAGAGCCCACGGTTCTGATTGTCAGATCTTCGACTTACGCGGAGCAGATTGCTATAGTAATACGCGTATGTACTCGCATCTCGATGGTCGATCGCTGATCTCATCAAGGTCGCTCAGGTGTGGCTCGCCTCTATCGAGAATAACGCACGGAAACTGCTGGCGATCATAATAATCAAGATGCATGGCGGTGCAAAGTTACCATCTCACAAGGAGGCACGGCGCACTCACACACCGACGAATCACTGCGTGCAATTTAATTTTATTGCAACCGGTATCTCGTTACTTTCGTAAGAAATGCAATGTACTGGATATCCGGCCCCCGTCGATCTTCGATGTATCGTGCTTGAAACGGAACGTCGACAAATTATAATCATCGACGACGACGCGTTCGACAAGTTAACGACGAAGTCCCTTCCGCGCCGCCTTAGTTTTCACGCCGAGCGATCGCTCGTTTCGAAAATCGGGTACGAACATCCGTTACGAATGCTTCGGTCATGCCATAGCGGAAAACGGCGCGAAACCGCAGCGACGAGATTGCGCGCGGTGAGGCCGCTTATTCGCGTTTACACCGATGTAAAACTCCCCCAGGTCGACCGCGGACAGATACCGGAGATTTGCGCACTCCTCGATGTGGATCAAGGTGGGACTCGTTTTCCTATGAAGTTCCCAGAAACCTTTCCGCCCGCTTCTACGTGAGCAGACACGGTCGCCTGCGTCGCCTGCATTGCAATGCATTCCACGTTCTGTACTTTTCAAGTCATATCGATAACAATGAATCGGTCTATCACGTACTTATTATATCTTCCACACTGATTCCAATTTTATTTGTTTCGTAAAGAGTCTGTATACTTACACAAAATAAAAATTAAATAATTACAAATCAAATATAGAGCTCTGAATGTAGAACTGTTATCCGAAAATTATATCATATATCATTTATAGAAATTTTATATAAAAAGAAAAGTGCCGACTTATGTACAATAAGAAAATAAAGGATGATGATCCGCCAAAAATAATTTAACAAGAAAAAATTCTGTATTTATATCGACGCAATTGGCTAATGATAGGTTAACGTTTATTACGACGTTTGGACCCTAGGGATTGGGTCCTTCTCAAGTAATTAGGCTATGCGCTTTCATATATACATCTCACTTATAATAACATTCTTAAACAATGAAGTTTTTTGAAGAAAAGATCATGAGTCAAAAAAATGTTTGATATAAACGATGATATGGCACATTACTTGATGAGTAGATTACAAGTTTTACAATTTTTTCGATCATGTAGATAAAAATTGATTAAAATGTAAGATGTAAATTGAGAAATGTAAGTTTTTAGAGAAATATAACAAGAGATGTCAATCTGTCGAGAACAAACAAGCAACTATTATGTATAATACTTAGCAAAAAGCATTACAAATAGCAACGATGATATTAAAAGTGAAATCGAGATGCTATCTTTTCTTATGATAGAATTATCGCCACGACAATTCTCGCAAATGCGGGTTTGTTAAAGGGTGAAGTCCACCCTTTACCGGCGTGGGAGAGTTCTTTTCTTCGGTAATTATAGCGCGTATTAAAACTGGATTTATCGTCGGGTGGAGTCGCGCGCAGAAATACCGAGAATGCCGTCGACGCGAATAAATATGCCGACTTGTGTAAGCGTCACGCGGCTATGCACACATAACAGTACTATCTTACTCACCTCGGCGAAGATTTTGCATATCCGCCTCGCAATGAGCTTTTATGTGCTAGATCAATGACGAAGAAACAGATACATAAATATTAATGTTGTTTGCCGCGCACAGTATTGGCGTTATAAACTTTTTTTGAATAACTCCGCAATTATCACATCGTGAATATCGCGTTTAATGCTTACCATAAAGTCAAACGGTTTTATCTCACTCAACTTCTATGAGTAATAATTATAATGCAATGATTAGTATTATTTCTTCGAATGCGAGAAGAAAAATTGCGCATTATTAAATAGTACAAATCGTTCCTTACAATCATTATAATACTAAATTGTTAAGCGCTATTAAACGTTTCATTAAATGTTTAATTAACTACATGGGAGTTAAATGAATTCGGTTGTTTGGTTTGCTTTTATTTACGTTAATCTGGAATGTCGCTCTCAAATATACATATAATTACCGATTTAAATGATTATTAAAATGACTTTTATTAAAACGGCTGGTAAAAAATTGACGGGCGAAAACATCGGAATAGCATGGAAATAATTACTGTAATACCGCTAAAATTAACCTACTACCGACTTTGATACCTCATAGAAGCAATCCACATACATCGATGCTTACTTCGAGCGCTTAAGTACATACGAAAGTAAGATTGGTGGGAATCGAAGTCTGACGGGCTGACCTCATGAGTGCGATGTCAACGAGCTTAAACTCCAGTCATTCGTCGACCATCGTTCTCTGCTCTCGCCTTGGCGAGCAATAGACGCAGCTTTGAAAAAAAAAGCCGCCAAGCAACGCCTCGCCGAAGACGAACGTGATGAACGTGGAAAGCAATTGGCACGCAATTGATGGGGAAAAACGAGGAGCGCGAGTAAATTGATAATCAACCTCGAATCTTTCTTCTTGTGTTAGTTGTCATAAAGGATTACCTTAGTTGTCAGAAACGATTACCTTAGTCTCTGATAATAGAAGTCTAACACTAACGAACGATAAATGGCGCTCAAACCCAGACCCAAGACAGTTGTGCAGAATTGTTCGCTGTGACCGCTGCAATCAGGACGCGGTCACGAGAAAGTAGAGGATCATAAGTTGCGAGATTCCCGTTGATAAGAGGACTTGGTGAGGCTGATGAAAGAGAAAGAGAGACAGGGAGAGCGAAAGAAAGGAAAGAAGCGACCGAAATTGGTGAGAAGCAAACAAAGGGTTGCGGGGGACCGAGTAAATAAAGGACCGCGGATTCTATTAGCGACGGTCTCTGCCTCCTCCTACTGAAACAATAAAATGACGAGGATGGACGAGACCGAGACAGCGGGTAGTAAAGAAAAAAAAGAAAGCTACTAAAGAAAAAAGGAGAAAAAATGGCACCACTCAGAGCTGTCCGCTAATCTTCTTTCGTTCCCTCCTCTCTGGTTCGACGGAGGCGGATCGCGCTTTGTCTCTGCGGTTTCTGCGAGCTGCTTCTCGCCGAAAGATATCTTCTTCCGTTGCACTCTAGGAAATACTCCCAAGGATAATCAGGAGGTTCGCGTTCGGCCGCAACAATCACGAACAGCGCGATTACAAGATAAACATTTTTAATATATTAAGAGTATCAGTTTGCGGCATGAGATGTCGATTATTAATTCCAAAAGTAATACATCAACAAAATTTGATAAACATTCATAATAGAAATTTAGAAACAACTGAAATATTTAAAAAATTTGAAAGATTAAAAGGAAGATATTAAAGTTCTTTTTACACGAATTTGTATTACTTGAGTGTATTTTAGAAATATAAAATATGAAAAATAGAAAATAAAAAGAAATATAAAATAAACAAATACTAACATTTTTCTGTACGTTCCTAATCGAATATCATGAAGAAACGTGTAGCTGCATCATTGTATTAACTGTTTTAATCTCTTAAAATGAATAAATTATATAACCTCGCAGGAAATAGATTCTGTTCGCACGAAGTGTCCAGTATGACAGGTACATGTCTGATCTTGTAATTGCCACGGCTACGAGCTAACGACATTCTGACACACTCTTCAGGCAGGAGCATATGGGCTGCTATAAGTGCCAGCTCGATTATACCGTCGTCGAATCAAATTCGACGACGCGATGATGCCGCTCGGAGAGGCAAATGAGTGCCTAGGATGATGGAAAGTGGCTCGGCGGTCTTTTTGCGCGCGATGTTGCGAACACGAGGCTCGTTGCGAGGCCGCCTAATGCATTCTCGCTTGTCGATAATGACAGCGATTTCCTTTCCGGCGCGCGCGAAGCGAACAATTCGAGACGAAAGCGGGTGAAATGCGCGATAATTTCCATTACGGTCGAGCACGAACGTTACTTGGCCTAATCGCGAGATTTTATTGTGAGCCTGTGTTCAACAGCGATTAACTCTAACACTGATACTTTCTTCGAACCCTATACCGTTCCATTGCCGTTATTTTACCTGTAATTAGGTGTTTCGGAACGCAATCGCTACATTGTAAGCAAATAAAGATACTTCTGGAAGAATAAATGAATATACCAATTTCACCAGTCTAAGATAGCTAGCATAGCTCTCGTTAAATTTCAAACGATTCCATGAACGCATCTTTTACCAGATTCGGATAATAAATTTCCTAAAAATTTTTAGTCAATTTATGGAACCAGAAAAAGATTCTATATAAAGTTTCGAATTATATATTACCACATAAAATGCATTTTACACAAGATAGAAAATAAATAAATATGTAGAAATGAAAATGCACGTTGTATGCATTGTATATGAATTGCCGCGTATTTGCACTGAAAAAAAATTCTTGGTGAACTTGTGAGATGCATTTAGTAATACTTTTTTTGAAGTATTTGATTATTATTACCGAATATAATAATAATAACAAAACATTTTGTAATAATTATAAACATTTTAAAAGAGCAAATTTTATTTAGTTGAGACAACTAAATTATGTAATACTTATAGTTGAAGCTATTTCACCAAGGTGCTTGGTAACATTAACCAAGCCTGGATTTTTATAACCAAGCCTTTCTTTCAGTGTATAAGGGCGTCAAGGGATCTATCGCGCCGTAGGGACGGTATAGCAAAAAATATATTCGCTATGCCACGTAACAAACAGCCGAGAGGGCGGCTCGCACAAAGCAGAAACGAATAATGATGTACATCTACGTATAATGTCGAATCGTATACATGCAAATACGTGCTCTATCTCAAGCCATTGATTGAAGGAGGAATGTAATGTAATTCCGAATGTAACGTATCAAAATATCGCATTGATCTCCTCGCGCGTAAATAAAGCGATGTTTTATTCCACACGTGAAAAAATAAATACGTAATATAAAACACGTATATAAAACATATACGTAATATTAATTCATGATCTCGATCAATCTTGATTTGGATTATTATCGCTATTTATAACTCGAATAAGAGCTTCGAATTCCTGGGAATTTCCGATTATCAGACGCTGGCGAGTTTAGTTTTCTTCGCTCGTGAACACACTTCAAGTCGTAATTGAGTACCTGATGACGCGCCGAACGCGAAGTCAGTGCGTGTGTGTTCTTGTAATAATGTCTACACGGTCGCGAATTACATGCAGTTTTGCACTCTGTATCACGAAAATGTGCGTCCTCACTGGGCCAGCTTGTCATAGGTCACGCGATACATACCATGTGATGCCGACAATCTAAGAGGCGTCTTACGACGTCGTGATTATACGCTGCTGCTAAAGGCGGTACAATTTCAGATTAGCTACACATCGTTCGTGCCAGCAACCCGCTTTGAGATGAAGATTCAAGTTTAAATTCTTTATGAATTTTATAAAGAGTAAAAGCTCGCTCTTTCCCGGTACTAAGAAACTAAAAAAATATAATTTTATAAATATGTCTTTATGTATAGTTTCATAACTACTATAATCATGTTTTTCAAATGACAACGTAACATATCTCGCCACTCTTTTTATTATAATACAATAAATAAAATAATAATTAATTTTATTTCATTTATTTCTAATAACTTTAATATTATAGAATATCTTTAAAATTACAAATTTTGCATAGTAAAAGATATAAGCGTGCAGAGAAAAAAAATTTTTATTCAATAAATATTTTTGCTTGTACGTTACTACGCAATAATCCTTAATAGGTAACATTCACTAGTACACGTATCCCTAATTGCAAGATTGCGAGTGTATCCGCGGGCGAAATTCTCTCTCTCTCTCCCTCTCTCGCTAGAGTTCCGTCTGTTGTTCACAAAAAAGAGCCAGTCCGTCACGACCTGCGGGCCACGTACGCAATTTACTTAATATCATTAGAGCGATAAAAATGCGCGATCCAGACGCGATTGCCAACGCAGAGGGCCGCCGCTCATGCCGCGCTCCGTCGTGTCCTCTCCGGTAATGACAGAAGCGGAATCTATGCGTTGCGCGGAATCCAGCCGAGTATGCGGCAGAACCGTGCTTTAATGATTCGAACGGTTCTTTCCGACGGCTGTTTGGTACTCGCGTAAATCGAGTGTGCTCGCGGGACGAAGTGCTCCCGGTAGAGACGAAAGTACACGCTTCCGGTTCTGCAACGTTCACGGAAATTAACGTGCTTTAGTACGCATCGTCGCCGGCGGCGATCGCACCGATGAAAGCGAATTGAAAACCCGCTCGCCAACGCGAGCACTGGACTCTCGAAACGGCGACACGATCCATTAAAGTCACGCAGTTCTCGGCGCGACGATGCGCGCGATCGGTGGGAGGCGAAACACGTGTAACGTGAGTACTTTTATGCTCTAATGGCCGAGGAAAACAATAGTTACGGGCGAGCACCTGCAAATGCTGCCGTGAAACAAGCAGCTCGAACACGATTTCGCTCCCTTTCATTAGCGACCGATCGGGAGGCGGTTTCTCACTCGACTGCGAAACGCGACGGGAGTCGACAGCGGAAAAAAAACAAGGGTAAAAGGTACACTGTTAAAAAAATCTGTATTAAAAATAATATAAAATGTAGGAGGTTTTTATGCAGATACCGTATATGAAATTTCAAATACGAAGTTGAAAATTAAAGGAGGATATTTCGAAAATAAAAGTATCGAGCAGTAATATTACTATGCTCATCTGTTTGCTCATATACAAATGTTCTCATTTTCAATCGAATGTATGTATTATTACCTTGCGTATTCAAAAAAATCTTAAACGGGTTTTTAATATTCAATGTTGTGTGTATTAAATTTCATATTAGTGATTGAAATTCATGTTCGTATATGAATTTAGCTATACAAGGGCAAGAATTTTGATTTCAGATACTCAGTTTGTAAATGTGTTGTAAATTTCATATCTTTTTTAACAGTGTATAATCGATCAAAAATCTGCGCACTAATTTCACGATCGTCGGCATTAGGTATATACATGGCAATTCTTACCAGTACATCGTTAAAATATCGGACGCACTAATAGCGTCCGATATTATGTGATTTCACCTAACGGTAATTTTTACCGAATGCATCTAATAAACACGTTTCAATCGCGAAACAACGAGCAATGAGGATTCTATCCGGGCTGCAACGGAGACAAAGTGACTCGCCGACAGACAACAAACGAAACGAATTAACGGACACCGATAATAATGACCTACGAGGGCGCGGTAAATTTTTCCACCGCACCCACTTCCTGCATCGGCGTGCCGCACGCCCGTCAAAAATCTCAGAACGGGAGGGAGATATGGCCCCTCGTCGGGAATTACACAAACGCGCTGCACGCGAGGAGGAGAAAAGACGGATGGCCACGGATGTACGGGTATTAGCGAGAGAAGGAATAGAGATATGAGAGAAAGAGATACGCATACGAGGAATGATACACGGGACGAACCGGGGGTCGCAGCGAGAAGATGCAAAGGCGCGCTAAATCGTCGGTAGATACCCGTCTTCCTCGTCCTCTCGTCGTTGTTCCACCCTTACTAACGATCTCGTACGTGGGGGCCTCGTATGGGCCTGGTATGGGCCTCGTGTATGCATATATGCCGCTCACACTTAGGCCGCGTGCACATCGGCGAACGATAAGCACCAATTCACATTACGCTAACAATCGGATCGAGTTTCGAACAAATTGATCACGTAGGGATCAAATATTGATACATATAAGTTCATCACAAATTAGCAACATGTGTAAACTGACAGTGAATGATTCAAGTAGTTTGTTAATTAAAAACAAGCAATAAAACTTTCCTTCGCCAGTGAATAATTAACAAAAAGGTTTATTAGATGTAACCGACACAACTGGCCAAATTTATTTAAACAATCACAACGTTTCGACCATTTGTTAATTAACTCAAGATATAAATCCATCGACAAATATCAAGACTATTTCTTTGATTTCTATTATAGAAACGATAATTTTTGTATCTCTGCAACAATAATAAAAACAAATTTTATATATGGAGTTATGTTATTATTATTCTTTATTACAGTAATTATTATAGTAAGTAAATATAAAAGAAAGCAAAGATAGACGGAATAGATTGACATTGCAAAAACAAAAATTTAATAAGTAAGCCGAGCAATATTACAGCTCGCCGCAACTTATCGCTGGTCGCTCGCCAATTGTGCACGAAACCTAACTCCCTACTTCGACGTATACACCTCCTCACGATGATTACGACTACGATTGCGATGTAAATCGCGAACCTACGTTCAATCACGCGCGTACGGGTGTAAGTCTTCTTCCACCGTGGCCTTCGACTACGCCGGCCGACCGACGTGCTCGTTGCTCTTCTCTCCGTTTCCTGACGGAGATCGAACGTGCCGCACGGTGATCCGCACGACAGAAGGGCAGCGGATCCGGATCACTATTCTAATGTCGATATGAGAGAATAAAAAGAAACGTTTCGGCGGTTTGTGTTTTTCTCTCGAGACATTCGCGAAAGAGCATTCGTCTTAGCAAGCTCGCGAAATATCTGCGCGTCTCAATTTGAGAAAATAATGTTCGCTCAAATGTATAATTTTGGAATGAATAAATCTAACTTCATCGTTTTTTAAGGCTGGGTCTACAATAGGTGTCGTAAGCTTTAAGCCCTAAGAAATTGACCAATCACAATAGAATTTGAGGAGAATAATCGACTGTGATTGGTCAATTTCTTAGGGCTTAAAGCTTACTACATTTACTGCAGACCCAGCCTTAATCTTCTTTAAAAAGATTTAGGAGGAAAGCAAGGCAGCTGCAAATAATTTCTCGCATCGAGAGTCAGATCAAAGATGCGATCCAAATAGAATTGGTACGACTTCGTGATCATAGTACAATGTTTCGAGGCCTACCGTCAAGATTACGTTACACGTTCGGTCTGGAATTGCGCCACGGTTCCCCGTGTCCTTCGAACGGCCGAACGTGACGTGAACTGTAGTGCTCGCAACATCGGTGAATTACCTCCGTGTAATTATTCGCGATTCGATTAGTATCGAGTCCGCTCGATCCGCTTATCCGCGTCTCTCTCGGAGCAAACGACGTAAAGCAATCTCCGCTATTATTCGTAAACGCTCGATCGTTTCCATGTCGGCGACGTTGTCGGGACATGGCTTCACCTCCAATTGCGTCGTCTACTTTTTCGTCTAATACATCTCGAAAGTCCTGCAGCGATGCTGCGGGCGCGATCGGCAGGCTGCGCGATCGTTTTTGCGTCACGCTTTCCAGGTATCTTCCTGAGTCAGCCTACATAAGGTTGCTTACTAACTCCGTCTCGTGAGGATTCCACACTTTTTGCACAAGTTCTCCCGACGTACCTGGCAATGAGACAGCACGCTACTGGTTCTCGAAAAACCAGCCGTCGCCGTCGATAGGATAGTCGAGTTTATCGTTTCCTGTCATTTTATGGTCTCCCTTCGACTTCACTGCCTACCTACCCTTCCTTTCTCCTCGTCCATCCGTTGTTCGACCTCGTTTCGTTATTTTACCTATATCTTTGTAAGAGAGTATCTGTTGGTTTCTTCGAGAATGAAAGAAGTTGAAAGAAGACTTATTTTTAGCATCCTGAAATTCTCGGTTCGACGATACCGAAACTTTGTTATTTTCAATTCTACATCAAATTTAGCGTAATTATAATTATAAATTAAACTTATAGACTTCTAAAGCAACAATGTAAAATCTTCAAAACGTAGATATTAAAGATAATTGAGGCTAAAAAAATATTGCATGCATTTGGAAATAACTAGTCCATGTTCAAATATGTTTAGAACTATCATCAGTCAAACACGAATTCCTCTCACAACGATTACTCAAATTCTTTTCGTGCGAACAATATCTGTAGCGCAGCATAAAGAAACGACGAACGCTAAAATTCTCACAGGCACGTCTCTCACTTTACAACTTTTTCTTACATGTAGAAAATAGTCCCTTTGCTACATCGACGTGGGTCGATGTCCGTTAAACGCGTCGGAGAAACCGGCGTATGCACGCGAAGAGTTCGCCGCTCGACGCTTCGGGAGGATAGGAAGAAGAAGTTAGGATCGTGACAAAAATAAACTTTCATCGAATTACGTTGCCACAATCAGGTTGACGCGCCGCTGGCTCGATGTGTACATACGCGGCCTAGGTAATTTTGTAATTAAAGAAGATATTATGAGGGTAGAACAGTATATAAAATAGTTAACGATCAGTCGATGTTGCAGCCTCCTTCTCACCATTACGCCCTCCGATCGAAGGTGATCGCTTTCACATCGTAATTCTATCTGCGTATCAACGCATTTCCGAACTCACATGCAGTAAAATCATTATTGCAGTTAGATAACCAATGCTTTTCATGAAACTGATATCAATCTTTAATTCGCACAATTTAGTCGCCTATGGTTTTCAGAATCCTACACGGAGAAAATTTTATATTAAAAATTACTATGTATGACAGTAGCCGTGGACTATTGCTGGAATTATAAAAATTTTTACTATGTTTTTCATTGTTTTACATAGTAAAAATTTTTATAATTCCAGCAATAGTCCACGGCTACTGCCATACATAGTAATTTTTAATATAAAATTTTCTCCGTGTAAAGCTAATTGTTTAATATGAAAGTACAATAAATTAAAAACTATATTAAAGAAACGTATCCCTTCCTATTCTATGCAATATTCATAATATTAACACATATTTCTGAACAAAATTATTATGCAACTTTATAAACTGTTATTGTTAATAGCTTTAGTAAAATGCAATGTATCAAATACAAATCGCGGTCAAAACTAGCAAGATTAAAAAAGTAAAATTTCATATGTAATAAAGTCCGAGGTAATCATAAATGTTGAACGAAAAGAAGCTGTGTCATAATATAAATAGTGCATAAGGAAATCTCTATTGGCGAACGTGCAGACTATCTCGTACGATAGATTAGCACAGATTCTTGTCTAGACGAATCGAGAGACGGAAACGGCCGGCACCATTCTAGACATTGGAAACACTCAGAGAATGTCCGTCTACGAAGCTATCTTTTATGTTGTATTAAAGAAACAGTGATTTATGCAAAGTACATGAATAGACAATGAAGCAACGGAAGGTCAAACGGAAGGTCAAACAAAAATATAAATATATATCGACTTATGTTTTACATCACCAAAATAGATGTAGGACATAAGTACTAACGGTACTAACATAAGAGGCTTAAAACTTCTTAAGCTAAATAAATTTAGCATTTATGATTAAAAGACTTTGTATCACAATATCACTTACATAAATATGATATTCTTGATATAATAAATATTTGATAATAAATAATGAAACTAATATCTGATACTCAAATATATATTATACATATCGTATAATTGATTGACAGTATTGCGATCGATAGTATTTGATCATCGTGTATATGTAATAATCGGAGTTCCTCTAAATGCCAAAGAAACTTGAAACGTCAAACACTATCAAGGAATGATGAGAATAATGTGCACGTTTGCGTTTTTCTGGAAATCACGTTACGAACCAGACTAGACTGCAAGACGCTGAACTGAGTTGAAGAAATAGAAAAACACTGCTAAGAGACTCAAAGCACGCGTGGGAAAATCGGTGGTGGGAGAACGCATCACGATGGATTAAAGTGTAAATGATTACTTTGAAACTTATGATATTACGATTCCTGATATGTGAGACACTAATTGTAAAAAGATAGCCTGGGTAGAATACATAATTTCTGAATTAAACAAGAATACGAAATGAAAGAAGTGTCTTTAAAGCTCTTATGCAAAGGTGACATATGGAAACTATTCCAAAAGATTTAAGGCAGTGTATATAAATAATAAATATAACATTGACTCTTTTAATTAATTCTCATTTCATTTTAGCATATATTTCAGAATAATTATTGCGCGAGAAATTTAACGTTAACAATATTAAATAATAATATTAAATAATTATAACATATACATTTTTGATTATATAAAACTATCGAATTTTCACTGAGAAATCCGTCATAAGTTTCAGCAGAACTTCTATCCGAGATGAAGCGCGCTATTTCAAGGACTACAATTTATTCTGTACATTAATATATATAAAAAATAACATCTTACAATAGATGCATCGTTCCCTTCGTTTCAATACTCTACTTGATTAATATTATACTTCATTAGAACTGATTTTAATAGTCATTGTAAAACGAGATAAATCAGGGCGAGACTAGCTAACGCGGCGCATTATAAGGCGGCACATTTTGCGTTAATAAGAGCCTTGAACTCCACATGGCAAGCACGGGCGACGAGGATCGGAGCGCGCTTACATCAGCATAGCATTTAACCGCGATCGACTCCCCCGCTTTACATGGCCGCACTGCGACGTGAGGCCTCCATCGGCCTCCCACGGGAATGAGATGTGCGTCGTCGGGCCGCGCGTGCTGTGTAACTCTAATTAATAGTCAGTTAAAAGCCAGGAGCTGTCCGTTCGGACGCCGATGTACGCGCCTATTTAATTAATTATGTACCGGCTGACCGGCCGGCCAAACGGCTAGTGTTACGAGCGCGCTTTTTGCAGACGACGATACCCGTCAGGAAGGCGTCGCATCGCATCGCATCGCAGCCGAGGCAATCGTCGACTAAGGAGAAAGACAATGGGCTCGTTACGGATTCGCCGATGCCGTCTCTGCCTGTGCGAGAGACGATGCAATTTGCTCTATACCGCTCGCGACGAAACGCACTTGGCAAGCAGATTGTAGGAGGACCGAATGCGCAATGAACGTGATCAGTGCTCCGACAGATCCGCGTTAATTAATAATCGTCAAAGGAAATTCAACCGCTTCGATAGAAATAATGAAGTGAGTGATTTTAAATTCTCATAATTTAAAAAATAAAAATTAAAAGGTATAGTTATTAATTGATGTTTCGAGTAGCCTGATAATATTAATAGCAACATGTTTCTTCCATCCATACACACTTATCTCTTTAATTATTCCAATTTTTAATGCTTTTCATTAACTTTCGTGCGAATTAACGTTGCGTTTAAACATAAAAAACC
>NJRP01000122.1:408268-431588 GCA_003063835.1 Aphaenogaster floridana | reverse complement strand
TGTACTAAATATTATTGTGGTTGTGGCAACCTTATCGTTTTTTCCGTGTAAAATTGTTCTTTTCACAATCAGCAAAAGTAACGCTTAGGTTTCCGCAAAATCACACGCACGTGAATTGTTTGTGTTCTCCCTTGCATTGCGAGTGCATATCGCGCTGTATACGGACGCACCAATGCGCTTCGCTCGAGTACAGGTTTCGCATTGACGAGGCGAATTCTGCATGAGGCGCGCCGGATGTCGGCAGCGGCGTCTTAATAAGCGGAAATTCCAACGACCTTGACGCCTCCTTGCCGATAACGACGATAAAGATCACAATGGTCAGAACGATAATAAATCGCTAATGAGCACTCGCGTTTTATCCCTTTCCTCAGTGCCTCAAGGGAGCGAACTTTGTCGGTAAATTAAAACGTAATTCCGAATGTGTGAAACAACCTCTGACAGCGCTCAAAATTTTAATATATTTAAAAAACGCAATTATATATATACCAAATATCTTATGGTATGTGAGTTTTCTACGTGAGTTCGTTAAAATACTATTACAAGTTAGCCAAATAAATTAATTAAAATGTTTGCAATCTCTGACCTGTAAAATGGCATAATCCATCCACCGTATACAATTATCGATTTAAAAATAATCCACTTACCTGTAACAAAAGAAAAATATAGTTAATAATTATACCAAACACATTAATGATTTATTAAATTTAATTTCATAAAGATAAATACTAAATAATACAAATAATTCTGAATTCAGAAGCTAAAATCGTTATTTTTACGATCTATTATAACAAATCGTATTTCTGCTGGTAATCATTTTTCTGAATCTTAAATAATTAACTATCTTAAATTATTGCCGTCGCAATAATACATTTTACGATCATTAACGATTAGCCTCTCATGAGAATAAACGCGAATCATTCTCAAGTCAATCGGCACGCCTGAGATAATTAATATCATTGGCAAATATGTTACACGTATCACAAGCTCCACTAAAAATTTTTATTGGCGTAATAAGCTCACCGAAGTAAAGGAAGTTAACGAAAGACATCTGACAGTCGGTAGCGAGTTGGATCGTCATTACAATGTTTGTTCACGTAAAGTACGTACGACCGACGAAGTCGTTTTCGTTTGCCCTCCCCTTCTCGCCGGTATCCAATCCTCAAATATATCAATGATCACCAACCGAGAGTACCCGAAACATGTCAAATATGGACACTGCACTTGAAATGCCAGACGAGACACCTTAAAGTACATGCTGGACCCTAAAAAAGTGTCTTGCGAGTTTGTATTTTTCCGCGTACGCTTTCGAGCGTGTATAATTCTTAATCTCTGACAAATGAAGAAACATTCCTCTTGAAAAAAATTTGGATATCCCTGTCACGGACAATTCCAATTTAAATTCGATATCTCAAGTTATGACTTGAACATTCCAAATACAAGTTTTCGTAATACGTCGTAAAATCCAAAGAACTATTTTAAACAATATTTGTTTAAAATTAATTTAAAGATTGGAAAATACGGAAATACGAGGCAAAGTGTTAGCCGCGCGAAAGCAGTAAAGAAAGAAAAAGAAGAAGAAAACGTGACTGCGGGGCTTTCCAGGAGCAGCCAGAGATGTACGAGAATGGTTAGAGGTCATCAACATCGCAACACCATCGTGTTTCTGACCTCGTTGACTGCGCACGCCAGATGACTCGGTAAACAGGAGAACTTCTTCTGGGTGTAAACCCAAGCGTTCCATCAGGATTGAAAGTCTGAATGCGTTCATTTTCGCGCCGAGATTAAATCCTAGAAGGTCGAACTTCATTTTCTGCTACAGATAAAATATACTTCTACAATTGTATAGCTTGGTAATTATGTTCTTAATACGAAGTTTTAATGTTGTCCAAAATCTGAAATTTCTTTTTATATAAAGTATCTATCTAATTTTTATTAGGAGGAATATATAAGCGTATATATTTAAAAAGACTTACATAAAAAATAGTTTAGAAGTGTTCAGAACGAATAAATTCAGGATCCGTATAAGGTCTACTTTAAACATAAAATGATATTTAAATCTCTTTAAAATATATTAGGTATTTAAATAACTAAAGAAGGACTTATGTGAATTTAATCTGTCCTTGATTTTAAGCGCTTCAAACATCCGCTGAAATTGTTACACGAAAAGCTATAAGATGTTACATAAACGATTAATGGTATGTGCGTGGATATTTCGAATCAAGTCGAAATACTTCGCAAGTCCTTGCGAAAGAACCGCTGATCATAGCCATTAATAACGCGAGGTCCTAAAAAAAAAGATGACACTTCTTTCGAAACAAGAAGAAACGAAGCGGGGAGCACAAAGCGATATTTTAAAGGCGTAGCTTTAATCGAGAAAACTTTTTTGACACATCAGCGCAAACCGCGAGTCATGCCACTTGCCTCCAGCCCTAACTGTTAGTTACGTCCTCTTGCCCATCGAGTTTAAAGTGACTCTCCCTCTTCGCCTCGTGCGTCGCAATGCTCCCTTAATCTTTTTTTTTTCGTTGGCATAATTGCATATAATAATAGCTTTATTCACGAGCGCGAGCGTAATAACGTTTTAATGGTACCGCGCTGGTTTTTACAGTGGCCATTGTGTCCTCTCTGGACACATAATGATCTTCTGATTTCACACGGGTTTTATCATTAAGGTCTCTTCTCTCGCTTACTTTCCGCATCAAAAGTGGAACTTGATTTTTTACAGGGTCTTAATGGCTCCCGCGTCTCGCATTTTGTGTCCCGTTAATTTTTCCATGGAAACGTCAGAAGCGAAAATTTATGCGTTTCGGGATTTGTATAGCTTGGATAACGTGAAAAAATTTAATACTATCCTTTTCATTTTTCCTCGTTCGACAGTTGACACGAATAATACATAAAAGTGTTTGAAAAATTCTTGCATTCCTTGTTAGAAGTTAACCATATATAGCGTGTATTAGCGGTAATCAAGTAGCGAGCGTTTACTAGAAAGGACTCGGGCGAGATTCGTTCGCTTTGGTAGTCTCACATTGACGCGTTTTTTCGCTCTCCGAGAAATAGATCACCCGCTAATTGGCTTGAAAAGCGCGGCGGTTCCCGCTTGCCGATCGTGAGAGGCTCCGAGAGATTGACGTTACGATCGAATCATAGTGCAACGTTCGCACACGCAGACTCCGGAAGATCGGCAAACGCGTGTCGTCGGGTCACTTAGCAGCGCGATCGAGAAAATGAACGCTCTCGAGTTCGTGCCTGCCATAATGATGATTGTTTCTCCAATATATATTTTAAACAAATAATGAAATCGCATATCACATATCAAAAATAATAAGAAAATCTTAAAATAAACGAACTTAAAACAAATTTTTTAAAATCAAAAATAAAGAAGAGGTTGAAAATGTAAAGTTTTGTTACAGAAGAATTAATAATTTTCTCTTGATACTCTATCGATCCTTTATTGATCCAGGTAATCTTTATCGATCCATAAAAAATGTTACATACGAGTTCAAACTACGATCGAAAAAAGTTAAATTCTTACTTTTCTTATTAGAACGGTTTAGATGTCGTAAGCTTTCAACCTACACACTTGGGCCAGAGTGTATTTATCATCGCCATGCCTCGTCGAGTAACTCGGCATAAACAAGCCGCGGAGAGTTAAGAACCGTGGGACACTATATCAATTTTGCATTTTACTATCAGTGAACGGCGGCCCGGATCGCCTTTTGCGTTCGCGGCTCGAAACAACGAGCGCGCTCCGCGCGGATAACGTCCGTCTGAGTTTCTCAAACTTTCACCAGGCTCGCCCAACTCGCTCGCATAGACCATGATCGATAAGAACACGCAGCCCGGGAAAATCATGACTCCGATATTGGCCCGGGCACACCGGCTGCGCCGCGGTTCCGCGAGGCAGCCATGCGCGAAGTGACATCGGCATATGCCGGTCTTTCGTGCGCGCATACAGCGTTTCCCCGCGTGATTACGTTTTACGCCAAACGTTCGCTCTAGCATGACCGCGAATACCGGCTGGACCGAGAGAACGGGGAACGAGAGGCGTAAGTTAATGTTGGCTCGTTGCGCGTGCTGCTTCCGGGCTTGTCGGCGCGCTTAGTGTCTCGCAATAGACAAATCTAATTTCTATACTAACAATATTCACACACACACGCACACGCGCACACACACACGCACACGCGCACACACACACGCACACACACACACACACACACACACACACACACACACACGTGATAAAACGTAAGAGTCCCTAATGAGCATCCAATCATTAAACGGTGTCCTGAATGTGACATACGATTTCGACGGAATAAATTATAGATATATATTACATAAAAGATAGAAATATAAAATATAAAATTTAAAGCATTAATAAATAAAAATAAAAAAAAAACATTAATTTAACAATAGATAAAAAAGAAATAAGTTTATAATCCACAGAAACAATAAGGAAAAATTAAGGAAGCGCTATTGAATTATTGAGAGCAATTTCAACGCCCACGTACGAGATGTATCCTTTCTTTTAATATAGATCGTAAAGTCGAACGAGAAACAACATTTATGGATAGAGACCGTAATAGCCGCCAGGACTAATAGTACACGCGACGCTAGTTTTTCAGATGACTTCGTGCGAGAGCCATTATGAAAGCGTGAGAAGGGTGAGTTGGTACTGGTAGCTCTTCGACCAAGGGCTCGCGCTAATTACGTCATTATGCGGGACAGGGTGGATAGCTCTAACGAACCTGCTGCGCTTCGCAACGTGCTCGTCCTATGAATAGTGATGAGTATATAACCAGCAACCAATTACGTAGCATTATAATAGTAAGCCAGCTCCTCTGCGCTCAGTGACCCCTTTTGCATAATAATTAAAAATATTTGAGATATTGCGCTTTTCAAAAAGCTCTTACCTTCTCGATTATCTCTGATTCAAGATCTCTTGCAATTGAAATCGTAAACAAATCTAAGAAATTATTATAATGGCAAAATAAAACGAGTTACAATATAATAACGTTAAAATAAAATTAAAGAAATAAATATGCAGCTTGTATGCATATTTTTGTAGATTTTAAAACGTAGTTGTATGCATCTGTATAATTGTGAAATGCAACGTGTAACTTCCACCACATTCGCGCAAAAACTATTCTCGAGCGAGTTGTCAATGTTTGAAGTCTAATTGACCGAGAAATATTTTCTTGTAAGATAATGAGCGTCCGTATGTACCTGCAATCGAAAATGAGATTTCTACAAGCGAGCTAATCGAAGATTTCGAAATTTCTCTCTAACCACAGCAGCGCGAATCTATCGAACGGGGAGTGGGCCTAAATACTAGGCCGGTATGTATATCATTGTTATAAGTTGCGATACGCGCGAACGTATCATTATCATAATCGTCAGCGGCCCCGCATACGGTCCGAAGAATCGATTGGAGATCCTCGGAGAGGCCTGTCAGGGGCCTAATCGCGATAATGGCCCGGAATCACTTCGTGACCGCAGAAACGGAAAACGTCCCGTCCGAGACGAGAAAATGGAGCCGAGTTGTCGATCGATCGATCGCCCACACTTTTGCGTCCATCCCGGCGCGGATTGACCGATCATTGAATGCCAAGCAAAACTCTGTTGCGCCGCGCGCCTTTATCGTCGTTGCAAAATCTCGATGTGATTATAATGGACAAGGCAGTGCTTGCTTGCTTGCGAAGGGCACAGAGTTGCATTCGGAATGATTTTGCATGCACGATAACGAAACGGAATTGTTACAGCATTCTAAGCAGTATGTTTCTCGCGAATCTTACGATTTCCATTTCTATTCGGAAACATTTGCCACACCCAGCGCGATTATGCAACGACAATTTATGCAAGACAACGACTTTCGTCTTATTTTAATACTTGCATTCGAGAGAAGGGAAGAGGTAAGTTGAGAAGTCAATTCTTCGTTCCGGATAGAAAAATAGTATGGAAAAGAGAGTACAGAAAGAAAATGCTGTAAATAGATGTTAAAACAACGACGGCAAAGCGGGTGTGTACCGCAAAGATAAATGCAATGAGATAACAACAAAGTAAAAACGCCCGTTGCTGTACGTGACACGTAGCAATTACTCTCGACGCAATAAAATCCAATCGATCGTTTTGCACTCTTCAAGATTTATCCTTGCCCTCCACCTACCTAATTAAAGAAGCTTTTTTATCCCTTTATTGCGGTACGAATAATTATGCCTGACGTGACAAGCGTGATGTTATTTCGCAATAAGGCCAATTCAATATGTTAAAACAAACACGTATAAAAACGAAGCAGATATTAATCAGAACATGAATAAGTATCGGATACGAAATCGACAAATCTCTTATCGTCAAACTACACATACCCATTGTTCCCAATTTAAAAAATGCAAACGATATTCAGACATTAAAGACAGATAAGTCTCATTGGGAGAATCTATACAATAATAACGAGATATTATCTATCAAATTAAATTTTGTTCCGTGTACAATTTCATGATTCGTGATGGTATAACAAGCTCAAGATATAATGTTTATCCGTAACAAAGATAAGTCATATTTATCCCGTTTGGATAACTACGATTGATTACTTTCCTCGCATCGCAAACTCAATTCTTTTGCAACTTCTAACGACTAGTAGGTGCGACTAGATAATGTACTACAATTACGAAGAATAAGCACGAAAACGGAGTCAGAAGGCACGAAAAGATGCACGATGGAAAAGGAGAAGTAGGCTGGACCAAGAGGGTTACCCTCCGGATCGTTAATAATACGGCGGGCCTGTGGGTCCCTCTTCAGGTATGCCAGTCTCGAAAAGCACCTTCTTTCGCGGCGAAACGTTACCATCATCGAATCGGCCACTTCCAGGCACCTTAGCCTCTCTATGCGCCTCCCTACACGCCTCCGAGCACGAGCGCGTTTAATCATAGTTTCGTATGGTCCATACGGCACGAATAACGAACATGCATGGGGCAATCCAAGTATAGACTCGGGGACTCAAGGATCGTAGACGAGAAGCGGGGTCGAAGAATTCGAGGCGAGCGAACTGGTCGGCAGTCCGGATTTTTACGCGAATAGAAGAAGTACCGGACGATGGGGCAAAGAGGCGAACGGGTGGAAGGAGGGGAGAGGGAGGGAAATGGGCCGCGTTAGTCACGAGAGGTGAATGAAGCGACCGGCTGGCCACTCGAGGCCTTCTCCCCTCGCAAACTCATAACTCCGGATAGTCGTGAACGTCGCTAACGCGCGGATCGAATCTTTCCGAGAAAAGTCAAGGGATGCGGCGACACGGGTCGTAATTGTTCGAAAAACATTGATTAGGAAGCATAGTTGAGAGAAAAAAACTTTTAAAAATCAACCTTTGGAAAAGAGAAAAAAAGGAAGAGAGAGAAAGAGCAAGAAACCTGTTCTATGTGAGCGATAAGACCTCAGCATTTTCGTTCCCTCAACATTTTGTTGACGCAACGGGTGGAACGAATCAATCCAACGCCGGATGTTCATTAAGAGACAACATCATGGTCCTCAGCAAGATAAATTATAAGCTTCGCCGGATTATCCGCTGATTAGCAAATAGAACTTTAATACCTAGTAAAAGTAGTATAAAATGTCTACGTCAAGATGACTCGCGATAAATTGCGCCGTTGAATGCACTCGCCAAGCTATTTGCGATGTATATCGCCAAACCTGTATTTTGTATGGCATGAGTCTGATTATTTCTTCGAACAATTAGGGACACGAATAAAAGGAGCATGAGCCATATGAAAGAAGAAAGTCTGATTTCATGAAACGTGTATAATATTTCGCATGTATTATACGTTTTTATTTATCAAGTGTCTTTGAAAATTTCATGATATTGCAAATTTTAAATTTCTTAAAAAGAGTACATGAGGATGATAATATCATGCCTCTGAGAAAAATCCGACCGTGATTATTTCGAGGAAAAGCGTATTTCATACAATCTTAGGCCTTAACTTTCCACAAGCTTGAAACAGGCAGCGTAAAAAGAATGAGATATGGACAGGATCGCGTCCTAGCTACGTCGTCGAAAGAGGGAAGTCTGGGCCTTACCACAACGGAATAACAAATGAACTGCCGGGACCTAGTGGGCCTGCCACGGTACCGCTCCGAAGTTGAAGAAAGTAACGCTGGAACCGGCTCGGCCGGAGCATACTAATCGTTCTATGAAGGACGAAGGGAAAGAAAGACCAAAAACAAAAAAGAGGCATCCCAAAGGGGGGCTGCAACACTCGATGCGTTATAGAGGGTGGATGGAAAATAAGATCTTAGTGCATCTAGTAGTACAAAAATAATCAAAAAAGATAACATGTGAAATGATTTTAATCTCAGAATTCGTTGATTTGTTAATTCTGACGTTAAGATGAACGCTGCGTAGAATGTCAGATTATATTATTTAAAAAGCTCGAATTATATTGCGAGCAATAAGTGACGACCTAAGCAAGAAATAATAACTGCTGCTGCAAAACTTTCTGCGCAAGAGAGATTAATGTTTACAAGTCACCCGTTAGACAATGGAATCTGTTTCTTGTTTCGGCGGCCACACGCCACTTATTACGGCACACTGTGTTCGAGGGAGCGCATCCACTTAGTGACCCGTGCAGCCGAAACTTTTCGGGGAGAGATATCCGCTTGGCTGGTCGACTAGCTCGATCCTGGCACGCGATGTGGCCCAGGATCAGAATAGCTGCTGCCATTATAGGTTTTATCGCGTAGGATAATATTCATAAGCAAATGTAGATAAGTCTAAAACACGAGCTTCTCTAATGATCAGCTAAATTCCTTAGCGCTAATTCGCAAAATGCACGATGCGTTTTTCTCGAGGTTTTCCTTGGGGACGAGCGAAGGAATCGCAAGGAACGTTTGCGAGCGCAAATCGCGCAGGTGCATTTTACCGTCTCATATATCGTGACAGGCTATTAAAAAGGAAAGACCACATTACGGATTTTTTAAACCAGCCAGTTAAACGGACTGGTTCGTTCGCGACGCAAGCGCGCGCATGTTAGGCTTCGTTCTGATTATAATTCGAGATTTCCAACTCGCGCGTACTGGTTTTGATTCCGGTTTGACGATGACGTTCGTACTTAACTGCGACGAGCTGCGAGTGCGACGCGAGAGGACGCCCGCTTTTCCATTCCGGTGTCGAGATCGTATTTCGAAAACCCATCGAGAAAGATCTTCAACGATCACTCGTCACAAGAATATTCGTGCGCGCGATCGATTGTATCAAAGTATCTCCCAGATCGCGATACAATCATGATAACAAGAAACGAGGAACTTGAAAAAGATGTAAATAATCAAATTGACAAAAAGAACTTTTACTTTGAGAGGCTAGAAGTACTTAAATAAATAAATTTAGAAATTTTCACACACACGACGGCAACAATGTTGAAGAATGTAACCGTTCTCGGCTTTTTGCTTAAAAAAATATATATGTATGTGTAATTATATATACAGGTGTCCCAGACTTTCCGTGACATCCGTTATTGGCAGATTCCTGAGATCATTTTGAGACGAAAATCCTAATACCAAAATGTCGAGACTACAATAGTTTCAAATGAGAAAAGTTTAAAGTTGACTAATCAAACTAAAATTCGCGCGCTGAGGCATGGTACATTGTACAGTAATGAAGATATTTTCAAGCATCAATTCTAATCTCAAAATTGATATAATTCTGTATAACTAATCCACAATCAAAAGAGGACAAATGAGAATTTCGAAGTCATAGCAGCCGGCTAATATTAGATTTCTTATCTTTATTTTGTATTGCATTAAAAATAATTGTATTATTAATAAGTGCCTGTAAAATTATGTATTTTTATGTGACGTTTTGTTATTATTATCACTAAATTAATTATTATTATTTAAGTTGTTAGGCTTATCCAACTGTTCAAGAGATATTGAGAAGAATGTTTTATATACAAAAATCTAAATTTTTTGACACTATAAATAAGAGTGCATAGAGAAGGCACGCGGAGAAAGAATGCCACCAATCCCATCCAACCTACGGGCAGGAGGGGACATGCTTTCAAGATGCAGGCCGTGACTCAAGGCATGTAATCAGCTCTTCCTTCAGCTCTTAAACACCATGGTGCCACACGGTATTCCAATGCTATGCCAGGATACCATCAGTGATCATCGACACGACGGCCGAATCCATAGATGCAGACCATGCACAAACGTTGGGGGAATGGAGGAGGGAGAGTATAATGCTGGAGCCTGATGCACTCCCGCCGATTCTAAATGACGCTTTAGACGTAGAACCCGCCGAATCTATACACACGGCTGGACAGTAGCTTATCTCCATGTCTGATGTCAGGATATCGCCAGCACAGAAAAGGGACGAAAAGAATAGGGAAGACTCCTGTGCAATTACACCGCAGGTGGCTGCGGGCTGAGCGCGATGACTTTGGGACTACCTATCCGGGGCATGGCGCGAGGAACACGTGGTGATTAACGATAGACCGGTCTTCGTCGAAAAGAGAATGCAACCGGATCGTTCTCTAGCTAATTATTAATCTAATGCTCTGATTATTTTGAGAATGCTTAAGATTAACAGTCTCTTTTTGACTTAATTTACATTATTCACATATGAATGACAAATGGCGATGTCATCATTCATATGCAAACAATCCTCGAGAAGATACAGACGTCATTCATATGCATATGTCATAGCAGTCAAAGTGTTAGTGCATGTCTATAGGCTCTTGCGCACCGTCGAGTCTCGAAATTTATCTCGCGGTATCTTTGCTCTCGAGACCGAAGCGTGAATAGAGCGTGATGCTGCCAGTTCGAGTACTTCACTTATTTACGAGTTTTTTTTTCAGCCGTAAACAGAACTCGGAGCCGTACAATGCGGATACGAGAGCACGAATCCGCTTTAAAAACGCGGATCCCATTGCTACGAGAAACGAGGAGGACCCTGTCCCTCGATTTGAATTCGCGGCATAACGAGAAATGAACGAGGAGCGAGAAAGATGAGGGAGAGATAAAGGGCGGGGCGTGGGAGGGTTCCGTTCTGGACGGATAGGAATTACCATGCGAAAGGAACCCGACCCTTCCAAAAGCTTATGTTTATTTCAATTACCGTCGTTCCTACCCGTTCTCCACTTCGGGCGGATCGCCGAAATAATAAAAAGGGTAAAATAATAAAATAAAGAACGATCACGAGGAAGGAAAGAGCGGCACGATGACGCGAACGACAACGTTTAATATTCCCCGCGGTTGAGAGTCTCTCGCTTTTTCGTCCCTCGAAACGACGATCTCAAACGAGCGATACGTTAAATATTCCAGATCGAAGCGGTAACATTCAGATGCGCTCCCCGTGCCGAAAAACGCGCATCTCGATCGAATCAAGACGACCCACGGGTTGCGCCCCTGCGTCGAATAAGATGAGCCTCGTTGTTCGGTGTTGTCCGTGTATCGATATCTTCGTATATCGAACTTATCGCGAGCACCGTCGCGATAAATATCCTGTAACGATCCGAGGGATCGCTGTTCGGCTTGATTTCGCTAATCTGCTATTCCGTTTTATGCGACTCCGTCTGCTCAGATTGTAACTATCTAATAAAACTCGCTATCAGAGACATCAAAGCCGCACGTGATACTATAAACAAGAAAAACGTAGGAACTTAATTGCTTGATAATGCAAACAGAATTAATAAATTCTTCTTTACATAAATTAAACTCAATATGTGTCTCTTAACTTAATTTGAATAAATTAATCTGCCAATTAAAGTCAATTAAAAGAATTGTTCTCATTCACATCAAGACAATAATAAAAAATATTTATGTACAAAATTCCTTTAAAAAAAATAAATTTTTTAGAAGGTTATTCTGGAGGAAATAAAGCATCAGATATTTCTTCGATATTTTAACGTAATGAAGATAAGAGAAAGTGCATGTACGTTCTCGATATTCGTATGCATAAATGTCGTTAATTGGATTTATGTCACTCGAAAGCGGTTTTCATGTTGACTCTTAATGAAACATAAAACGGTAGGTACACGTGTACCGTTTTCTACTACGCGGATTTTATCTTTACTGCACAATAAGAAAATTATGCAGAGCGCTGCTTCTTAAGTGGCAATGCCATTTTTGATATTTCAACTTGTATAACTTTAAATTGCTTGTTAGGGTATGCGTAATCTACAATTTCCCCGATCACTTTTTTGTGACACCGTGATTAACATTGGCTTTCATACGCGTAACGCTGCATACATAATGTAAATGCGCCGAGCGCAGGGTCGCAATACAGATATATTCTAAGCACTATTCGTGCATTTTGCTTCGTGATCTAAATGCAAATTAGAGCAAGCAGTATCAATTGGAATTAATATTAATCACAATAAAATAAAAAAGATTTGATTCGGAATTTTTGCATTCGTTAAATTGTTTTAACAAATAAGAATTTTGTTTTATACAAAGTTTATTATATACAAAGAAAACTAAAAACATACCATTATAAACATAATTATGATCTGTGAGAAGTTATAAAATCCTTGAAGTTTGAAACTTCTATAATAATTGATAAAGTAAAATTACACATAAAATGATTGTAGGCTGAAACTTCGCATAGGTGAATGCCCGGCATCGGGTTTCTCAGGTTGCTGATCCTGTGCGAAAGATTCGCGATATCCTTATACATGATTGTGGCATTAATACACGGCGACAGGAATGAAATTCACGTGGCTCGGCAAAATGGAGAGGCACCGCTTATTTTTCACGTTCGGCTCGGCTGCACACGCGCCGATCATAATTAAGAAGTGATCCCAAGCCGCATCTCTCTATCTCTCTCCTACAAACGCATTCAATTTCTGCATCCTTAAAAACCATACGTATCTGCATGTAAGCACGTTATGTATCGATAGTAGAAAGGATGTAGATACATGCCGAGCGCATGTACGATACTATGTAGCGGATCCCATAGATTTGCAAAATAGGAACGCTACACCGAAGAATTACAGCCTCCATGAAAAAAAGGAGAAGAAAAAGGAAAGTTGTTACAAATAAGATTTTTAATCTGCATATGGAATATGCATATGTGTATAAAAATATTTTATATTAATTAATGTGTGATCTATCTGCATTCATGCAGAATATTATTGATTATAAAAAATTGTATCTCGTAACGGCATCTTCTTTTTTTTTCGTAAGAAGATTACATATACATTATCTCTTACATTGCTAATTATAAATTCAAGTTTAATTAGAAGTGTTTTTAGTGTTTCAGGTATACAGTACCCTTTCATTAATTTAGATTTAATTGAGCCAAATGTCGGAAACAATTGTTATACCGGGATCTACGTAACTTCCGCAAAAATTTCAGCCATGGGAGCGCGCGGTTTCTCACACAGAATAGAATATTCCTTCATCGGCAAGATGCCAGGAGGAAAGCCGGTGAGATTGTCAGATAGAAATTTAACATGATATCGCAACGTTTTCTTATTAACCTACTGAACACCGGAACATTGTATACACATAAGCCCTCCGCTACTGTCAGGCATGCATGAATGCAGCGATTTAATTATGAGAGTTAGGGCACACAATCTCGGTCGAGTTGTCTAGCTCGAATATATATGCTAACAGACGATTATCGTTTTTAATTAATGACGTTCATGAATATTACACATCCGAACGTCTCATATTACTCGTCGCTTGATGTGCGGCACAATATTCATTCATGTTTGCACTCCAGCTTGAGAACTTTTCTATATCGAACAATGTGGCATATATATAAAGAGTACACGATTAGTCATCATTAATTAGAGGGAACATATAATCCGGATCTCACGATTGTTTGAAGAACGGATTCATATATATATTGTGTTTAGTCACAACGAGTATAGTCTTTAGTTATGAACGTTATATATGTAGATGTATATGTTCAGAGATAGAGATCTTTGTAGTGAAAGCAAGAAAAATTCTTACAAAATACTCGACTGAATCTCTTTTCGCTATTAATTTGCAACATTGTTATTTTGTGCTAGAACACGGAAAAAAAGAACGGTTAGCTCGCACAGAAACCTGTTTGTGTCAACCAGATTTAATAGTTAAATATGAAACAATTGTTTGCTGCAACCATAGAGCAATTGTTGAGTGACTGTGTTGCAGCAGTAACAATACCTGGTTACAATACATAGCGTCCCGATCGACGCAACTATATGGATAGATTAGCCTATCCATGGTAAATGAGCCCCAACTAAATTCTGGTTGCCACAACCAGATCACGCGCAACTACAGCGATGTAGTTGACACACCAAAGTATATAAAGTCATATCAACCATACACGTAATCATCATACAAAGATAACTAAGGTGATGCTATATTGCTTACAACTAAATATTTCTGGTTATTTGCATCATATCTTTTTTTCCGTGTAGTTAATAAAAAAGCAATGATTGATAGGACAAAACAATAAATCTGGTACGCTGTAAGTGTATTTCTATTTTTGTCGCTAATTTAAAAAAATGATTTTTTTGTCACAGAATACACATTGGCAGGTGGACGCCACAAATTTACGCACGTGATAGAAACGACACGGGAAGCTTGAAAGGAGAACATAAAAAAAGAGGGAAGAACGAAGAAGAGGAAGAGCATGGCACGAAATAAAAAGGAGGCCCTTAAATAGCATCCATGGGGGTGTTGTGAAGCGGGCGCCATAAAGAAAGTCGAAAAACGAGTTGCCGGCGACTCGGCATCACCATCTCGTCGGGCGACGATCATTTTTACTGCGGACGGTCTATAAGACATACGGTTAAGACAGTCGGTCAAAGGTATCGTCATATTTTCGTCCGTTGGTGGAATGCCTAGTCAGAAATATTTAATCGACAAAAAAGTACTATGACGTTCCAATCATCATTCGTAATCAGGCTTGACCCGAGAAAGAAAGCACGACTGATAATATCACATAAAGTCTGGTATTTATTACAAACATTATTATAGCAATATAAATTTAAGAGTACATATTTTAAGCATCTAAAAATCATAAGGACAATAATTATTAATTTTAGATCCAATTGAAAACAAACTGAATTAGTATTTGATAATACAAAATAACGTATAGTATAAGAAATAAGTAATTTATCGATGTCATAGCGTCAATACATTTTGACATTGATGCTAAAGTAATAATCGCCTCTCGAAAGCAATTAGTATACATGGAGCACTTGACAAGCACGCGCTAATGCGGACATCCATCCTGCTCATAATAACAAGCAGAAATGAATATTTTGCCAAAGTTATTTATTTCGCAGAAACGTGTAGAAATCGCGCGATTTGCACCGAAGAGCGACGACAAATATAAACGTTGACCGCCGAGAAAAAAAAAGAAATGGAAGAAAGAATCGCGGGTCGCCTCGGAGATCGTTAGGCTTACGTTTCTAATTGATGCTAAATAATGTTTTTTTCCCCCTTCGAGATCCGTGCCAATTCTCCTGTCTGCGCGGGCTTCCTCGAACAGACCTATTACTGTACGACAATATTCGCGTTGGCAATCAGCACGTCGGTGCGAGAGGACAACGGTTACGTTCGCGGGCGCTTCATTATGCGCGACGTCGACGACGACCACGACCACGAAGACGAAGACGAAGACGTCGCATCGTCGCTGCTCTCGACTCAGCACTAACGAGGAGACTACTCTTTGACCGAGGTACCAACGTCCGCAAGACGTCCCAGACACTGACCAACGCCACCATCGAGTAACTCGACCATCAAATAAATAACGAGGACCAACAGATCGATATTGCATAAAATAATAAATATCCACGTGTTTCCCAATTGTAACTAATATATATAAACAAATAAATGTATATACAGGGTGATTCAAAAGGTAAGGTCAACCGGCGAGGAGGTGGTTCAGGGCGATGTTTAGAGTAGAAAAGTCCTTTGCCATTTTTTTTATTTGCAACCGTTTCACAGTTACAACACCGTAAAACTAAAGCTGCGTATTCATCAAAAGGACGTAGAACAACATTTGTGTTTCTGTTGTGTGTTCCGTAAAAGTTCCAGTATATATGTATAGGTATATGTATGTGTATGTATGTTTCCAAAAAATTCCTCAATGTTCCTTTGGTGGACACGCAGCTTAACATAGGACATCCGGGGATCTACGACAATCTACGTCAACGAACGGAAGAATACCGTAGTAACAAACAAACGACGTTCCGTCGGTTTATTGGGCACTTCTCGTCTCGGCTCTTGTTACCGTCCAGCGGAAATAGTTGCGGAATGCCGTAAGCTCGTCTTCTCTCATGAGAACGAGTGAAACCGTCTCGCGTAAGGCATTCGCAAATAACACGTTCCGAAGGGTTGCGAAGGTTCTGCAAACATTTCAGGCACCGCTCTCTTATCCTGCGCGCCGTAGACCCGCGATACTTCCAAGTCTGAAAAATTTCTCAGTCCTTAACCTTCGCATTCTCCGTACGCGAGCCTTCGTTCGCCAATGACCGGGCGCTTTCATATCGAAAAAAGGTATTACAGATCGAATCCCCCCTCCCTTCCTTCCATCTGTATATATATATATATATATATATACATATATCAAGAAATAATTAAACTTATATAATACGAAGCAATGATAGAAATGTCAAACGACTACGATTACGCTTGCGATGCTGGTATGGCTCGGATAAATTTTAGATATAAAATCAAAGTGTATAACGAAATCAACATCGCTCGATCCGATCGGACAAATTAACCAACGTCCCCTCCCTCCTTGTTTCACCGATTTATTTTACGAATACGAGCGTGACGGAGATCGGTATCTTAATCGATACCTTGATGAATATTCAACCAACGCCGAATGGCGCGATATAAATCTTCAAAGAACCCTCCGCAGCGCACCGCGCGATTTGTGTGCATCGAGTATGACACGTCTGTGATTGCGGCAACGAGCGAAAAGAGCATTAATTCTGTAACATTTTGCCACCTTAAAAGCGAAGTGGTTCACCGAAGCGTCTCGCCGCGGCGTGCATCCATTCGGAACCAATGTCATCACGCATCGGTGACGAGACAGTAGCGACGATGAGCCGAGCGACGATAATCATTAGAACAGCATTCGTTGCGCGAAGGAGGCGGAAAAAGAGAGGCGGGTACGAGCAGCGGGGCGAGGTGAACGTCGGACCCCACCGCCAAGTCGGACGGTAAACCGACGCGCCGCGCCGCGCCGGCCGGCGAGACAAGTGGTGGAAATGAATATTGTGCGCGGGCGAGGCATACGGAGAAAGAACGTGGCGGAGAGAAAGAACGTCGGACGGGTCCGCGCCGCGCTTGAATCTATGCGGATGTCGGGAGGGAGCGAGAGACCCTAGGAGGAATGGAGAGCGAGCGGACGAAAGGGCAGGGAAGGGGGGGGGGGGGAGTAAGAGACAGAGAAGAGACCCCGAGAGAAAACGAGAAGGAAAGATTGAAGTAAAGACCCGCGGGTGCGAGAAAGAGGCAAACGACGCGACGGTGCGGACCCGTATGACAGAAGGAGCCACTCTCGAAGGAGCGACGAGGATGACAATACCGCTCGCGCCGCGGTACGAGAGAGCGAAGTGGCCGCCGTGGCTGAGGGGGGGCGGCCGATTACCTGTGTTGGGGGCAGGGGGATGCGACGGGGGACCGAAGCCCGGCGCATGCGCGGCGGGCGTGGGAACGCGCGCTTATGCCCAGACAATCCCTCGTCCTCTCTCTCTCGCGCCGTTGCCCCCGCTATTTCCGTCCCGCTCGCACCACGGGTCGCCCCGATCCCTCGCCCGTTCGAGGGCCACGATCCTTCCTTCTTCCACCGCTCTGTCCCTCTCGCTCTCGCTCCCGCTATCGAAGGGGTCCGGCTCTCTCCCTCTCTATCGCTGTGGGGACGCACCGGCGAGCCCCGCCGATCACGGCCGAGTGCGCACGATCTAAGGCCCCGCAGGCGCGCGTTGTTATTCGTTCAGGGGTGCTCAGTATCTGGGTGATCGCCAATGCAAATAAAGATAATACTTGGCGTACGATAATGTCGCGTAATTACTCGGCATACCGAATATAATTGCGCCGGCTTTTCTAGCGCTTCAATTATACTACCTGGCGACTGTTGCCAGGGTGACTCGCATACTGGCAGACGACAGTAAAATACTGACGGTGCGCGCATACGTTCCTGCTAATGAGAGAATATAATTTGATATACAATCTTTTTTATAGAGATCTACTTTATAGATCTCTTTTATAGAGATTTTATCATAATATATGTTTAATTTAAACGAAATCTCATTTTAAACTTCCGAAAATATTACGGAGAAACGAAATAAAATATTACAAATTGATATGACATTTCGATTCGGATTCAAATAATCGTGTAACCGGAAATTCGTAGAATCTTCGCTTATGTAATCATTCTTATTATAATATCAATAAAGATATAATATATTATTATTCAACTGCATTCTAATTAAATGGTAGTTCAAAATATTAAAACTAGAGGTTGTTTTCAAAATTGTGCCGCGTCTTCCTCAGCCGCGTGCATCCGCGCCACTAGGTGCACGCAAACCGGATGTTTTGAAGAAATGGCGAACGATTTGCAGGTAGACCGTCCGCGGAAAATCTCGCAGTCGATCGACACGCGCGATAGATCATTTGGCGCGCAGCTCCGCGTTTGTACCGTCGTTTGCGCACGGGTAAATTGTATAACAACGCGTGCTGCGCGACAACCGGGCGACACGCGCGTGTCGCGGCACACGGACGCGCGCGGCTGTGCGCGGTTACGAGCTACGCCCGCCGCGCCGGTGCATGCTAATGCATAACGGCGCGAGCACGGCGGGGCGCTCGAAGCGAAGAAAAAGAAAAGGACACGTATTTTGACAGTGCGCTGTAACCTTCGTCATCCGCCGTCGATTCCTTCTCTTTGGGCCGCCTCGCGCGGCCGAGACTTATAGAACAAAGAATATCGCCCTTTGCCCTCTCTCGACCGCGCCGCGCCGGTCCCTCCTCCGAAGTTCACGGTCGCGAATGACACGGGCGAAAACGGCGCATCTCGTCGCATCCCGATGCATCGCCGTGCCCGCGAGTTTAAATCCGAAGATTACTTGGTCGTCGAACTCAACCGAGCTATCGCGATTTTCCGTGAAACTATATATAGGATGTCCTGCCTACATGCAAAGAAATGATTTAGTAATATCAGCTAAATGTCAGTAGCTAGTTTGAATTTTTCTGTTATTGCTAAAAGTATTAAAGGTAAAATAAGTACATTTGCTGCGAGATACAATTTTATTAGCTAAATTTAAAAGCGTACTTTAATAAGAATAACCAAGAACCTGTATGAAGTTAGCCCCCAATGTCGAAATATCAAAAACTTTCTTTTTGCAAACGTTTGCCCATCGTTTGCTCACGAATGCCCCATTCGAATTTTTGTTTGCTCCCCTCTAGTTCAAAAGTTATAAGCAATTCAATTTTGGGGGGGGCCAACTTCACACTGGCCCCCCAATGTTGAAAAATCAAAAATTTTCTTTTTGCAAACGTTTGCCCATCGTTTGCCCACGGCCCACGAATGCCACGTTGGAATTTTTGTTTGCCCCCCTCTAGTTTAAAAGTTATAAGCGATTCAATTTTAGAGGGGCCAACTTCACACTGCCCCCCAATGTTAAAAATTCAAAAATTTTCTTTTTTCAAACGTTTGCCCATCGTTTACCCATGAATATCCTGTTGGAATTTTTGTTTGCCCCCTTCTAGTTCAAAAGTTATAAGCAATTTAATTTTGGGGGGGCCAACTTCACATTGGCCCCCCAATGTTGAAAAATCAAAAATTTTCTTTTTGCAAACAAAGTTGCCCCCCCCCCCAAAATTGAATTGCTTATAACTTTTGAACTAGCAAACAAAAATTCCAACGAGGCATTCGTGGGCAAACGATGAGCAAACGTTTGCAAAAAAAAAATTTTTAATTTTTCGACATTGGGGGCTAACTTCACACAGATTAACCAAGAAGGTGGCAGCTATTCCTCAATATCTTACGCGAGTAAAATCACTGCATATACGGTTTTCTATAATCATAATAAAATGGATAAAGTATCCCAACTATTAAATAGTTGGGGTGTCATCAGATGCTATAATAGAAAGATTCAAAGGTAAGTCCTAAGCTAGTATAGAATTACTCCCATATCAAATTTGATAACTAAAGTCACTTATTGTTAGTACTAGCATCGAAGCATATAATCTCAGCTAAGATTCTTAGGCTCACTACAAATATTATTATATTAGTTTCTATTGCGAAGAAAAAATAGCATAATGGATTTAGTTAAACGTCAATTGGTTCTAGCAGCAAATATTTTTTGCTGTAGTGCCTACATTTTAACAACTAATAAATTGAGCTTCGGCAGCAACGACATTAGCTGTCCCTATTTTAAAGACACATTTTAGCTGCTGACACAATATAGCTGCCACAGCTATATTTTAGCTTCATTGGCTAATCCTTTCTCTGCGTGTATATAAGTACAATTAGTACAAAATTTTCTTGCAACATTTTCTTTTTAAGTCTGTCAACATTAAAATAATTCTAATTCGAAATTCGGAATGTTTATAAAGCTTCTACGTTTAGATAGACTATTTTCCGTCACTTTACGTTCCCGGATGTTTACGTGGACCATGTAAAAATGAACGCGTTCAAAAAAGGGTAGATCACGAAAATGGCGTATTCGCGAGCCACAAGATACGAGATAGATTATTCTCCTGATTAGTTCCGCGATTTGCTACCGCGCCGCACTCCGTTCGATAGAGCACCCAGGGGGAACGGATTAACTTTTTATCGCTCCGATATAAGAGTAATCTCACCAGGAGTTCCGCGGTGACTCTTTCATGCATTCCTCTGCCGGCGAAAAAGTCGATGAGGAATGACGTTACTGTGTCCGTAATCTACGTAAATCGCGCACCGACGCGCCGCCACGGCAGACCAATAACTTCCCAGCGAGCGTAAAGCATTTCTCTCTTTCTCTCTTTCTCCCTCTCTTTCTTTCTTACGCCGGTAGAACAGATGGCAATGATTACTGCTAATGACAGCCATCAATTCACGACGCATTCGTGCGGCCAGAAGCCACTGTAATGTACGAGCGTGGCCGCGAGGGACCAG
The DNA here is from genome assembly GCA_003063835.1 of Aphaenogaster floridana. Taxonomy (NCBI): domain Eukaryota; kingdom Metazoa; phylum Arthropoda; class Insecta; order Hymenoptera; family Formicidae; genus Aphaenogaster; species Aphaenogaster floridana. The sequence goes on along the minus strand of NJRP01000122.1, from coordinate 410,497 downwards.
CTTGGCGACATTAAATACCGACGGAAACGGCATTCAAAGCGTAATTTCGGCGCTAATAAAGAAAGTAAACGCTGGTACCTCGAAAGAAAACACTGGCAAGAATCGACAGAATTGGAGCGTGAACGTTCCTCTGTTCGTCTGCGAAGAAAAATGTGTAAATGCATTTTGTCGATTACAGACCGTATGCCCGGCTACAAACATATTTCCGCTCGGTGTATAAAGAGTGATTGTGGTTCGACTTAATTTAAGAAAGAATATAATGATCCTTGAGTTAAAATATCCAATACCATTTGGCTACAGAAAAAAACACAAATATCCTACATTATATGTGGTATTTCTTCATTTCCGTTTACAAATTACGAATCAGTTGCTTTATTTCCATGGCATTGAAATATTTCGATGGTTATATCTTCGATAAGAATATCGAAAGTAAAGTGAATAGAAAGTTAATTGAAGTACAAATTGACGTTAATGTTATATATCGAAGCTTTATTCTCTCCGGAAATTATGACTAATAGCTTTGAACGATCTGAACTAGTGCAGTAATTAATATCTCGGGTTTACACGAGCGCTTACACGGAAACGTGGCTCTCCCCGAGAGAGAACTGGAATCATTTATATGGGATCTACGTCGGAGTAATCACACTCCGAGTATCGGTAATGAATGCACGGGTATGGGAATCGAACGACCACCCTTTTTGCGGCCGCTCGGGATTTAGGATACATTTATAAGAGGATCGCCAGCGATATGTGCACGTTCACAATGGCAACTCTGCGAGTCGAAGGGTCGTTGCGTGCATATCCATCATCGCGCATATGTTGCTCCCTTCGATCAACCCTTAAGGGGTGAAGTGAAAAAACAGCTGCGCCTAACTGAAAACCCACTTTTTCTGTTTTCAATTTCAAAAAGATCAAATATTCCCAAAATTTCAAAAATTAATATCTATTAATATCTAAATTAAAATTCCTTTCTACTTAAGATAAATATTATGTAACATATTAGGAAGAATCGAAATAATTGTGACAATATAACCATAATTATTTTATATTAACTTTTAAAAAATTGCAAAAAACGATAACTTTAATTACTTTATTAGATACTATTAAATTTACTATATAAATAGTTTTTTCAAAACGTATTTTTTTTTGTATATATTTTCAAAAATATCGTATTAACTAAATTTAATGCTGAAATTGTTCGAGAAGAGAACAATCTCTTTACAGAAATAATTGTAAAAGGAGAATTAGAGAAATACTCGCAGCCAAATGTCCATGAAATTAAAGCTACTACTATAGCGAGAAATTTGATCAAAAATTAGATTTATTCTTCTACAAAGAATACAATAACTCGTACAAACGTAGATAACGGCGGAAATGGAAAAATAATATTGTTTTTCAGTGGCAACCCATTCGACGAGAAATGTTCAGCTTAGATTCGACAGACATGCGGAGGCCACGTGTACCGCCACGTGACCTGTCCACACTTGATGCTTCAGTATACACGCACGAGCGCGCCCACAAAGAGATGCTACACGTTGCGTTTACTGAGATCCATGTGTAAGATTCAGCCGCGGGGATTCACGCGTGTGAGTGTACCTTGCAACATAAACGCATAACGCACGCGTGTGAAAGCCGTGAACGTGACGAGGGGTTGCCTTTGTGCAAGATCCTTTATTGTGTTGGGGTAGCTTTAACTCGCCATATTGTCAAGTGGAATTGCTCAAATTTGTTATCGTATTGGATTATGCTTATTTTACAAAGTTTCAAACACACAAAGTCTGTAATAATGATACAAAAAAAAATGATATCGTCGACGTTATAAAATTTTTATTTTAACTTGATTTGATAACTCTTTTTCATTTTTTCTTAAATTCTAATATTTTTTTATAAATTTGGTATGCACATTGATTATATTGCAACTACCATAAAAAAGTATTAGAGGAGAAGGTGGTAATATGGAACCCCACTTTGTTTTTTAAGAATTTCTTGTAATAAGCTCAATTTTTAAGAATTTCTTGTATAAGCTCAATTTTTTTCTTCTTGGTATGCTTAGATTCTTTACTCTATTGGTAACCCATTTCTAACGTCCAATTAATGATTCTCCACTTACAAAAAAAGCTGCTTAAAGATTATCGCAAAGTGAGCAATTGGGTGGTATGTTGTAATGTGCTGGTAATATGGACCTCCTACTGTTTTAATGCGTAAAATTAAAAACAATTCATGAAATGT
>NJRP01000122.1:344312-403422 GCA_003063835.1 Aphaenogaster floridana | reverse complement strand
TTCATATAACTTATTTGTTGTTGTTACTGCAACTTTATAGCACATAGTTGAGGCGCTATTTGTCCACAAATTTCTAGTTGCTGATACGACTTTTTTTGAGTGTAAGTTGCGGAGATAAATAAAATGATTATGACATTTTAATAAATTTTCTTAAAAAATATATAGAGCTCTCACGTGTAATAACTCAGTCATTATTTATATATAATCCAAATGAACAATAAAAAATAAATTTTATTTTCCAGTGGACTATGTATAAAAGAATCGATAGTTCAGATATTCTACAAACGCTATACTTTACGAGTAAATGATCAATACTGATCAAGAAACGGAGACGTAAAATAAATTATTGAATTCCTCGACTACATGCATATGCGCGAGTAAATAGTTTCACGCGTGCGTAAATGCGTGCGTACGTAGTACGAAGTCGAAAAAGTTATCCGGCTAAAAGATTTGCTTGCGGTATAAGAATGTTTTACTATCGGTGAACGTTTTATGACAGTCCTGAGCGCGCATTAAAGTTACGCTACGTCGACCGTTCTGAGAATTGCAAGACAGATAGATGTTACCGCTTGTGCGATTTGGATCGTTATGTTTGCATCCCTAAACGACGAGTGACTTTACTGCCGGATGCATTAAGTACGTTGATGATATAATTGACTAGTAAAATACTACGTAATTGTGCAGAAGAAAATAATTATAAATTATAAATTAGATTAATATGATTGTATTAACACAATACAAATTATATCTAATATGAAAAGAGTATATTTCTTGAAAATAAAACTATTGCCTTTGATATAGTATTATACAAAAATGCATTTAAAAAATTTAATTTCTTGAGAGACTCGATGCATTCTTCTATTAATATTTGTAGCGCTCATTTGTTTTTTATCATTATTACATGCCACTATCTGGTAAAAACTACAAAAAATGTCACAAGCTTTAGAAGATTAGAATATTTTAAAAAGACGCCGCGATCTTCTGACGCAAACTTTTCCGGAGCTCGCGTGATTTCGCGTTGTGGAAGTTGCGACTTCCAGTTCTCCGCGCCCTTCTTCTCCTCTTCCTTCTTCCTCTTTCCTCTTCTTTTTCACGGTTTCTCATCCTTTTCGCGTGGGAGGCGGCGAAACGTCCGGTTCTCTCGCCTCCTCCTTGTCTTTTCCTCTCACTCCGTCATATCCCTCGAGCCCCTCTCAAGTATCTCTCTTTATCCCCCCCTCTTGGACCCGGTCGTCGATCGCCAACTTGGCGTGTAAAGGTGCGTTTACTACGCGAACATCGACGAACAAATCGATTCGTTATAATATGATTGATTGAAAGAAAATGTGTGTGTGTGTGTGTGTGAATATCATCCACGAATAAAAATTAAATATTTAGAATATTTTTCTTCAATTTTTTTTAACTTTTCTACGAAGTTGCGTGCATTTTCTGATAAATTCAATATTGGATGGCTCTTTCTAGTTTGCATATTTCAATACTTAATTCTCATTTTTTCACTGTTATAATGTTATTATTACAAAATGTGTATAATTTTAATATTGTCTATATATTAATTTAATATCCAAGTGGCTTACAGCGACTGATCAAGATGCAAGCAACGCGCAAGAGAAAATCAATCAAACTGAAAGAATTCGTTTACTGCAAGCGTTACTGTCATAAGCTGGTGTTTGCACGTGGGTAGTGTGTGTGGATGTGTATAGTACAAATACATCGTGAAAGACTCGATCGTCCCTGATCGAAGCAGTCGTTTCACGCGCAATCGCACGACACGCATGCCGAACGATACGTATGTACAAGCTGATGACAGGAGCAGAAATATCGATCGTAATTATAATAATGGAAATGATAGAGTATGGTTGCTACTCACTTGCAATGTAACTCGTCGCGCGGCGATGACACGCAAAGTCCTCCGTTTTTGCAAGGGCTTGGCGAACACGATTCGAAACCTGTAACAGCAACAAAAGTCTTAGTTATTTTACGTATAGCGTGGTAAAATATTAAGTAGTAGGATACAATATAACAAATATAATATAAGCGCACACAATATAACATATTATATAATAAATATATATATAATATGTGTAAATATAACATCAATTTATGAGAGTTATCTCTCGGTAAAAATAATTGGAATTTTCTTTGAAAATCCTCCCCCCTCATACTGCGCTTGATATAATAAGCTCTAATGAAAAATTTGCGGTTTTTTATGTGATTCGCGAATGACTACACGAGAAACGAACGCGAAATCTCGCTTATCGAAACCTCACTGCAATTAGAGTGCATCTCGGAACCTCGAAGAAAGGGAGTCCAACGGGTTCGTAGGGAACCTTTGACATGCCGTGCAAATTGAACTTTCGTGTAAGACCCGACGAAGAAGACGGAGATAAAAGACCGAGAAGGCGAGAAGAAAGAGAGGGAAGAAGGGAGAAAGGCAAAACGTCTCGTATTCCAGGAGTACTTTTAAAAAAGGACGAATATTGGTGACTCTCTCGGTGTAAATGCTACCAAGGAGGAAGGGACTCGACGAGACCATTCGCGCCGCATATCCTGCTCAACCATTGCCGCAACTTCGACTTGGATAATTTCACGCACGGCTGCACTCATACATGCAGCGTACATTCGGCGAAAGAGTTAAAAGCGATGCCATCAAATTTCGCGGTCCACCAGAAAATCCGAAAGCCCGATAGAAGGCAACGCCCCGCGATTATTGGAATTTATTCGACGCGCCTTCGTCGATACATTGCGCGTAAAGTCGTTCTTGTTGCGACGCGTACGTTTTGTCCGAGTATCGGCGGCGACACGCAGTAAAAGCGTTTTACGACCACGGAGGTGAAATTTTTATCCTTCTCATAAAATTTAATATCGAGCCGTCGGTGACGCTTTCGCGTGTCGCGCGTAAGAAGCGCCATGAAGAAGGGCTAAATCGCTCGTGCAGAAAAGCGCGCGTTTAAGGGCACGATTAACGTGGCCGGCGTGGCACATAAAACACTATGAACAACTAATGCACGCATGCCCAGCGCCGGTATAATAACAACGCAGCAAATAACCGCTTAGCGTAGACAAGCAGCGAGAGACGCGAAGAGAGTGGAAGCCTCGTGTACTTATGTTTTATCAGAGTACACCGCAACGGAGAGCCGCGTCATTTACGTGACCGTCCCCCTCCTACCCCCGATCGTACAAGAGACTCCCAACTTCCTGCAAGATTACCTTCGCATAAATTTGCAAATTTTTAAAGTTGTACCTATAGTCGCGTCGCGTTACTTCAGTTTCATTTTATTTATTACTCGGTTTTTGTATTTATGAACGCATCCATTTTTCATACAATCAAAAAGCTAAAAAGCTGCATCGTATTCTACTGCCGTAAATATTCATCTAATTCGATATTCGCATCCATCACGCCGTGCCAAGCTGCCAAGGAAGAATTATCAACGGGGTAAAGTCTGTGACGTAATGAGCACGAGGCTTCATGAAGTCGCGTGGGATGCAGAAAGCCGTCTTAACGTTTGAAAATGTCAGTAATGGCACACATTATTCGGTCGTCACCTCGCTCTCACACGCGACACGTTGTGACCGCGCGATTCCGGCACGCATGACCCGAATTCATAAAATTTGCCATGGAGCTTTTACAAACATTTTAAAACGTTTATAAATCAGCTAAACAGTTCATATTCTTCCCAAAAACTACTTTATACGATAATATCAAAATTCTTCTAATAGAAAAACATTTGCCTTCAGAAATTTATATAAATTATTTATATTCCTTTAATCTGCACGAGATGAGGCACAAGAATACTCAAAATAGGGAGGAAAGCTCCGTAATTTTTTCAATTCCTACTTATAACTTAGCAGTACATATGCTCATCGAAATTACGAATGGTCGTTGGCCCTGTCAGGGCCATCGGGACGATTCAATCTGCTTGACGAGACCCGACACGACAGAGCGGAGCTCGAGTGACGCGCGCAATGAAGTCGACCAGCTGTCAACGTCGTCGCGACGACAACGAGAGCGAAGACAATCGGCTGGGCGACGCATCGCACCGCTCGCGACCAAGACGGATGAGATCAGTTAAACCAAACTGCCATCGTGACAAATCCTCCGTTTCCTCTGTCGCTTCGCGGCTCTGTTCTCCGCTCTCGTCGACGCACTTGCGTGTATGCACGCTCGCGCTCACTTTCGTGACACGCTCGTCCATAATTCGTTATACGTGGGACGAGCAAACCGTCTCTCTCCTTTTCGGTGTGATTCGTCAGGATTTCCGGCTGCCGACACGCGCGATTAACCGTCGCAGCTAGTGCTAATCGGGAGGAACGGTCGTGTTCGGTCGGAGAAATTGAAGCACGACCATTGCGTCACGTATTATTGCGGTCGTAATAGATTCCTCGCACTTGGCCGTTCTTCGTTACTGTTATTGGTCGAAATAAGAGATGTATTAACCTCGAGTGTTCTTTGTGTCAGAGTTGTTTACGAAGAAAATCGGTGGATACAATTCTCATGCCATAAAAAATGGATTCTGTACTTTCTATTGCCGTTTTCATAAGAGATTTCTTTTATAATTTTTCAACAAAGTAACAGAGGTTTAAAAAATGCATTCCTTCGCCCGACATGGAACTGGAAACAAGAAAAGAGAATATAAGCGAACGACGAATCATTAAAGAAAGATTGTTGCATAGAATGATTATTTAATTATGACGATTGCGTAATCGCCATGGTATTTTCACTTTCAAGCTCCGGCGAACAGCTGTACCATCATGTGTGCTCGCACAATAATCTGCATTATTCCGAGGAAAAATGAGTTTAATTGTTTCAATTCCAGAGTAAATTACCGCCGCGGTAGAAAGCCACCGTTGAATTACGCCTTCCTTCCTGCTCTCGTCCGCAAAATTAATTCGCGCTAGCGCTAATAATGGAACCTCCGTGCAATTTGTCGCAAATGCGGGAAACTAGAATTGCGTCATTTACTATATATAAAAATTTTATCTCTTTTCATAGATTTATCTTTACATCATTAAAGAAAAAATTTAGCACATCTTTCCTCGAATTTCTGATCCTTTTTATATACATATGAACATTACCGCTAAAATTAAATTACAATTAAACAGTTAAATCATAATTAAAATAAAATTAATTTTTATATATCAAAAGTTTTCACGCCCTATCTCTCTTCTTTTCTGCATTTCAGACTAATTAAAATAACATTATTTTCATTTTCTCCTTTCAATATTATATAAAACGGCTATCGCGTACGCCATTGCATGTTTGATATCTCAAGAATCCGTGATACGCTTCGCGAGAGCGAACAATAAAGCGAGGAGTAATACGAACTCGATATAGGACGGGCTCTTGCAGGGTCGCGCGATAAAGCGCGATAATGAACGGCGCGACGCAATCCGAGATTGGAATCGACTGCACACACGTGGATGCGTGCCATCACGCGTGTCGTTGGAATTGCGTGTAGTTATCCTCGCGATACGTTACCGGGGTCGTGTTAAACCAGCGGTGGGACGGCGGTATTTTGCATCGCGCGTCGCGCACCGTTCTCGGTATCGAATGCGCGAAACCGTGCGTCGCGCGCTTACGTAAAACCCGATATTCCAGCCGGTATGGAGACGTGCACGTAAATGTTATGCATTTACGAGACACGCCGCCACAGCAATGATGCACAATCTGCGACGATCTCTTTCTCTCTTTCGCGTGCTTCCCGCAGGATGAACGATCGCCCGATGCACTGGCCGCATGCGGTACGTGCATGCGAGCCTGATATCATAAATCTAGCAGAGGACAAGATTGCATTTTTGCTGAGGCCGAAAGGGAAATTTATTGGCCTTGCGGTCTATCAGTTTTTAAAAATAGACGGTAATGTAAAAACATATGATTAAGATAAATACAATTTGTAGTAGAAGTATATATTATATATATCTTAATTTTTCACACACAAATATATTATCAAGCTGCGACACAGAACATGCATTATAAAATTGTCAGAATATTATAGTCAGACTACAGAAAAATAATACCAATGGCAATGTTCTACTTTATTTTAAAAAATGCAAATTAACAATTATAATAATTTCTTGTTTTCAGATAATTATAATTTAACACAATGTGCAATACTCTTGTTTAATGGTTTATTTCTTTCTCGATATGATATTGATGCAGTTCTGCGCGTTACTACTGTTATTTAATCTCGATCTACACTGTAAAAAAATTTCATGTATAAAATTACAACTATTATAGTGGGTAAAATTGGGACCATCTATTAAAGGTGTATATTTATATACATCAGTATATCTCGTAGATAAAATTATTATCTTATATGGTAAGTAAGCAGCTTGCACAAGTAAATTTACATGTTAAAAGTAGATTTCTAGAAATGTTTTTGTAATAATACATTTTATATATGAATTTGTACAATTTCACATATTAAATTTAAATAATGTCGAATTGTCTAACCAAGAGTTCTTAATTTAAAATTATGCTACAACGTAAATAAGCTAAACGAGTTACATATTGTAAAGTTATAATTTTTTTTATTTGTATAATATATACTTACATAAAATCAAAGATAAAAATAAGCCAATGTGAGCCAACTTACGTAAAAATGCAGCTATAATGCATGAAATTATCATATGCCGTGTAATATTACAAAAAATTGTACATTTACATAAAGTATATAAATTATACTTTTAATCTTGTAATATTTTTCATTAAATATAAAAAATTATTACACAACAAAAAGTAAAACAACTAATTTTTGTAAAAGTACATCAATTTATACATTTCCATTATTAATAGTGTAATTGTTACACTCATTATTTATGTAATTTTACATACTTTTTTACAGTGTAGGCAATCTAATCAGACTGGAAGCTTATCGCAAACAGAACGATTTTTGAAGCACTTCACTAAATGGATAATTAAAATCCCCCATCTAATATCGTATGTATGTATCATGCAGACGCACGCGACGGTGTCAATGCCATGGGGACGTATAGTACGACGTAGCTCTCTCTCCCGAAGTACATTAAAATGAGTATCTCTCTCTTGCCCTTTACTCGCGCACGTATGCCCCCCCTTACTCTTAAGAGAACAAACTTTGAAGAGATATGTACTCTCAATCAGCGTGGGCGCCGATTTCTCGTCTGCCGCGCAACGACGGCTCCGCTCGATCCGCCCACGCGTAGATCAAGATCGATGCGAGATGCGTCGCTATTTTTTTTTGCATCCTCACGCGAACGCGCAAGGGCTTGAGGAAATACCGTTTGCGCAGTGTAATGTATCCGATATATCGTTTGACTCTCAAGGGAAGGAACTTTTCGTTATCTTCCACTCGTTAATCTTCCAAATTTTTTTCCAAAATGAGTAAGGAAGGAAAATATTTAAAAAGGATATTTGTAGTTACAAACTATCCTTTGTAAGTTAGAAAATCGGAAAATTGACTTTGGCTAATTGGTCTTGCTAGACCGTCCAACCGGACGGCGCGCTTGTGCATTTGCGGCGCGCATTACAGTGCGTACACGCCAGGCGATACGCGATGGAGATGGGTAGCACGAGTCACGACCTCGTGGATTACGTAACCCGCCACGTGTGCACAACCCGTGTACGGTATCACCATCGGAATATCGGCGTGATATGCAGCTCTGCCTTACCGTTGGCTGCCTCGCTCGTTACGTGTGCCGGACGTCGCGCGTTTTCGCTAACAAAACTCCCCAGGCAAGTTTGATTCATTCTCGACGAGGTAGAAGATCCACTTTTACTATTCGTGACCCAACATTTCAGAAGGTCGTTGCACCGCAGCCTCGTTCGGAGCCGGGGTCGGGGGTTACGCGCGTCTCGTTTCTACGTCGCGCTATCGTTAGCCCGCATTTACGACCGCTCGTGCTCGTATTAAAAAAACCTCCAGCTAAATATTCGAAAGCCGCTTCCGATATCTTTAACGTCTTCCGTTCCCTCCGTTTACGATTCTTCGCTGAAACACTAAAAGTCTAAGTGTCGCTACGAACGTGTTATCTGCAAGTCAAATGGATTTAAATCTCTCGACACCGATATTCGGAAAATTTTCGATTCGAAATTTCATATACGCGCGTGTTTGCGCGAACGTAGTTTTTAAATAGATATCTGGTGAGAGATATTAAATACGTAACCAGCGTATCTCATGTATTATCGGTTCTACCACTATTTCCCCACACATAGAATGCTATCACTACGTAAACGTAGTGAGAGAGCGAGTTTCGAAATTTTTAACTATTTGAAATTTTTAGCTTAAGATTATATACCTTTATAGCTTCTAAATCAGTATTTCTTGAGTATTTAATATAATACATATCGCAGAAACTATCACTTTTATTAGTATTTTCTGCATATATAAAGTGTTATTACCACGTAATGTTGCAAATATAGTGAGTGAATATGGTCTGATAAAGACTCCTTTCATGATGTCCTGACTCCTGACATCATGGTTGACCTGCCTCGCGTTCCCTCTCGAAGAAACACGAAGAGAACGTTTGAACTTTTGCTTCGACAAAAGTCTGCCGTATCATATAGGCTCGATTCTACTAGGAGCTCGATGAATGAAATTGTAAAGAAAATCTTCAAGGCTTCGCGACGGTCGAGGTTGGCGCAGGAAAGTTAATCCACTGCTATTCGCACTTTTCTGATGATGACAATTATTGAAATGATGCGATTATATCATTAAATGAAAACTGTGAAATTATCAGCAATTCAATTTTTAATCATCGAAAAATTTTTTAAATACAATAAGAAACAAACTTATATATTTTTATATTTTTTATATTTATTTTTTCTTTTTATATTTAAATCTATTTTATTCGTCATGGAATATATTCTACCACTTTAAACATTTCTTGGCACGGTACCATGGCGGATATTGGTAAGGAACTCGTGGTTTCATATATCGCACTTACGGTACGCGAGTAAGACGACCGCTATGCAGTGATTTACAGTCCTCGGATTGACACAGTCAATGTACAGCTATTGATAGCGCTTAATCAATAGAACGGCAATAAATCATTAATTCATTATAACGCTAATGTCCAGGAAGCTATCGCGCCGTTTATCATAATGTCCTCAAATTAATATCTGTTAACAAATCTGACGAGTTATCGTTCATGAATTTACATCCATATTATTATAGTCAACTATATGTCCGAGGAAGAAACGCTAAATCCGTTAAAGTTGTCTTTTCGCACAATATTATTCTCACATGTTGCTGTAGTTATCTACAATCATTATTACAGTCCATAAATCGGTGACGAGTTCTTCTACAATTATTTTGCATTATTCTTGTTGTGATTTAACGGACAGTATTTTGAATAATCGTTCCCAGCTTCTCTTACATTATATTATTTATATTACAATCGAAGAATTGTGTGACCGATTCGCCAGTTTATATCCTGAAAGCCGAACAAAATATCCTCCCACGTTGGATTCTACAACCGTGCGTTAACTTATTGTAAGAAACCGTCCACGAGATAAGAGACTCAAAAACATGGAAACTCAATTTCGAAAGATTAGGAAACGCTGTCTCGTTGAGAGGTGCTAAAATACCGCTTTCTACTCAGAATGAACGATGTTTTAATACTTCAAATCTTTCATCAATTTTAGTTTCTAAGCCGCGAACATCGTTTCGTGTTGAAAACAAATGAATTATAAAGAATTAAAACCAGAGGATTAAAAAACATTGATGCATATTTTGCATCGTTTTCTAAACACGCAATTTCGAAATGTGATGCGAATCTCATAATTTTTATCCTCATGCACTACAACAGCTGTTACAGAAATTTATTCTCTTTCGCAAGGATATCCTAATTCGTCCAAGAATAATGACCGTGGAGAACAACATCGCATTATGACGCCTTAAAGTGAACTTTTGGGCAGATAGCAGCGGAAACCACTCTCTACCAGTGGCATGGGACATGTCATTAGCACGCGAACAAATCGTCCCTCGGAGCTTATCGACCGTGTCAATCGGCGAGCTGCCGATGGTAGACACGTAAATTTTGCCGGTTGTGTGGGAAGAGAACGCTACGACCCTTTCGTCGAAGAGAGGCTCTCGTGATCTTGACGTCGCGATCGAAGAAAAGGTAGATGGATGGAGCGACGGAGATGGAAGACCTGGTTTTACACGCTACACGCGGCGAGAATAAATCCTGAAATGTTTCAAATGCACATTTTCTTGAGAATTCCGCCTCTAATACTGCTGCATGGAAAGATGATCGATAAAACAAATATTTCAACAATAATATTACGATTAAAAACTATGTCACAACATGAGTTCAATATCTAAAAACGAGAATAAATATCTCTCTACTTAACAGGAAAAGTATCTTGATTACAACTGCGATTATATCAATTTTATTTTCTCCCTATCTCTAAATAATACTGATAGTTTTTATACTAAAACAAAAACTAAATTAAAACAAGATACGAAATGAAACGCGTCGCGAGAACGCAACGCTAATTCCTTTCTCACGAAAATCTAAACGATCCTCCTTGTTATCCTTGAAAAATCTCGAAAACCATTTTCACTATTGTTATTCGGACGCGATTGTTACGAATCACGTCTACGCCGCTTCGAAATCGTTCGTCGTCATTCCCGGCACGATTCGAGACGGCTGGCTCGCATTAGCGGGCCCATTAATCACAATTACGTGAATTCAGGTCCTGGCACCGCATGCGTGCGTGCGTGCGTGCGTGCGTGCGCGCCACTCACGTACGCTAAAAGCGTCTATATGTGTGTGCAAGTCCGCATCTCGCGGATGAGGACACGCTCAGCGGTGAGAAACGCCACAATTCACCATGGTAAAAATACCGCCCACTGGACAACCGGCGACAAACCCCCTCTTGTCGTCGCGTTCGCAACGGGTGGATTATATATCCCCCTCCTGTCCCCCTCACGGCCGTTGCGGAATCTCGATTGTGTACAGAAAGCTTCCTGAAAATTATCCCCTCAGATCGTTCGCGGAATTCGCGCGGGCCCAACAAAATAATTCTCGTGGACCGTCCGCTGTTCATCGGCCCCCATCTTCCCGGCTGCACGCATACCGTCGAGGACTCCCGTTGGTTTCGTGCCATACAGCCGTGCTGTTTTCGTGCAGTTATAAGCCGAATGCCTCGAGGACGCGAAATGATCGCGAGAAAAAGCGGTATTGTAACAACAGCGTAGCGAATTCTTTTCCACACATCGGAAATTAATATAAAAATTGCTTAAAACCAATATATAATTATAAAAAAATTAAACTTACTTGGTCATATCCAATATAGAACGAAGTATTGAATATAATTCTAAATATAAATATAATGTATACACGGAAAAAAAAATTTGTTAACTTGACTAAATCTTTCAACTAAATAAATTTTAGTTGAAAGATTTAGTCAAGTTAACAAATTTTTTTTTTCGTGTAATAATCGCAAAATTTAAATATTAAATTAGATAGTAAACTATATTTCAGTCCAATATTTTACAAGTTATAAATTATTAATGTAAGTATGAATATTCTTTGTGTTTATGTATAAACGCTTGGAGGCAAAGATGGACGTTAAACGTCAAACAAGAATCATCTACATGAAAATATGTCGGTAGATCAATGACAAGCGTCGATAGCGTGAATGAAAGCCTTGAATGAAGTTCGACGTTCACTCGTACGTGGCAATGCATCGGCGTGTATGTAAACGTACACTCGTGACTATCGTTAAAGGCACGGCTCGAGCGGCTACGCGCGGATCGTCATCGGCGGTGCAATTCGCGCGAGCAATGTTATTTTCTATATCTAAAAAGAACAGACGCAATGCTGTACGTTAACAATACGTTTGAGGTTTTTAATTTACTTTAATACATTTTAATTATTACACGGAGAAAATTTTATATTAAAAATTACTATGTATGGCAGTAACCGTGGACCATGCTGGAATTATACAAATTTTTACTATGTTTTCACAAAAGAGTTTAATAATTATTAATATAATAACATAGTAAAAATTTTTATAATTCCAGCAATGGTCCACAGCTACTGCAATACATAATAATTTTTAATATAAAATTTTCTCCGTGTATCAAATAATTTATCATCATTACTTCTGTATTTAAGCTATCGTTATTCAATACGGAGAGAATTCGTTTTTAATTTTTATCTGTATGTTATTTTCTCATTTATTTTTAAGGTAATTCTGCTTGATTAATGATAGACCAGATCAGCTAAACACGGCAGATTATTTAGAGTCTGACTTAAGTGTCTCTGGAGTCGCACGCCTGAGCGTGAGGCAGAGATCGCCGCAAACGGGCGGAAGAAGAATTACCCGGCGTAATGGACGCGCGCGCGTAATCCGCTATAACGCGCACGTCACGCACGGCTTTCGAAATCGCAAATAGCGGCGGGACCGCGCCGAGGGGAAAAAAGCCGTCCCGCGGCTTTGTGGACCCGCGGCCGCGGCCGCGGTAATTTTCTCTCCTTTTAGCACGACGCACGATACGATCCGAGAAGTAACGCGATTCACGGTTTAGAAACGTAACCGTTACGATTCCGGTCGAATACGGATACAAATTTTCGTTATGCAATGCGGCGGGATGGTTTGACGGTGTGTCCAATGATCGTCGGATAATTTCCTGTCCGACTGCGTAAAATCGATCTGTAGGCTTTCACGTATTGAGGGATTCGCGCCTACGGCAGGAAGTGGTCATTGACATCGCAGACCTTGTGCCGGTATTTTAAATCGATCTAAACATTTACATATGAATTGATATACCCGTTACCTGTATAAAAGTTTGTTCATTGTTAGATACATGCATAAAATAAACTCCTTTTATTAGAATGAATACTCTAGTTAAGTGAATTACATAGCGCTGAAAGCTGCCTTTTAAATTTTACGGAAGAATGTCATGATAAGTTTTAAGCCAGTATCTTCTTGAAGAAGCAAGCAAGTTTGTTTGTCTTTCTGCAAAAATATTTAACATTATTGTTTAGTTCTATTCAAGGATATTGTTACATTATATTATTGTACGTTCTCCTATATTAATTTGAATATTAGATTATGCTTTCCACTTATATTTTGTACAACTTATATTTTGCAATAAACTGCAAGGATTTTTGCGTCTCTCGTTCCTTCCATTTTCAGCAAAACGCAGCGGTCCATCTCGACAGCGGGTTCGATCTCCAGGGAGCGCAAAACGGAAAAGCTCGTATAAGGTGCGGTCAGGCTTCGAAGACGCGTGTAGTATTTGCTCGTTGAAGGACTTTTACGGTGTGGCAGAGACGTACCCGTTCACTATCATCAATCGAATGTTTCATGGAAAGATGATAAATTCAGAATTTCTCTTATTGTTAGATATAAATTAAAATTTCTTTTTTCTATTTAAAAAAACAAATGCAATCAATCCCCCTAGCGTGTTATATTAAAATTACTTAAGAGTATGTATAAATATAAGTAGTATAACTCCACTAACACAATAAGTATTAGAAATATTATTATTTTCGAACTATATACACATTTACTATTTATATTTATTTTGATCGCAAAAGAATCAAGAAGAATTTTTTATAAGGGCTCTATAGTCTATTATAAAAGAAGACTCCGTCTAAACAATTAATTATTTCATTTGGTATACAAACAATTAATTCAATTCTCTTCTTTGAAAATGTAATATGGTGTGCAGCGCAACTTCCTCGCGATGTCCATGGACGCCGTGTAAGGCACGTAATGCGAATTGCGTCCCATTGTGTGCCCATGGACGGACCATGTGCATACAACACAAACTCGCCTTTTCCTTCGTTATATACGCCGTGCCGCGGTAGTCCTCGGCATGCGGTGTTTACTTTGACGAGCGCGGTCGTAAAGTTCGCGAACGATTATGCTTTTTTTCTCTCTCCCTTTCTGAACCCTCCCCCGTACGGCAAGGCCCTCGAAGCGATACTCACTTGCGAGTTCCGAACGTACTAAGGTGCTAGTAGTTTCAAGAGTATCGCTACCGCATGCAAAGGTATCAGTGCCATCGCTACCGTAGCGCTACATTGTTAAAGAGATTCGTCTGTACAATATTGCGCGCGACTCGTCGGCGAAACCTTGGAGAAAATGTGCAAACCAGGGCGAATTTCTCAAACCTCTTCACAGGCTATCATCATCTTTCGCAAAGGCCACACTGTAATTTATCGTGTGCATTTCTCGGCAGATCTTAATATTTCGCGCTGCAATAAATATAAATTTACTTTTGTAAAACCTTGCGCGTTCAATACCGGTTGGTTTAGTGGAGCAATTTCTGGTAGTATAATATTTGTCATAATTATATAACATTTACTCGTATCTTTTCGACACAGATTCGTCCTCTGACTCTTTCGCGTAAAATCGTGACATGGAGATGTGATACAACTCACTCAATATTAAATTTAATTGTCTAATATTTTTGTCGATTATATAAAAATAAATAACGTTTCTTTTAATTCTTTTAAGAGATTCTCATATTTCCAAAAAACGTTATTAATAATTCTTGATAATGCATATGAAAATTAAAAACCTTTCGGAAATCTTGAAATGAAAAATTGTTAACAACTCCTCAAGAGTTTTAACGATAATTCTTAACACTTGAAACAATAAAAAAAAATAAAAAATCTCTAGATTTTTAGTTTTAAAGTTTTTAAAATATAGTATTTTTTTAAATCTTAGATATTAAGCCTTAATAAATTCTTAAAGAATACTATAACTTAAACAAATATAAATATAAGAAACGCCAATATCGGTCGCAGCGGATCTTAGTGCCTAATAATAATTATTTTGTGAATTTTCCTGCTCATGCGAACTGCGCGCTGCATATTCGTCGGTCTTGAAATAACTTAAATCTTGACTATAACTTAAATTAATCTTGATAAAAAAGTTTATTATCAATTAAAGAAAACATGAAATTATCATCCTTGTCATATCTTTTTATATCAAAGTTCTTTTTGAAATATATCAGGAACGCTATAAAACTTTTTTGGAAAAAGTCAGAATTCTATCAGTTATGTCAAAATTTAAAAAATGGGTACTGATTCTCTTCACAAAGATTCACAAATTTATTATGTAAAATAGTGATCATTGTAAATCTCACATTGAACGAAAGAATGCAATATCATTCACGTTAGTGCGTAACGGTGGCAATTTATCGCGGGCAATGTTTTTCAGGCCCGAGTTAATATTTTCACATTCGACCGCTTTCTGCGATCTTCTTTTAAAGGCACCTCCCGATTCTGTTCTCCTTTTTAATCCGTTCGCAAATGGGCGGCCGCATCGCGCGGTTATTCATCGAGCCCTGAATCGTTTGTTAAATTATCGCGAAATTCTGCTGACAGCCAGCGTGATTGCGATTTATGAAGCGACCTGAAGATATTTTTTATCAGTTCGTTAACTCCATCTTTATCCTTGCTTACGCACGCCGGATCCTTTTCCGATCGTGTAATTAAGGAATTCATATCTTTTCTGATGCGGCACCACCTGTTATTTTGTCGGCGATAAATGTTCGGTAGCAGGTACGAACGAAAGTGTTCCGGCAATTAAATGTTATAATTATACGATATCGCAGAAATTGAGCGTAATCACGAACGATTGTGTAACATGCGATTTTTCAGAAATTTTATTAATGACTCAAGAAATCAATGGCATATTTATAGCTGCTTGAATCTGAGCACATTTCACATAACACGGATGCCGGTTAAATTCGTTTGATATTATATATTTTCCATATAAATAATATCCAAAATTTTTCAAAGCGTATCTTTCTTTCTCTGTATAACAATTTTCGTAAATGGCACTGTTTCATACTGTAGTTATTCTTGCATTGTAATATATACACTCAAGCTATTATATAATAAACAATGTGAAAAAATTCAAATTTTAGGTTTCATACACTAACAATAAGTCGTATAGTAAACGATTTATTTATACGATAAAAACATTTAGCAAATTGGATCAAAACGAATTCAATTGAAATGATTCGGGAATCAATTTTTAGGAATCGCCTACAAAAGACGATGAATAATCGAGATCTCTTCTACGACGTAGGAGGCTCGCCTGCTCCTTTTTCCCTCAAAGGTCGTCGGGGGCTTCTCGTGGCTCGCGGTGTCTTATTATTCGGGAATTCCACCTCCGGTGCGCATAATATTCGCGAACACTCGCGGGCCCACCGCTCCCGACTCGTATTCTCCGAGCGTTTTCCATGCGGCGGGCGGACCGGACTAGCCGCTCGTCCGCGTGCAAAAACGCGCACGGGTGGGATCGTTTTTGGCTTCGCTTTTTGCCGTGGGGGCCGGCCGTAAAATTAGCATAACTCCAATATATTATCCGTCTGTCTGTGGACGAGCCACAAAGTCCAGTGCTTATGCGGCCCGTGCATATAACGCCGGACCTTTTACGAGCGGCCCGATGCGGACCGAAAGCGCGGTTTCATTGAAAATAAACTTGTCGGTCGCGCAGATAATTGCATGTACGCCGTGACACCTAGACGGCCACGCGACCCTTGCCAGCGTAAACACACGCGTACTCCGCGTGTTTTTCCATTAACAATATCGCCACCCGTCGTAATTTCGAGAATCGGCGGACTACTCGAGAAAGAAATAAAATTATTTATAGTTTTGACTTCAGAGCCTAAGAATCATGTAGGAATTTACTCTCTTAAAAGACATCAAGTTTATTTAAAGAAGACATTCTTCAGACTTATTCTTATCATATTTTAAAATTAGAAAAATATCCTCTCTTTCTTTTTTTAAAAAAAATATTTTTTTTTTCAAATTTTAAAATTTGTTTAGAGAAGAACCTTTTAGTTCTCTTTAAAAAATAAAATGTCATCTTGAAAATGTTATATTTTTCGATCTCCTAAAAATTAATCCACTGGCAAGATTGTACGTTATCCTCCTCATCGAATTCATCGTCAAAAACGCTGAAAGAAAATCCGATAAAATTTGACGGAAGGTTGCGACCCAATATATTTCGACTCTCAACAAGGAATGCCGGTCACATATCGGAGCAGGGTATCCTCTCGATATTCGATACCCACTTCGACACTTGATACCTAACTAGACCGGTCGTCCGCTTCGGATACGATGGAGAGCAGTCTTTTTCTATTTTCCCTACGCCATTGTCGACCGCTTGTCGTACCTCATCTTTCTCCGCAGGCTGCGTCGACACCCTAACACCCACGAAGAAACGAAAAACGAACACAGCAATAGGAGATATCGCAAGAATCACTGGAAAATATATCACTGGACGATCGGTTCAATTTTCATGACCGCTGAAAAAAATTTTCCAGTAAAGTTGCGGTAATAACACTGCTTATTCTCACAGTTCATTTCATGTGAAGTACAGGTTCTTCATTTACCGCATAAAATTTTTCACAAATTCGTAAACATGGATAAAAAATAAAAACGTATTTCAAAGCTAATATCAAAAATAAGTTCTGCATTTAAAAAATGTTCATATATTTATGTGCGTTCATATCTTGAATAAAATTAAAATAAGAATTTTACTTAAAAACAAAATAATACAAAAGAAACATAAAAAATTATGTTATTAATAATATTAAATTATTAATATTTATTAATTAATTTATATTCAAATTTTATTTTCTACTAGAAATCCTTTTTGGCCAATTTGACGTCTATAATGTTTTTCCGGGAATTTCTCCGATTAACGCTAATGACGCATGCACAAGAAAACTCTACCATTTTATCTTGCGCATACACGCCGTCGGTGGTCTTCAAAGAAGACGATCCTCATCGAAGAGGGGTGCCATTACCGCTGGCACGTAGCACCCGCTGTAATTGTATGCCCCCCTCTTACCTAGTCGCGTCTCCAGACAGGAGCGGATCTATACAGAAACTAAGCCAACAGATTTCAGCCCCCAATTATTAAGAAGCTCCACGCGACAATTTTAGAAATATTTGTTAAATTTTTAAAGTTATACATAGGAAAGCTTGCGTGTGTTCACTATATTTTCTTACGTTGTGTTTCCGTTGAAGCCCCAAAAAACATTTCAAATCTCTATCTCTTAAGAGATATAACACGATAATTTCAGAATATCGATTTTTTATTATGATAATTGCATGAAAGAAAGAAGTTTTAATACTTTTAATACTTTCTCGTTCGATTACACTTTTGCCGGAAAAATATTTAGCTTCAGACTCCGAAAAGTCATCAACTCCGGTTGAAAGTAGTCAATGTCTCCTCAGACATCCGGCACATGTTGACCGCGCGTTTTATGGCGCACCGGAAAGTGCGCTCTGTTGCCGATATGTTTACCCGCCCGAGAACTCATGAACCAGAAGTAAACTCCAGTTAAAACATATGTCCAGTGCGGCCAGATTCGTAATGGTCGTAAAGAAAAGTGCAAATCAGTGGAGTCGCGGCTTTGTTTTTTCGAAGCGTTCTTTCGTACGTCGAAGAAGAAACGGAACGACAACCAGCACATTGCCGAGTAAAGATATTTCACAATAACAATTATTCGAAGCATATCGGATATATTACAAAACATGAAAATAACACGTTTAAAAAATATATAGGTTAGTATAAAATTTTTAAATAAAATAGGCAATGCTAGTTAAATTAATTATGTTATATAAAGAATGTGAGTATTTCATATATGTATTTTTATTTTTGTATTCTAATCCAAAAGGACTGAATTTTTATTTCTGAACAACATGTGGCACGTGTTTTCTGTGGCGTCTTACTGTCGGCGTGACGCGATATGGCTACCGGGTGTGTCATAAAGTACAAGTATATTGTATTAAGTGTTTTATATACGGCGATTTGCGTTCACTAAAGTTTATTATTACAATATTATTTTATGAAACGCCGTTTAAGAGCACATGGTCGTCGAATCTTCTATAACTATTAATAATTTTATTAAATTCCGCATTGACGCTAAAATATCAACTCGGTCGGTAGACCAGTTCTACAAATCGGAATTATTTCATGTTTGCCGAGCGATTCTCCAAATTGAAATTATCTTATTTTCTTTTGTGATCGGTAATTCATATTTCAACAACGCGGGATACTATCGATTTAGAATCTTAAGGGAGTTCCATGAACGTCGCAAGTATGCAGCGTCTTAAGTCACGAAGTCAGTATACATATCTGGCTTTTATCTGCTCTCATTGGGCATCTAAGGGTCCCACCGTCTACCGTTTCGAACCCCGAAGAACCCATGAAGAACCAAGGAACGCATCGCCATTGTTTTCGGGAACCGAGCAGGTCCAGTAGAAATAGAGAAAAGCGGAGTGAGGTTGGTAGGTAGGGTAGACCAGAGTATTGTATTATAATGTACCTTACAATCGTTTGCCTAAGTGGCTCGTAGCCCGTTCCTATTGCGCAATTTATGGCTGTTCGTTAGCCAGCCATATTATTTTCGAAGGATACACATTCGGATTCGCATTCGGGTACGCACAATGGTATCCTGTCTTTTTTTCAAGATATCTTTAAGTTGTATTATAGAAAGAGTAAGTCCGTATAAAATACATTGCATTGAAAATTTATAAAAAACCACAATCATATGTACCACAAAATTATTAATCTGCAAATATTTATAACATGAATTCTGCTAGAATAAAGAAAGAAGTAAATATTAAGCGTTAATTTAAAAACTGAAATATACTGTAATGTGTGTTTTTCGTGTATCTAATTCGAACCATATATATAATATAGTTTTTCTTATTACATTTATAATAACATATATTCACGATTATTTTATATTAATTTTCCATTTATATAACATATCTTTAGAGATAGCTGTGTTTTATACATAAACTCTGAATAAAGAAATAAATTTTCTAATTATAAAATCAGACATCAAACAAAAAACATTTGCAAAGAATATTTCGCGTTATATTTTATTTCATGGCATGAAGAGATACTTGTTTATTTTATAAAATAAACAAGTATATTAGATATGTCGTTTCCAGTGAAGAGACCAATACGAATATTCCAGCGCAGCAAATTTCTCTGATCCGCCGACAAAAAATGGAATAAATGCCGTTTACGCTCTCTTGAAGAGTGCGATCGAGGAAAATCTTTGGGGAGAATCGACGGATGCAGCTGTTCGTCCCGATATTATCGATTCCTTAGTACGCGACAACGTCGGCGACGTTGTGCGTGTATCTGTGACTTTATACAGCCCTGCGAGGGGCCCTCCGTAGCGGGCGGCGCGGCGGGACGAATGGAACATCTGCCGGTGGTCCGGGCCCTTCTCCAAACACCACCACCTTGCACCATATTACACAGAGGACCCCAGCGCATACGTACTACCCATGTCGCTGACATTGACTGAGTTACGACGTGCGTAGCACGATTTATTTTACGTTTTACGCATTGTAATTGAAAAAATGTAAATAATTGCTAATGAAAATAAAAATTGAGTAATACGACCATTGTGGCAATAATAAATTTTTTCGCAATAATAAGTACAGTCTGTGAAAAATTCTAGATTACTTTAAAATACATTCACACAAATTGATATTTAACGGTATTAATTTTGTTTAAATAACATTCTTTTTGCGCAAAGTAAACGGCATCATGACTAAATCAGAAATTTGAAACTTAATATTTTGTTGAAATAAAAAAATCGATATGATGCGAGATATTAAAATTGTCTGTATTTAATAGATCATTTTTAATAATTCATGAATATTGATAATGGTTTGTAAAACTAAAAAGTAGTACTAATCATGTTCCATTCAACTCTTCCGAAAAGCTGGAGCTGACATCATTTTACGCTTCTTGCGACAATATTAATGAGCATGATATGTGCAGGCATTGAAATCACCGACGAATTCAGTGACTTTAACGATATATTAAAGTAAGACGCGTGTCTTTGAAAGCTATGTTTTATGTTTTAAATATGAAATATTTCCTTATTAAATATAAAATTTTTAAAAGTTTAAAATCTTTTAATAAGTTAAAATCTTTCCTTCGATTAATTTTATTACTTCTTAAAAAGGAATTCCAATTTGCTATTTTTTGACTTGATGAAACGAGTTTGCAAGCAATAATAACAAGATTTCATCATATAAATTAACACGCTTATTCATATCGCAGTAAAGTTATCTCTCGCTTAGGGACATGACATTATAGCAACTACAATAAATATCTCTTTCGAAATCTCTAGACTTGTGAATAATCCTAATTCTGTCGAGCTGCTTTTGTATTTATATGTTAAAGCAACATTAACACATAAAATCGAGAATGATTGACAGTTCTCTCATAATATAAAATTGATAATGTTTAGAGTATAAACTCTGGACGACATGGAAAAACTCTCGTAAATTACTTTCGTAATCTCTAAATTTTTACGATATACTCTGCAATTATGAGAATTTAGATTTTACGATGTTTTTCTCATTAAGAAAAATGTCGTAAAATTTACTCGAAAAAAACAGAAATTATGAGTGCACTATTATAAGTATAATGTTTGACTCAATTTTATACATTTTTCTACAAGTATACAGATTAAAGTATGTCATTATCACGTTACATCAATATACACATATCATGGTATCAACTGACGCGTGTAATAATTGAGATTCTATTTACTTACTCAATATAAAAAGAAAAATTTAGGAACAGATATAAAATCTCTGAATTATTGAACAGTGATTTAAATAATACACTTTACCAAAAGCTATGAAAATAATCATCGCGGATGTGAAAAGATATCACGCCTTTCATTCTCTTCAGCAATTTTCTAAGAAATTCCTAAATAAAAATATTACAAATCGATATTTTTTTCTTAATATTATTATTTATAAAACAAGATATAAATCGCGTGAATTTAAATGAGATGACAATAATGTGTCTCTACTTTAAACATAGATTACATCGAGGAGTCCTGACCCATGATAAATAACTTACGTATCACGGATTTCCTATTCAATTATAAGACTGAACGAGCAGAAGAAAAGCGTTAAAAGCCAATGGTTATAAATTCAAAGGTCGTTTAGGAAGGGCAAACGGAAAATCGAATGTGAAATAAAACAGATGGAATTTTGTCTACCAGCCGTCATAACTATAAATCCCATTTCCTCCTGGACTCAGGGAGGAAAAAAGGAGACAAACGCGAGATAAATAACAGAACTTCAACGGTACATTGATTTGCAAATCGTTAGTCATTACGAGGTTAGTCTCCTAATGAACGCACGGTAACCTATGGTGCGCTTACAACGCGGCTTACAAGCATCCACGATTACGAATCGGTGGAGCGTTAAAAGTATCTTCGGGGTTCTTCACTTCAGAATGAAGGTACAGTTACGCGAGGTCTGTGTATACGCGCGGGATGTTTGCTGCGCCAGGTGCATTTATCCTAGCAATTATAGAGAGGAGGCGCGGCGATTTCAGGCCTGTCGATAAAAACAATTTACGCCCTCACGATCCAAAAAAGAAAATCTATAAATAAACGCAAATAAAAGATACTTAAGCTATCTCGAAAGATGTATTGCGTATTATTGAAAAATTTTAACTAGAAAATTATGGACACGTGAAAATATATGCCGACTGGTATAATTTCTTCAGTTATTTTCGAAAATGTTAATAATATTGGTAATTAGCAAAAAAATAAAAAATATGGATAATATGGATCAATCTCTTTAAATATATGTATATTGCTCGTGTTACTTGTTCAATCATCTAACGCTGGTCTTCATAAAGATAATTACAACAAAACATCACAATGCTATGATATCTTTATTATAATCGCCTAATTCTCACGCTCCTTCGCCCTGTTGCGACAGTTACGCAATATTGGGATTGATCATTGCGTTACAACGATTTTCGCCGTTCCGTCGCGCAGAGAAACAGCCGTTCTTGACAAGCACGCGAAACGGCCAGCGTGGCATTTCGTGCCAAACATAAAAAGTGACCCAGCTTTTGAAACTGTTGAGAGTGACGCATGAAATTCTGTTCACGTTCGAGAGTAACGTGAGTTGCTCGTGAAGGGACGACGACGACGACGACACAAGCTACAACCGTGTTTCGTCTATGTAACGATGTAACGACGCACTATTATGCAAGCGTAATCTGAGGTTCGTTTGTGTTAAAGTTCGCATTAGCGTATTAAAGAAAGTTCGAGAGATAGGAAATTCACTATGTTGCATGTTGAAAAGAAAGAGTTTACTTCGGATGTATTTTGCAGTACGCTTCAGTACATTAACATGCCTTCTCGTTATTGGAACGGTGTTGCATCAAGGAGAGCGTAATGTGACTTTTTGTCGCGCTTTGTCGAGCGAAACATTGAGCTTGTAAATTATAATAAAAACTGTTTTAAAGTAGATACATGTATTAAATGGATCAATGCAAAACATTGGACATCGAAAATAATTAATGATTCGAGCTATTAATTGTAAATATATTGCAAGATAAAAATAGGTCGCGATGACTAAAGAAAAGCCGTCATGCGTCAAGTAAGTAATTACGATTTATATTTAATTTGTACCATTTTTGCTGTTTAATACAAAGTTATAAGTTACAAGTTACAAGTTACCAATATGAATGTTTATCATGTAAAATGTTGGATAGTAGCAAACAATTAATTATTTAAACATTTACGATAAATTATAAGTATACCGAAATAATATAAAATAAATATGCTAAAATAAAAATAGATTACAATTATAATAAAAACTATTGTACATCGGGTGAATAATTCATGATCTATATTGATTAACGCATCTAACTACATACTTTATGCATTCTTATATGAATTTTTGCTATATTATTTAAACATTACGAATTAAATTATAAATAAAGTTTGATCTAATAAATTATATAAACCGCTGATAATTTTTAAGTAAAAAACGAAACCCTAGCTGTCTCATTTAATCTTTGATAAAGATTTGTCTCAACTGATGTATCTCAACCACGATGCATTTCTAAATTATCTAAAATTCTGTATTTTATAATTAACCTTTCTCTAATTGCTTTTCTAATGTCTTGAAAACGTAACCGGAAACCTTTTTCACGTCCGGTAGAATTTCTCGGGAATCCTGAAACCGAGACTCATAGGAAAAGGTTCATGAGTAAAGCGTTCTAAGCGTAGTGTCAAATATTGTCACACCTTATCTCAAACGTGCGTCTCTCACTCGCGGTTATCGCGTCAAGAAAGAGTATCGGCTATATTTAATGGAAGGTAAATAGCGGCACGTCTCGCGCACACCTTTTCTTTCAAATAAATGCGAGAAGGTCAGAAACTGCAACTTACGCAGTTAGTACCACTGAAACAGGAAAATAAAGAGTTTACCTCCGTAACAGCCCCTATGTATTACTCACCCTCGTTAAATGCCAATGCTTAAAATCATCTCATCACTATTATAAGTATACTCCGCGTATATATATTTTTTACACATATATTTATATTAAAATATATTTGGAATCCATATTATTTTATAATAATCGTAAAATGTACAAAAATAAAGAGTATACAAATAAAAATTATGACGTAAATAACTTATAAATCTCACAAAATTAGTTTTATGTTTCACTTTATACTCAGTGAATACAGTGTATCCGATGCTGCAATTTTCAACAATGTATATTACACGTATCGTGCCCCGCTGTTGAAGAGAAAGTTCATACCTTGCGGCAGTTAAGTAACTCGCTATAGAGCTAATCCCCCAGATCGGAGCGGGAGAACTTTGATTTACAGCAGATAATTAATAAAGAGGGCAGCGATTGAATATCCCGCGGATGTAAACTCGCGCGCAGTCGTCGCGATATAAAAAATTTTTAGAATATTCTTCTATTTACCTTCTTCACAAAGATGTAATAAAAAAGATATCGCAAAATAATTAAGTTTTTTTCAACAGATTAAGCTTATTCATTTTCGTTAATAAAATCATTATGAAAAATCAATAAATGTGTGTTTACTATTTATTAAAAATTGCTTCTTATTATCTCTTAAGGAATTTGAGATACTTCGAGAGAACTAATAAGATTTACAATGCAACGTGTATAATATCGTCTGAAAGACGTAATAAATAAGATACCAATAGCATTTATTTAACAAATCCATTAATACTTTCTCCGACAAACTGAAAAGGTTAAGACCCTCGCAAACTTGGAGAAACTAACGTACGTTAGATATCACAGAGGAAGTCAGTTAGAATACGTTACGCCGCGAAGAAAGGGAGGAGATTACCGCGTATTATTCCTGCTCTCGAACAGATATGGACTTGTTCAAATCTCATTTACCGTGACTAAATTAATATACGTATAAAGTTACCACTCATCGTAATCGATCATTGTTCCGCAACACGGAATTCGCGAATCACGTGTGCCTATTATCCGCGCATATAATTACATACCTCACACATCATGAATCGAACAACGCGAATATAAATTTCAATCGGCCGTAATCGGCTTGTCGTTTTCTGAATGAAGTTCCATCGACGTGACTGCGCATCTCCCGACCTCGCCGGGAGCAAACTCGCGAGAGAAGTGAATTATGTCATAAGATCATTTTCCACGCATCATCCCATCGATTCTCATTCACCGCACACGATTTCCATCATTTCTTGCACACATTTTGCATCAAATAACGGATATGTTCGTTAATATTATCCTGACGCCGCGTAAATAAATTTCCATCAAAATGAAATCGACTCTAGATTTCCAAATAAACGAACGACATACATGAGTCATTTTACACATATAGTGCCTGAGAATTAAATTCTATAAAAATGAGCAAAATACTTCGCGACACATTCCACGACATGTAATGATCGGTCTTTTATTAAACATGAGAGCAAAACAATCTCCCCGTGGATCTGTGCAAAATTGCAACTCATCGTCGCGGTTGATCGTGAATAGCTCGAAGAAGTCCAAGCCAGGAGACCGAGCCCTTCTAGGTCGGTGTAAGGTCTCAGCCTAGGGCCATTATACTTAGTATCCCCTTGGTGTGTTCTTGTGCCTCACGATAATAAAGTCGACGCCGGCCCGGGCATGCCAGTCGCGGCGCACGTTATGAATAAGTACGCATAACGTAGCGACGTGTGTGCAGGAACGTATCTATATTCATGCACGGGTATCGCCGCAGGGCTTGACCGAACAATACGCGAGGGAATATCGTATGTATAAGAGTCGGTCTGCCGACCCTCCTTCGGTATAAGGCATAAGGTTCCCGCAAACGTGGCCATTATGCAAAGGAACCGGGTACGCAAGTTAATTAGTTTATACCTTCAGCGAGGTACTGAGAAACTGTAGCGATAATCGGTACGCAAATGCACTAACAGAGACGGAGCTTTTATATTGCGCACTGAAAAACTCAATGAATACGCGCACGATTACTTTATGACAGATCGCGTAACCATTATCATTTGTGATTCATTCAGTGTAACAAATGTTTTCTTTATATGATATTTAGAGTAAAGCTGTAATTAACAACGACAAAGAAACATTTTTAATACACGAATTTGAATTTTTGATACATATAACATCCGGAATTTTTAATAGGTTTAAAATTAATTTTTAAAAAATTAATTTTTAATTAATAATTAGTACAAGATTTTTGATAAATTCAAAGTGCCTTTTCTTTACTAATAGGTATATAGACATCCTTCCAGATGCATATCGTAAAGAAAAAATATATATCGTACAAATACATATATACAGTACCTTATTGTATGTTCAAACAACTTACGTGGTTAATTAATTCCAACTGCTATATATGCAAATGAACTTAGATATTCATAACGCATAGGAGATCAAAGAAACTGATTGATTATGCAGATTGTAACATAAAACGCCAATGAGAAATGTATTAAGAATTAATTGAAAGTCCCGCGGATACGCCGAGGTAAATTGTCGATAGAAGACGGGCGGAGCAGGGGAGAGGAGTAATCGATTGCAAATACCTCTCGGTACTCACAAAGTATACTCGGACGTAACCTGCATAAGGGGAAGTGGCAAGAAGAAGAATCGTGACTTTGGCTGCGCCGCGCGCAAGAATCGAATGGATAATTATTATCACGAGGAGGCGCGCGCGAAAACGGAGAGGGAAGGGATCGAGATGGAAGCGAGATGGGGACGGGAGAGAGAGAGAGAGAGAGAGAGAGAGAGAGAAGGATGGCAGAGAGAGAAAGAGAGAGTGAGACTCGGCATGATTGCAAGGGACGGGCAAGATGAAGCGGAGGAGAAAGGTGTTGGATGCGAATACGTTGATCTGAGGTAGAGATGGTTCAAGGATCAATATACATGCACATTCTCTGTTAGTGCGCGCCGTCGAATCTACCTTTCTCTTTCTCTCTCTCTCTCTCCTGTATCGTCTCTGAACCCTTTTCGTCTCGCTCCTTCTCTCTATCTCGTTTTCTCCCTCCCTTACCTCGTTGACCCCAAATACCAACGCACGATTAAGTACTCGGCCGACGATTCTTTCGTGACCGGCGAGCGCAAAGAGGCGCGCGCGATATAAATGTCTATATACGCGCGAATGAAGATAACGACTGCGCTGACGGAGAAGAAAGATCGAGAACCGGTCAGCGTCAAAGGTCGAGCAACGAATTTTCCTTCATTCGATCGCAAGAAGCCAACGAGGTAGCCAGCAACGCTACCGGTATATGCATCCGATACGAATTTTAAAAAACTGAAGGTACATTTTATTTATACGTTAGAAGAAATCTAATCACTATTAGATTACACTTTGCTGAATTGGGACAATGATAAATTGGAGAACGATTATCACATGCCATCTCACATATACATAAATCCGGCGTCGAAAACCTCTGGTCGATCTCGCTATCTTTTCACCATCTTGCATGAATGTACAAAGTACCCCAGTGGGACCTTGTCCGGGGGAACGAGTCACGGTGAAAACGTCGTCGGCTACCTTCGTATCTCGCACCTGCCGCTGACAAGACGCCCAAGTATTCTCTGCGGCGATGGTGCAGGCCACCAGCGCGGTTTTTATGCGCTATCGTCCGGTATAGCAGCAGCCATCGGCAGCAACGCAGCAATTGCTATTGAGATCCTGCCGCAATAATTCGTCGTCGATCGCCATATATGTATGTGCGCCACGAACGAAAATAATGAGAGTGGGACAAATTATCGAAATAACGAGCGCAAGAAGCGGAGAAAAATGCCGCGAACTCGGACACGCGCGCACGCGATTAACGAGAACTAAATACTGATTTCTCCATTATTGTCGCGCGTTAGATTTTTACGATTGAGTGTTATCGTCATGGCCGCGCCTATCGTAGATCAACAAAGCGAGAAAAAACATAAGACGCGTCAGAACTAACAATTTGTAATTACGTATATACATCACATATTTTTCCGTTGATTATATTATTTACTCAATGTTTGATAATGACAAAGATTTTTGTAATATTACACCAACTGAGAAATTATCTAAATTGTGAAATTGTTCTATTCTGTTATTGTCACAGGAATTTGTGTTTTCGAATAACATGTTAAGAATGTATAATCTGGAAAAATATTAAAATAATATTGCACTCTAAAAAAAATGTAATTTTTTAGTTAATAATATATATTTTCTTGAATACGGTAAGTAAAAATTTATTTTTGATTATTTATCACTCTTTCATGAAATCAATAACTTTATGAAAAAAACAACGATAGTTGAGGATTTGCATAAGAAAGATGTAATTAATATAAAATATTCAAAGGCGTTAAATACAACGGACATATACGATATATTCTTATTAAGGATGCTTTCGTGGCTTAGGCAGTAAAAAATATGATCATATTAAATGGGCATGGAATAAATGCAGGTACATATGTTCCATATGTCCGAGGTATATTAATTGTTGGATGCCATTCGTGTTTCGACTTGAGTTACGGATACCAATTGCTCGTAATTGCACCGAAGCAAGCACTCATCGTTTACACATAATTAGGTCTCGTATGGTTGGTGGTTTGAAAATGCGACGGTTACATAAATCTAAAGATTCTCAGAACTTTTTTATGAGCAGATATTTTTGAGATACTCCGTATAAGAGAAATCTACGTAATAATGTTATACATAAACACGAAATGGAAAATTTTATACTGTCGTGAATTTTTATGTTCTTCGTCAGAATGTTCGTCGTTAAAATTCATACGTTATTGGACATTTTCATTACAACTGTACTTGTGTGTGTACGGTTTAATTTATTTAATCTGAAATATAATTTTCGAGTTGAAAGAAGATACGTAATATTCTTTAAGTTCTCAAGGAACTAACGGAAATGTACTATCCACCCTGAAAACAAAGTGTCACCCTTTCCCAACGCGTTCCGTCACGCACGGGAACTTATCGAAAACGCACCTGGCAATCGATAATCATACAAAGGTCCTCCACGACTCAAAACGGCGAAAAGGAGGGTCAAAGAAGGAGGGTACCGTATGCTGCATATGATCAATTCAAGTAATAATTGCAATTTTTTCTTCTGTGTAATATTTTTCAACTTATCTTTTTATACTTATTCGAAAAGAACAGTTGATATTTAATCGACAATAAATTATGTAATATCTTGCATCAGACAATCTATTATCAACTATTTACTTCTTAAACTCTTTATCAATCAATGCCTAATACCATCTCAATTTTTTTTCTGATATCATTAAGATCTATTTTTTCCATGATGAGTAATTTTCATCGAAAGTAGCGTATTGGTCAAAATATCTTCATGCTAAAGAAATCTGTTAAAATCTACTTAGAAATCACGCCAAACCTCATTGACGACCGGATGTAGACTTATTAGATCGAGAAAGCACACACACGACCGTGAAGAAATTCGCAGGAAACTTCTCGTGCAGCATCGGAGTTACATCGAAAATTACACAAAGGCGGCGACACGCGAACGTCCTCCATCTCACCGAGACGTTCCGAGAGGTTCAGTCTTGCAAACAATACGGGTCCATTGTGGTCCGGAATGTTGGGCCAGGAGAAGGGGAAAGAGAGAGAGGGGACTCTTAATTTGCTAATAAAGACACGACACAGGAAGCGTACTTCAAAAGGACGCGCCCTGTCCTCTCTCTCTCTTTCTCTTTCTCTCTGTCTCTCGAACGAACGAATGAACGAACGAAATACTTATCGAGGAATAAAAGGAACATGAGAAATGGAGAGATTGGCGCGGCGATGCCAACCGGTTGTCGCTCAGCTGTGCGCCATTTTCGACTCGTCACCAATCTGGTTCGCCGCTGGATTAACTCGGCACCCGCTAATTGGTGCGAAGTCTCTTTTCATATATTCGGAAAATAATGCTAATTGAGAGACAGAGTTTGCCGTGCGGTCAGTGGTCGTCGAGTTTCTGCGGAACATCATGAAGAAAGTTGGGACGACCAATCGAAGCGCGGTTATTTCAATGGAGTGTGGTTTGCACGATAACGCTAATTTCCATGGACTTGAAAGTATAAACACGTGTAAAAATATTTATGTACAAAGTTGAACATACGTAAAGTTTCAACGAAACATATATGATTCTCATATACATATATGATTCTCATAAATTCGAAATACAAAATAGAAAAATGTTTCCGTTGTAACAATTAGTAACGGAATACTTTTCTGATGTCGCGAATAATTTGTGGAATTATTGCGATCAGCTGCAAAAAATAGAATTGTAGCTGATTCTTGTGATACGCTCGCTAACTTCAAATTTTAACGCTTCCACGTGTTCCGCATTGTACCATCTAATACGCAGCTCGCGTTCAATGTTAGCGTCAGAGATGAGGATCGGACAGCCCGATTTAACGCTAAATGAGACTGTGAGGCGTGATGTTCGCGCAGAAAGCGCATGTAACGTAAGACTTACACGGCCCGACGCGCCGACGAGCACGGCTGCGATCAAACAGCGTGACGTGCTCTCGCATCGACACGATTACACGATCGTCGTCGATAGGCGGATTCCTCGACGTGGCTACATGGTATGCGTGCGATCATTCCGTTGTTATTGCAAAGAAAGAGGCGCGGAAAATAGGGAACGGAGAGAAAGAGTACCGAACAGGGAAACCCATGCAATCTATTGTAGCCACTCACTTGCTCGCTCGGCCAAGCTTGACGGAAATGCACGACCGACGGTGATGATTGACGAGTGTCACGCGCGATCATTATGGGGGAAACAAAACGGTGCGGGGGAGGATCCGCTTGGATGACCATAACTCGAATCGGAATTTCTGCAAGTGACAATCGAGGGCTAAACGGCTGAGAAACGTACAAGATAGTAAGATAAGCAGCAATCAGTAATGTTTACTTGAATGAAATGTTACTTGTGATTATTATATTAGTTCAATTATTTATCTAATTTTTAATCTCCTTTCTCTTCCTGTAAAAATGGTTTAGGACTATATGTGTACGGTCATATCATAAAATTACCCGAATATTAACTTAAAAACATTCTGCCGAATGTCATTAATGGAGACTATTATTAAATGCGCGGAAACATTACGAAATTCACGCAGGAATTACCGGTTTACTTGCACTGTGACATCCAATCTTATTTCTCAGTTATTCGTTCGCATGGCAATGAAAAGAAAGCGATGAATAAAGATTCGAGGAACTTCTTTACCGCAGGCTCGTAATTTGGTTTAAAATCATACCGCGAAAAACACATGATCAACCGCAATGTCACCGGTAATTGCGCTGCTTTTGTGAAATAAAAAGGAATAGAAAAACATACGAAAGAGTCAAATCCTGGGAATTCTACAAGGACTCGTGCTGTTTGGTGGCAGGGCGTGGGAGACCGTCGACCAGCTGCTGGTCGATGTTGGTTCAAGGACCAT
This sequence comes from Aphaenogaster floridana, assembly GCA_003063835.1. Taxonomy (NCBI): domain Eukaryota; kingdom Metazoa; phylum Arthropoda; class Insecta; order Hymenoptera; family Formicidae; genus Aphaenogaster; species Aphaenogaster floridana. The sequence continues at coordinate 371,687 of NJRP01000122.1, read as the reverse complement.
TACACAATGGCACTGTATGTGCGAGAGCGCGGGTGGGATACGAGAAAGTCACGTTTTCGTAGAGAGTACGTTGCTGAGAGTGGCGGCGAAAGATGAGGGAAGGGAGAGAAAGGGGAGAACGGGGGACAAGGGGTCACGTTTTCCGGGAAATCAAGTCGTGACTTCATTCGCGTCCGCACAAGGGATGCGACTTTATTATCCAGATAGGAAATGAATTCGCGATGGAATTACCGGCCAACCACTTTCTTCTGCGACACAATGCACGGTGCATACGAAGCACCCGTTGGCATTCGTACATACGTTCGCTGTTTACATCGCCAACCACGTTCGATTACGTTTGGTTAATTGTGAGTTTCATACAATTACGTTCCAGCGACTAAACAAACTAAAATCCAGTGTTTTCTTTTCCATATCACTGCAAATCCAAGCGTGTTATTTTTACACGCATAAACATCTAAAATTGACACATTTGACTGAAGCTCTTTCTATATGTTTCTTGCCATTTTAGATTACGTCATTTAACACGTTTAATCGTATTAAATTAAAGATTAATATGTTCAATTGTGTTAAATGACATGATTTAAAACGGCAAGAAATGTGTAAGAAGAGCTTCAGCTAAATAACACGCTTGGATTTGCAGTGATGTTACAATTTTTGAAGAAATTTAAAGCGAAAAACATTGTAGCAATAAAGAAACTTTTATTTCGCAGTCGAAGAGCCGCGGACATATTTTACATACATTTTAAGGAGAGCGCCTAAATTATCCCAGATAAAAATTATTCCAATTAGCAAACGAGGTATCGCAAATTGAGACTTCCATGATTGTATAATCGTCTTATCGGCGAGACTGCTAATTAAGCGGGAGCCGTCGTATCAAAAATGTCGCTCGATTTGCGAACGCGCGAACGAGCGTGTCTTCGGTTAGGTATTTTGTTCGTAAATTCATTGGCCAGCTAACGTACTGACGGGCTCGATATAGCGTATATGCGACGATTTAAGAAAACCGAACTGATTCCCGGCTGCGGGAACTACCACTTCCTTCGTTCTCCATGAGATGGAGGCGCCCAATTAAAGTCAAGCCGGCCAATCAGCGTGAAAGCGCGGGACAACGCAAGCGCGAAGCATGCGTTATCATACGGCGAGATCGCGGGCGACCAGTTTGTGGGAGCGAAGGTGGTTGATAAATCGGCGCACACCATCGTCGGTAGCTTATACGGACACTCGTACGGTTGGGAAACAAGCAAACGCATTCGTACGTATGTACGTACACGTTCACAACGTACAGCGTGCGCAAACTTAGCGATGGGACTCGGTAGGAACGGCGTTTCTCACTTACGAGTTGCGAAAGACTACGCTAACGCGCGGATTCTTCCTCGTTATACGAGCCAAGTTGGGGAGAGACTCGCCGCGACGCTACTCACAAAGAGGACCTGACGTAATTTCCGGATGATCCTTCCGCGCCTAGTCGCGACTGCCGGAAGCGGAGCGGAATCGTTTATTAAATGAAGATTCAAGTACAGAACAAAAATGAAAAGGGATTTATGCATCAAAAAAGTTTTGAATAAATTTCACTCGGATAAACTTCATTATAACAGGTTATAATTAATTAATAATAATTTATTAAAATTATAGATTACAGAATTATAGAAGCAATCAAACTAGAAGCAATCAAAATGCAAAGAGCAATTACGATGAAATTCGTTTTTGAAACACTTAACATTTAAAAAATATAAGGTCGAATATGCTCTCTTTTAGCGTAAATTATGATTTTTGAGGTGCTGTATATTTCTTATAGATTGCAAATATTGTTTTAGCATTGGAATAATAGAGCCTTCCCCTTCGCAGATAAAATTCTCAATAAAAAAAGAAGCTCTTAATATCTAGCGATTCGTGACTTTTCAATAATTAACTAATTTTCCAATCAGCAAGACACTGCCCAAGTAAACGATTAAATAGAACGATCAATTAACGAGGCGATAGTCGGCGCATTTAATGGAATGTTAGCTTCGTAAGTACGGGTTTCGATTGTTCCGTCGCGTAAGCATGTAATATGAGCCAACAAGCCGTGTCTGTTAAGGGGGCCCCGCTTTCAGACACACACAGGCTTCACTGACCGCGTGAAAAATTAATCAAGGCATCGTTCCACGACGCTGATTGTAAAAGGCTCGTTGCAGCTACGCGCTCGTTATCGGACGCCGCCGTTACAGAGAAAATTAATAGCATAAATTCAGCGATCATTCGCGTTGCGACTCATAAAAATAGACGTTCGCCGCTTTGTGCTTAATTGACGGCGAAAGGACCGGCGTGCTTTTGCTACCGATTTCTCTTACGATCAAAATGTTGGCCGGCCATAACGCGATGGTAATAATTGGAGAGACTAACGTACGCGCGCACTCGGTCGTCTTTAAATCAGATTCTAGACTTTAACGGGCAATTAAAAAAACACATTGAACGTTAATAAGAATCTATCTGGATGATGCACCGAGGCATCGTGAAACGCTACGAGCATACTTAATTGTATCGTTAACCAACGACACAAGTCAATACATATGGTTCCATAAATTCAGACGCTGACGTTTTCAAAGATGAATTCTTATCACATTAAATCACAAAAAATTTCATCAAATTAAATTTATTTGTATTAAACTGCAACATTTTCAATAATTCTTGCCAATATGAGCGATTATTGTTTATATAAAATATCATATAATTAACTATAATTTTTAGAATATAATTTACAAATCGTAATCTCATTAAATTCTTGTTTGGAAAAATCTCTACAATATTTTCATAAACTGCATGATGTTAAAATCCGTCTTGTCAAAGGTACAACCACGCTACATTTTCTTTCCGTTTTTGATCAACGAGTTTCATGGGTAATGTAGGCGGAAGCCAAATTTCGTGAATCCAGTAAAAACGCGAGTTTGAAACACGGCGGATTTCCCATGACCGTTTCGTGATTGGAGAGAAGTTATTAGTCAGTCGACGATCAGCCGTGTGCAATGCATTCGCCTCACCACCGTGCACATTGCCATTTATCACACGTATGAGCGACCGTGTGCGCGCGTTCTTACGCCGATGCAGAGCGAGACGATACCGATGGTGGTAGGAGCCGGGCATGATTAATAGATACGATCGCATTGACCTGGTACGCGCGCAGAACGCGCTTATCCATGTCTGCGCTCTTGGGAAAAACCGCCGTCATCGGTACGAGCGTACGAACAACGATCCTTGTCCGTGCTCTCGCGCCCGAGGAAGCAATCGCTTTAAACCGATACGAATCCGGATTACGTTAAACCGCTTCCACGTGCGCTGCACGCCACGCGGGAAAACAGTGCCGGGTGGTCCTCTCACTGCGCGTGGACCAACTCACATCGTTCCGATCTCGCTTCTTTTCTTTTCGGATCGCCATCTCGTTTCTCGCGCTCCTTCGTCGGACCACACCAGACGTTCTGCGATGAAGAATCTCTCGTGTCACGCGTGGAAAAACGTTAGTTGGCGTGAGAGCATACGTCGAAACAACGACGCAAAGAGTCCGGAGATAAGACAGGGATGAATGTAATGAGTGTAATGTATTTTGAATTTAATGAGTGTAATGAATATTATAAAAAAGTGAAAATAATCTAGGTTCTTATATTGCTAATTTTAAATATTTGAAATTGCATTACTAGATGACTTTTACTAAAATATAATTAGCAATTGATTGAAAAAATAAGAAGTATTAATATCTGTATTAACTTTAAAGCATCTAATACCTATTAGTACGTCAAATTTCATCCATGGCTCTTAATAATCAAACTAATACCCAGGTAGAAATCGTATCTCGGTACTACCTAGTCACTAGCTTTCTTTGCTAGATTATTAGCTAGTGATGAGCTAGCCAAATGGCAAAGGCGCGAGATGATTCTGTTACGCAGAATTAACCTAGCCACTGGATAGTGTCCTGAGCTCAGGCCAGGTTTTTTTAATGGGAATGGGTTCGGCTATTCTTACCACCTTATTCTGGGATTTTGCAATAATAATTATGTTTCGGCGGTTTAATATTTTTTATTGATATTTTTTTGTTTATTTTTTATTTTTGTTTACAAAAATAATATGAAATTATATTTAGTGAGGAGAAATATTGAAACAAAAAATCTAGAAATTAACTAATAGTAACATTTAAACTTCTTGATTTGCAACGTCTTCTTCATGATGATTTGTATTATAAAACAATTTTAACAACCAAAGGAATGATACAGTACTATCTCAGCATTACTAGCGTTTTATTTTATTGTTGAAATCATCTCTTGACTAGAGAGATTAAACTCATATAATCGATTCTTGAATTGAGCCGGACCAAATATCTACAAGCAAGGTACTTTAGCGATGTAGTGGAGGCGGTGTAAGTTATGCAAGGTACAAGCTAGCGAAATATCGCCACCACGAGAGTCGCCCTTGCGGGATAATGCAATGCTAAGTGCTGGCTCGCCGAAACTCGGTATCTCAATATTAATTAGACGAACCAGAACCAAGCTAGTGCCAGTCGAACATTGAAAAAACTAGCTAGCCACAATGTTTAATTTCGCATTTCCAAGACTGATTTCTACCTGGGTAGCATTACCAGGAATAACGTACAAATAAAAAATATCAGAATCCTTCGGGCATCTACCAACGAAATGATAAAAACAGCGAGCGGAATTTGCATCGATCAATCGAGACAGTGGATTCGGCTTCGACATCGGCGCGAACATCTAATCGACGCTCTAAGATCGCGGCTTCTGCTGGTTGTCTGAAAATCTCGCGAATTGAGCTCCTCTCGGCATCTGCATAGCGCTCACGCGAGGTACAGATCCTGGCGCGATCCTCTATAAGGACTCGTCGCCGTCCCGTGCGTTGACTGACGGCACAATCCTCGATCCTTCCGCGATACCCCGAGATTCCCCTCTCGGATCTTTCCGGGACGACGTAACTGGCAGCGGGAAACGGACGGAAGAACGGATGGATGGACGGACGGACATGTGCGGTAGCGAGGGTCCTTAATTATGCGGTTTTACGCTAGAGGCATCTACGCCAGCGAGAAGCACGGGGACGAATGCAAATACCCGGGTTGGTTCTCGATAGGACAGCGACGCGGAGATCTTGCCCTTTTAGTTAGCAGATGCCGCAAGATACCTGACCGTTTCCTATCCTCTCTCCCTCGAAGGAAAAGAATGACCAGGCAAAAAGGAAAAATGTGAGGACTGTTGGATTAGAAGGCACGTAGGTCTGCGTCCATTCGCCGAGGGTCTTTAATCTCGACAGAGGAAGGAAAAACATTAAACTACCTATAGTCTTAACTATATATAGAGAAAATACTTCCTTCTTTTATTTTAATGACACTATATATAATCTATACCTAAAAAATAATTGACTTACTCCTAGTTCACATAATCTGAATCCTCTAACATCAGAATTTGGTAATATCGAATTTTTAATTTTTAATGTCAAAAATTGGTTAAAAGATTGCCTTTATTACTCAATAGTTTTTCGGTTTATGATAATGTCATGTGGTCCCAAATTACGTAACACGCTTCAATTGTGAGGCACACATAATACTAATAACGATACCAAACTGATGTAGCAACGGGCAACAGCTGACGCAGCAGCATCTTCTGTACTTGGATGAGAGATTAGTAAAATACCGCGCGCAAGTCAATGGAAACGAAAGCGGGAGCAGCTATGCATACACATCGCTGTGCACGCATTTCGCGTGCGTGTGTGGCTGTGCACGGCTGGTTGCACACGTGTGCAGAACCCGGGCTAGCTCGTGTGCCGGCCTGAACCGATGAAAGGGAACGAGAAACCGGTTGCAGGTCGATCGCACGACGACGGTTTCTAAGTCGCACGAAGGTTTCGAATGTCCCGGGAGTGGTATCGAGCCGATTTCCTGCAGTACTTCTTGCATGTTGTATCACCGGTCTATAGTTAGCTCGTCGTCACGCGCAAAAAGGGGAACACGTCGAGCATATTAGAGTTTTTAATTGAACTTACGCTTATCGCTTACGAAGATATGAAATGGACTAAATCAACGCGCTACGAGTTATGCTAAACATGTCGACTTTAATTCATCGAGTTTTCAATTAACGCGCGCGAAGCTGAAATGCAAATCAAACCTCTATTACGAAACCGGAAAATATTCTTTTTTAATTATAGACTGGCGCCTGCAACGTGATTTTTATTTCTTGAAAGGGAAATGACTTCGAAATTTATTAACGTATATGGAATATGTATCCGCAATATGATGGTAATAACGTTTATTTGCGAAATGATACGGCAACATTTTAGGCGGACAGATATTTATAGGAATCTCTCGAAGATTTATTTACGCCACTTTCAACGCATTATCGTTCGCAAGTAAACGGTACTCCACGATAGAACCGCTCGTTTAAAAGTCGTACCGCGACTTTCGCAAACGACGCGATCCATATCCCGGCGATTTCAATGCGGCGGATCCAATACTTCCCGAGTCGGCGGCATTCCGCGAACACGACAGTGTTTTAATATTCGCGAAATGTAACCCCTGCACCGCGTCTGTCTCGCGTGGCGGCGAACGCGGCGTGTCTCGTGTGAAAGCACGTTAAGCCCGGGCGGATCAGTTTCTAAGGAGAGAGAGAAGAGAAAGCCTGAGAACATAAGAGCGGCGAACGTCTGGAGTGCGCCGCCGTCGCCGTCGCCGCCACCGCCACAGCCGTGCCGCATCCAGAGTATCGCGAGATATATGTATGTATAGTGAACGAGCCTTGGGACGAGATCTTCGCCCGATTCCTTGGAACAACTATCAAGCCGGTCGAATCGCAGAATATTCTCGCGTTTACGCGATATCCGCTGTAGACGTTGTTGCCCAATTTCTAGGGCCGAAATACGCCACTAAAGTACAAATTTGAAATACAAAAGCAATTAAATGCTATAAAAAGTTAACGACTACACATTATACGAGAAAAGATTATTCTCTTCAAAATTATTGATGCGATATCTCCATTCACGTTTCAAGTCCTTAATTTAAAATCGATGTACGAGATATATCGTAGGTAAAGTGAATAAAGCCTAAGTTTTATTTGATTCTTATCGAGTATTATAAAATTTAGCCGCATTACTTTATAAATATTAAAAATTATAATTCTATTTAAAGAGTCATCAAAATAAAAGAATTGATATAAACATGATTAAATGTATTCTTATATTAATAATTACAAATTCTTATTGTTTATATTTTATGACTAATTATATACATATACATATACAATATCTTTTATGCAACAGAATCTAAAACAAAGTCATATTCATGTAGAAAATCCAAATTAGAAGCGAAATCTACTCTTATTTTGTGAATGTCCAAGAAATAAAATATAACGATATTATCAGTATAATCAATTGAAAAAAAAGAATTAAAAGGCATATATCATATACGATACGACAGGAAGATAAAACAGACGAATGATTCTATTGGAAAGGTCTACTGATAATTCAAAATACTAAATTATGGTTTGATTATAAGACAATGCAAAACAATCATTAACACCAATGAATCTTAATTATTTTCTCCTGTCTTTCCCGTTGGACTTTACCGACTTTCCTTACTCGCCATTTTACAACGATATACGCGGCAATACTCACTGCATCGACGTAAGTATTACGTCACGTTAAACCGCGATTTATGTCCTGGCGAAAAGTCAAGATAGAAATTTACCAAAGGTAAACAATTATCCTTCGTTAACTCTCGTTGCACATGTTTAGACAGAGAAAATTATCGAATTATAATTCCCAAACGTTATTCGTCCAATTTTTGAAGATATACATTAATTAAACTCTATCAAGAAATTGTTTTATTTATTCATATTTCATTTTTTCTTTAAATGCATAGATGATTAAAAATCGCAAACGTTAAATCATCCTTATGTGCATTCGTGAGGTATTTAAAGATGATCGCTCCAAATCCATAAATATCGCTTTTATAAACGATTCCTTATAATGGATTCTGATATTTTGCATCGATTAATTTCACGTTGGGGTTTAATGTTATTACAGTTTGAAGTTCCTCTACTTCGACAACGAAAGGTCACGTTCTCACAAGTGTCGTTTCCGTTTCTGCCAAATCATCGCAATATTCTGCGAATTACTGCGCACGGTAAAGCGTTTGATTTCGGATGTAAGAAACGCGAAATTCTCACGACGAGTTACCTCGGTGATTCAATAGGGCGTTTCGGCTGTTATCTATCCAACGGGTTTTCTTTTTTCCCGAAATACGCACGGTGGCACTTAGCAAGAATTCGCATGTTGTCTTTACCTAATTTCCAGACCAAACGTATTATTATAGCTTAGAAATTGCAATACCAATGAATTTGCACCGTTATCGATACAAATTATATGTTTCGTTAATCCATAATTAACCGAATCCGTAATAAACACTTCCAAATTATCTAACAGCTTCTAAGAGATCAAATCCCATCTAGCAATTAGTGGAAAGAAACATGATTATTTGCCAGCAATGGCACCTCATTTTGGATCATTGCTTTAGTAAAAGAATTGATTATTGAAAATATTAGAGTAACATCTCTAATCCACAAATTATAATTTCGTGATTACGACTATTCCCTATATATCCAGAGATAAATACAAACATAAATATTGACACAATTAACATAATTATATTTTTATACTATTAATTCTTAACGGCAATTATAATACAAAAACTGTAACAAACTATATAAATTATTTATTGCACAATTCATTGCACAACGTGTAACAAATTACGATAATAAAAAAACAATTAAATTATAATAACATTATTTCCTCGGGCCTTTCGTGCAATTTTTCGACAACCCCAGGTCACAAACGTGCTCATCGAATACGCCTCAATCGCAAGAGGGTCAAAACAGGATACGGTTCCCGCGGAAGGGGGCCGCGGCCCCCGTTCCGTGCGCAAAATATCGGGAGGGAGCAGCGAAATGTCGAGTTGGAGCGTGTTAACGCACAGAAGAAGGGATGGCTCGCTTCCTGGAAAGCTGGGGCTGGGCACCTGTCCCTCAGGGACTGCCAACTCGGACGAGGACGCGCGGGCCCCGTATCTTGACGCCGCGGGGCGAATGAGCACCGCTGTATTGTTAAACACACCATCACGTGCGTCCGTTCGGAGCGTCGCTCCGAAACGGCTCGCACGCTCGCCTCCGCTGTCAGCTTGACAGCATCGACCTATCGGCCTGTCTGACGCGAGGAGATCGGCGAGGCGCGTTCTTTCGCGCCGCGATCCGACGAGTAAATAGAAGTAAAGAAAGGAAAATTGCATCGATGCGATGTTTGGACTGTTTGGAGGTAGTCTCGAGAAATGACGATCGTTCGCATCGAGGATCTCCGTAGAATAGCGTAGAGTCGGTAAAACTGAAGCCCGATCGCACGCGATCGGCGGTGGCGGTCGACATTTTCAAGACAGATAGTAAGGGAACCAAGACGGAGCACGGTAATGTCGGACGTCGAGGGAAACGAAGCGGCCGGGCGATCCTGTCGGGGAGGACGACGGGATCGGCGTCGACGCCGAGGCGCGTGTAAACGAAAGCCGCCGACCGGCCGACGTCTCGTGCGGGCGACGCGACGACGACGACGCCGCGACGCGTCCAACGCGCCGGCGCTCGGCGTCGCTCCGCGATCCTGTTGCCTAGCAGCGAGCGCGCGACATGTGCGAGCGCGGCGGATCCGCTCGCGGGGCGCACGAATATCCAAAGTTTCGTACTCACCGGATACCGCGGGCAGAACGCAGGTGAACGCCAGCAACGCGAGCAACAACGGTCCGACCGTGAGCGCATAATCCAATTTTGGCCGTGGCGGCGACATGGTGCCGTAAATATTTTTTTTTGGTTGTTATCCACACACGTCGGTTAGACACACACTCATCGGAAGGGAGCACGGGCGCACACACTCGGGAAACGAACGGACGAACGAACGAACGAACGAACGGACGGACGAACGAACGAACGAACACTCACCGGCGCGACGCACACTTGTTCGGTATTAGTGTATTACCGCGCGCCGTCACTCGACCGGGCGCATCGTACGCGACGCGCGTCACCAGCGGATACGGTCACCAACCGGGTCCCAGTGTGCACGGCGTGCTCGCGCGGTTACGGGGAAAAAAAGCATACGGCACGACGTAAACGAACACGACCGCGTCCGAAACACTTCTGGGATCCCTATTGTTCGCTTAACGCGCTGAAAGTAGTTCCGAGGTGCGCGCGCACCTGCCACCGCGCGCTGTATCGCTGCGCCGCCGCGAGATGGCCGACCGCGGCGGCCAATCAGCGCGCGGATACAACGGCACACCGACCGCGGCACACCTCCGCTCGCCCCTTCGTGTGTTGCGTGAAGTTGTTCGAAAATTTTTCAGGGGATGATTCGAACCCGCCGTGAACGGCTCGAGCGAGAACTTTTATTCTACGCAAATGTTGTCGGATCGAAGCGAGGATAAGACTCGCGTATATTTATAATGTACTGAGATGTTATTAAAAAATTATATCGCGAAAAATTATCAATATGTGCTCAATTTTATTAACAAGAATTTTTGTATGTTAATGGCTGCCTTCAGCAGAAAAAGCAACTTTGCAACCGTTGTAAAATTTTTTAATATGATTGGTTTATACATTTAGATCCAGGAGAAAGTATAGGCAAGAATCAATCATATTAAAGAATCTTACAACAGTTGCAAAGCTGCTTTTTCTGCTGAACGCGGCTATTTTAGAAATAATACGTATGTACGTTTGTTGCGTTTACCTCAAAATTATTATAAACTTTTGATTGTCATAGTTATATATAAATGTTCTAAAAAAAAGTTAATTATATTTACGTAAAGAAATTGGTTAAGAAAATTAAAATCAATTTATAGTTCTTAAACGCTAGACGTAAATATTGGAGTTAAAAGTTGAACTACTGTAAGCAATTCATATTGTGTGTCTCCATCGAAAAATGGCTGATCACTGAACCGGAATAATTAATGTGGCGCTTTATTCACGGATCCTTAACGACGGATCCCATTATATCTCATGTGAAAGATGTCTTTAATTAATACCTGATATTTCTTTTTCTATGATGTTACCTTAATTGCGTGCGAATAGTCAGCCTTAATTAGACCGCAGGCATGAAAAATGTTCTGAATTTTTACGATTAGGCATTTAATCATGTTTCTTATACAAGAATTCTAAAAAAATAAGAATGCAAAGAACTATATAGGGCACAATTTTTTTAATTTTTTGCTTATAAATTCTCTGATAATATATTTTTCTTTTTCTTCTTTTTAAATTTTCTAAAAATATTTTTGTGCTTTCTCTGTAATATTTATTAAAAAATCAATATAATTATATACTCATTGTAATTATGCACTGTAAATTGTAATTGCAGTTTACTGTAATTACACATTGTAAATTAAGATAGTTGTCTCGCGAATCGCAATTCACAAGAAATATTTGAAAATTTAACTGTACGTTAATATAAATGTGATATCTACACGTTTGTGCAATTTAAAAATTATTGACCGTCCCGAACACGAGATAATCGCAATCAAAAATTGCATTTTTCCCTTGTATCGCATACAAAATGTATGAAAATCTCGTATTTTAAATTTTTACAATTAGGACGCACCATAACACAGTGATGGAAAACGAATATATAATAAAGAGAGAAAGACATTTTAGGAATACTAGTAAAAAAAACCAAAATTATTGACCGTTTAGTTTTAGAAATACAATACTAAAAAGATCTCGAATATTTCACGATTATTTGACGTAGAGGAGCGATTTGCTGGCCGCCGAGGGGCGCGCGGCGCTTTGTTTTGTGTGAGAGGGATAGAATTACCCAAAAGTTTTCAGCCTGTAACCGTAGGTAGCGGTAAGTAGTCGGCGTTGACTTAGAATATACTTTTGGCTTGTACTGTCGCGAGACAACTACTTTAATAATTAAATAATATATAATGAAATAACCACTCTAAGACATTCTGCCAGACAGCCAAAAGAGATTAAAGCTATCAAAATATTTGTATTTCTGTGAACTTAATGAATAATTCTCTCACGCGTTGACTACTATACCGCAATGGTAAAACGAGCGAATGTATGAAACTGTGACACATAGCAGTTCAAGCCTTTCATCGAGCGTCGATGTCTCTCGGGTCACATTAAGCAATGATCAGGATGAAATCAGTGTCGATACTAGTATTATTACCGATATCTGTCTCTTGCGTGGTGGATATTGCGCTGCAAAAAGCAATCGGTTACGATGCCCTGGGCGCCGATATGCAACAAGTCGCGGTCGACGCACCGAGAGGAGCATATAGCGCGCCTTGATCATTAATTAACGCCCGACCGCGCTTGATTGCGTGTAACGCGAAATTCATCGCGGCTATAGCCTTAACCGTCGGGCGCCTTAACGAATACAAATGCGGAATTATAATTCGGTGAACCCGGTCTTAAGACCGTACTCCACCGGAGAAGCAAGAGGGAAGGAAGGCAGGCAGGGGCCTTTACGAATAATCTCCTCTACCCCTTTGTGCCCGCAGCACGCGAGATGCACGCACGGAGCTGCAAACACGCGCTTCCCATTGGCCTTATTAATGATGCCATTAACCTTATCATCGAACTGCAAACATCTGCGCCTTGCGACGACGACGTAGCGCGGCCACGGTACAATTGTCCCGTGGAGCGCGACGGCGGTTGGCGTCCAATTGGTGAGATTCGTCATTGAAAACAAAGCAGATGGAGAAACGGAGATAGCCGCTTAATTATACGCATCATCACACACAGCTTCACAGAAATTTCCTCATCAAAATAACACGATGTAAACTATAAAGAAACGCTACTTCCTATGTTTTTTTTCACACAATTTTGACGGAAAAGCCAAAAAATTAAATTTTAAGTAATCTAGTTACACCAATTTATAACAATGTTACGTCCTGCGGACTCCACGATTTCTCTCTATCGAAAATCGTAGAATAATTTTTCTTCTAAGGACACCTCAGAAAAAATACTTGGAACGTGACGGTTACTGAGCGGCGAGTGAGTTTGATTCCAACAATATTTCTTCTCTCGTCGGTTTCAAAAATAATTTGTTTTATTTTATTGCTCTCGGTTTGAACATAGGATGTCGCGAGAAATCCTGTAACGCAGTTGTGTCTAGACGCGCGGCGGAAGTTTCTGTGATCTCTGCTAAGAACTGTGGGACAGCAGGGATTTCCGCCTTATAGGAAAATTGCAGCAATAAATGATAATCGAGGGCACAACCGACCCTTTTCCTTTTTTTTTAGTACTTGCAAACGTGGATTCTGATGTTCACTGGAGACCCATGTTTGGATACTAATAAAAGAGAAATCGCCGACGAGGGGGGAGGTAGACCAAGTAATATTTTCCGAAGAATCGCTAGGAAAGCGATGTCTACCACTCCTAAATACAGGATGGAGACAATTTAATGTCAAGCTCGCCAATGGGTAACCGCCAATCCAAAAATCGCGTAGGTTGGCGGAGAATTTTCTAAAAACCCCCTCTAAAACTAAACCTAACGAAGGTGGTGATCGTGGCGTAAGAGTTGCGCGTCTGCTTTCTGTGCCAAAGATCCAGGTTCAAATCCACCCAGAACATATCATATTTTTAATTGATCACCACCTCTCGGAAGGCAATGGCAACCACTGAAAGTACCTTTGCCAAGACAGTCACCATGGAACATGGTCGCAAACATCCATATAATGGATTATGCATAAGAAGAAAACCAACCCTTGAAGCTTAAAATTATTTAGTTAAAGCAAATTTGTGGAACCCCCGAATTTCCTCCAACTTGCGACTCTGATGAACTCTGATCTGATTTGTCAGAAACCAGGTCGCACTGAAACACTGGCGAACCCGATTCGCCAAGTATTCTTCCCGAAATCCAAATCCATCCCCTAAAGATCCGTATATAAACCGCGACATCTCGAGACTCTCCCCTCCTTTTTTGGTCACATTTTGGTCGCTCTTTACGGAACTCACTCTGGTCACACTAACCCAGGATTCATCCAAGTTTTACTTAAAATTAGTGCGCGAGTGCCAAGTTTGACCGAGACTCATCAGCTGCATCAATAAGAACCGAGTCTCAGGGTTCACCTAGCGAGACTTAAGTGAGATATTGGGTCTGTCAACTCCTTCTAAAGCTCCATTCAAAATTAAGTCTTTTAAATTGTAATAATAATCATCCGGTTTTCCTTTACTAAAACTTGTTCGGTCATCAGTGGTCCACGGTTCGCTCGCGAGTTCCACCCAAGCCCCAAAGAAAAATCACCGACGAAGTCGCGGAAACAGGTGGGCGCGTCGGGAAGCGCGAGAGGCAGCGCGACGCCAATTAGACCTAGCTTTTCAACAATATTTAACAGAAATAAGGCGCGAAACCTTAGGCGCATCCGAGCCTGACCGGGCACCTTCCCCGGAATCCTTCCGCACCTTATCTCCATTCCCCGAGCCGTCATATTCCCCAGTTTCCGCCGTAGAAGAATCACCTGCAACCCCGGGAGACATCGAATCCCGATGCTCCCCTTCCCCTCTTGAGCAACGGTTCCCTCCGGAATAACCCGAACATCTTCCCTCTTCCCCAACGAATTCCACGTCAAGCGTAGAATTCCTCGAAGAAGTTCCCAATTCTCCACAAAACCCCTCTGGTAGATTTGGTGAAGACTCCTTCGCCGATTTCACCCATCAATTTCCCCAGCATACTGATCCCATTCCCGACTGAGTGTACACCGTTGGGCCCCACGGATTCGACCTTAACGAGCTCAGGAAACAGATGACGAGGCTCATGCTTCGTGACGTCATCCCGGTGTACATTCCCGGGGAACATTATCCATACCTGATCCCGGTCAGTGTCTTTTATATATATATAATAGATTTCCTCGCTGTACTGTGATATTAGAGGAGGTAGAAATCATATTAACCTTAATTTATACCGATCTCCGCCAAACCTATACACGGACACTTTAGATAGAATACCCCACATGTACATATTGTAATAAAAACCCGGTCAGAAGTTAGTTAGAACTCCCCGATAAGTTTCTTGGCCGGTTCCCTCTGAACCTATGTAACACCCGCGAAAAACACACATACACATATACACCCACACGTACACAACATGCACCAGAAAAGTAAATGTAAAATTATAGTACCTCTTAACGTAATTTAGTACCTTTAAGAAATAGAAACAATGTTCTCAACTTGGCTTAGTAATTATTAATAAATGTTTATTAATGTTTTAAACCCTCTCTAATTTCTTTTGACCTCTTTCGTTTCGTTCCTCCCCTATTTGATCGCACGAGATCCACTCCCAGATTAAAGAGATTCGATTCTCTGACCTAAATAAAAGGACCAACAACCGCATGCTCACAGATGGTGTCCTAGCGTCCTTACGGGACGTTGACCCATATCCGGAGCTTTAAACATGCACTAAAAAAAAAATTCTTGGTAAACTTGTGAGATGCATTTAGTAATATTTTCTTTTAAAGTATTTGATTATTATTACCGATTATAATAATAACAAGCCGTTTGATGAAATAGTTTCAACTAAACGTATAATAAGTATATATTTTATTATAAGTATATATTTTATTTAGTTGGCTCAACTAAATAAAATTTGCTCTTTTATAATTATTACAAATGTTTATAATTATTACAAAACGTTTTGTTATTATTATTATAATCGGTAATAATAATCAAATACTTCAAAAAAAAGTATTACTAAATGCATCTCACAAGTTTACCAAGAATTTTTTTTTCAGTGTGTGTTTGACTCGCAGCACGCGTCTCAGTGCGTTTACCTGCGAGAGGGTTTTCGTTACGTCCTTCCAAATACCTCTTCCACTATTTTCCCTATATTATTCCTCGAAAAGAATAATATTTGAATCCTGGAATCTGGACGTAACAGCAATATGTATAATATTTTATGTAACTATAAATGCCTTTTAGCAAAGTGTGAATGATGATTTAATCAATATACTTGTTACAAAAGTCAAATGTAAATAATAAAGTCAACTGAAAACCGCAAAAGTGATTTGGAGCATCTTATGTATTAAAAAGAATTAAAAAATTATATATCAACTGTTCAATGTATAATGTCCTTTAAATTTATTATATCCACAGAAAAACCAATAATTGGATGACACAAGAAAAAAATTCTTTTCGCCGACTGCCACGCCACTCATGTACCGCGTCATGAACGTTCTGGTCTAAGGGTCAAATTGTGACCAACAGAAGTTATTGAGACCTCCTGCAAAACCATCAGAGGCCAGCAACCCGAAAAAAGCATCATGATCTCATGTTGAAAGGCGTTTGCCTCCAGCAAGATAATGTCAGACCTCACACTGCAAATGCTATCAGGATTGAGCTGCATGATATGAACTTCAAAATTCTTACATTCACTTTACTCGCCCGAATTTTCACCAAGCAATTACCATCTCTTTGGGCCATTTAAAAACGCTTTACATGGTCTCATGCCAGGACATTCATAATGCGGTGCACGAGTGGCAGTCGGCAAAAAGAATTATTTTTATAGAGTCCAATCAACTAGTTTTCCGCTGACACAAATACAATAGAAATTAGTTGAATAGTTGACATGTATTTGTATTTTTTTAAATGTATAGCTACTCCACATCACTTTTTCACTTAATACTACCTTGTACATTAAATTTCTATCCTTAAAAATGGTGATTTTTAAAGACGCAATATGCGAACACAATCCCCGAAAAATTTGAAGAATTTTGAGACCGGTTTCAAGAAAATCGGACCATTAATGAATGAATAGTTCGCGGTCAAACAGACAGACATCAGGCACTTATATATATATATATATATATATTATATTATATATATATATAGATAGATAATTATATATATATAGATAGATAGATAAATAACTTTTTATTTTAAAAAATGTAAACGATCTAGTAATTAATTTCCATAATAAGTTAATCCTTGGTAATTTTATTTTTCCTTTATTATTCAAATTATGCGCTTCACATAACGTCAATTTTCGAAATACGATGCCAGAGAATCAGATTTGAGTCGTCCGGACAACGAACGGCATTATTAGGTCGATACGATGTTCCATGTGGACACCCTTTCTCATTCACGAAAACATGTCCGAACATCTGACCCTATCCGCGGCCGAGAATAAGCTGAACGAGCTCAATAAAAAGATCGTCGAAATCAAAAAGAAAATCCAGTTGTCAGGTAACAGCTCAAATTACACAAAACATTCTTCGCTAATTTATATCGTGTCTGACAACCCTCCACGAGTCAACGCTGCAAAACTGCTCTACAACAAAGCTGCAGAGTCAGATCTTATTCTTATACAGGGTGTGCTACTTCCATTGCTTCACTTTGTAATGATGAAAGTTTTATTGAATGCTTAAAGTTAATTCTTATTTTTTTAATTAGAGATTAAAAATAACAAGCTTATATAAAATTGAATTAGAAAAGAAGCTAAAGACGAAAACATTTTTAATTAATTTAACTTGAATAGAAATTTGATATTTTATTGATTTTATTGATATTTATTGATATTTTATTATAAAGATATATGCTAAAAGTTGAAAGACTACAAATATAAATCTCGACTTTAAAATAATCAAAATATTTGCAGTCCAGAAATAATGCGTTGTAATGCAATATAAAAGTGAAACACGTATTTTAATATTCAGATATTTGTTACACCACAGAGCAAGGCGTGCCAAAAAGAGACAGCTCACTGACATTTCAGGATCGTGATCGTATTATACAATGATAAATATGAACAAGTCGAACTGGAATAACCAGTATCCGAGATGGGACGGTATCTCGCGTATATAAAAATAGTGGCATAAAAGTAGAATGAAAAAGGGGAGCAAAATCAGATGAGATACGATCGATTAGATTGCATGTTATAGGACAACGCGAAAAGATTGCATTTCCATTGCGTAATTGGTCCATTGGTCGAGAAAGACTATCGTGCTGTTAAATACAGTGGAGAGGTTTGCAAAAAATGTGGTTAACATGCGATCATTCCAATTTCCTACATGTAAATGAAGAATATCTAGTATAAAAAGTTTGTTACCCTGGAATATTTTAAAGAGGCAATATTTTAACAACAAGATATTTATATTAAATATGACTGAAAAAATCAAATATTTATTGATTATCGATATTACAGTGTGTGACTTTTTGTACATACACTTTTTCTGTTACATTATTATTATGTTAAATCATTTTATTTAAATTATATTAATAATATTTAACTAAAACTATATAATCTTTTGTACGGGTACAAAGAAAGTTTAAATTAATTAAGTTATATATAATAGTAATAATAGGACACACATCATACACACGCACACGCGCGCACGCATATGCATTTTTTATCTCATTATTTTATTATCCTTTAATAATTCAACTCAATTTCTTTTATAGTACATTTCCTTTTTATATTTTATTTTATTTATTTATATTATTTTATAAACTACAATTGTTTTAGAATCTTATCGTTAGTTTTATGGAATAATTCTCGCAAATTAATTAATCAATTAATTTGCAATTTTCTAAACGAATAACTGATCAACGGAATTTCTATTTAAATGAAAGTTATCATGAATGAATCCCTTTGCGTAAGCTTCTTGCAGCGTGTTTACGTTCGCATTAATGAGCCGACGCTGGATGGCCGACGCAAATAATAAGCAGCTTCGATAGTGACGAGCATTGAATAGATTGGCTTTTAAAGATCTCGTGCCATTACAGGGAATCAGGACAGTTGAATAGGTTTATCTATCGTTGTATACTCGATTTTCTGAACCCAGTCAGTCATTTCTCAGAGTGCTGTTATATAGTTGCCGTTTTATCTACCATACTTAGGTACGCACGTGGTTCTAGGCAGTAATAGTCGCCGGTCAAGTTTTACGATTCTTCTTAAGTCAAGACACGTTCGTATTTCCCGTGACAGAGATCGAATGAACGTATCACCCGAGCTCGTTCGCTCGTGCGAGCAACCGCATACGGCTTGATTTTTTCCATTTTCTTTTTCCTTAAAGTCACCTAGGAAAACGATAGCAGCATATCATTAACGTACTACCTTACAATGGGGTAATCGTTTTTGCAGAAAATTGCGACTTAGGGTTTGTCGTGTTGCAAGCGTATGTTTGTATGTGTGAATGAACATATAAAATAGTGTACACTCGGATAACTGCAGTTGATTCATAATCAAGCACTAGTGCGATTTCGATTTACGTGTCTTACAATTAGTTCTGAGCTGTTATTACAGAAACTTTTTAGCAACTATTCTTGTCCTTTAATTATTGTTTATTTGTAATGCAACTTTCACGCGTATCGTCAGCAATTTATTAAAATGATTAATAACGATTGAAGCAAAAGGTGTAATTGTAGGGAAAAAGATTATACTTCTTATTAAATCCGTTTATTAAATAATCGTTATTATAAATATACACGTTTTTGCAATCTTTAACATACAATAATAATATTTTTTTCAGAGGGCCAAAGAAAGGCTAATTTTGAGGAATACGATGCAAAAAAACGTGAAAACGCTCAAAAAATATCTGATCTCAAGAAGGAAGTCAAAGAACTTTACGTGAAATATGCAGGAGCGAAAAATGTAACGTGGATTGCCAAAAGAAAAGAAAAAAATAAACAACCGAATATTAGCTTTTACGGACTGATATTAAATCTTTTTTAGAATAAAGAAGCGATGGAACGCGCAGCTCTGCTCAGTCGCGATTCTATAGCTTGCGTGAACAAATGCAATTTGGAAGAGATTATAACTACGGCAAGTGAAAACAATATACGTCTACGGAAGAAACTAGACCTAATTAAGTATGAAAAAGAGAAGGTGGGTAATTATATTGTCTCGAAGTATGACAGTTGATGTATGACGATGTTATATGTATTAACGTCTGCATCCTATTAGCACGAACATACTTTGAACATTTTGCAAACAGAAAGCAAAGAATTGGTGCATAGACGCGGTAATTGCGTGTACAAAAAAAAGACGGAAAATCCTATGAAGAAGGTAATTTAATCTAAATTCACGACATGTTTCGTAAGCGATGATTTTTATAAGCACACTCTTCTACCTGCGCAGAAAATCGAGACTTTGGAAGTACAACTGGAGCATATTCGAATGATGCAAATTAAGGCAAATATCGCACGAATGAAATACCGTTCTGTCTGCTCCGAGTTAAAAGAGAAATCTGTCTTTTACGCTTCCTCCTTGAAAGATTTGGAAGATGGCATAAGGCAACAAGAAAACGAGATCAAGCGTTTACAGGCAAGGTCACGAGGAGAGTAACAGCTAGTAATGAAACGAGTAATAGAAATGCTTCAATGAATTTCGTTTAATACCACCGTTGATTACAGGGAGTAAAGGAGGAAGCTATAGAATTAAAAGATAGCACTCAAGAGACCCTGGTGAAAGAGGAGGTTGAGGAGACAAATTCCAGCAAAAGACGCGACTCTGTCATCAAAGAGTTCAGGTCCAGGAACGATAGCTTTACATTTCAAAAATTAATTTATTGTTGCAGACGCTACTGCGACCACATCTTCTAATCACAGTTCTGTTAACGATAGACTTTCTCCTCCCCTTAAGTGATATGCCCGGAAGAGTTTCGTGATAAAGTTTATCGTTAATACCGATATATCCTGGAACAGCCTCGTGCTGAACTTTATGCTCAATGCGTTTTATCCCGAAAGATCTCCGTCTATTCCTAACGAGTCTCTTATAAGTAATTCATAGGCAGTAATTCATAGTAGTTCATAAGTTTATCATGCAGTCATTTTCACTGCGAGTATAATTTAGCATTTGACATTTCTACGTAATCAGGCAGCGCGTGTCAGAACGAAAGATGGAACTGGAGCGGCTGGAACGCATGATATTCCATACTCGTCCGCGGGACGACTTCGAAACACGTGGTAAAAGTCGCGTACAGGTACAAGAGGACATAATCAAGGACGAATTAACGCGACTGGAGGAGGCGTTTGCCAAGTTGCGGAGCGCCACCGGAGTGTCCAGGTCTGAAGAAGTTCTGAACCGGTTTCTGGGTCAGCAGGCGACCAAAGAGAGTCTGCAGAAAATGCGAACGGCCACGGAGCAGGAGAAGATGGTGTTGGAAAAGAAGAGACAAGAGCTCAATGTCGAGATAGAGACGAGGAAATTTTCGGAAACAAAGAGCGCCGAACAGTTAGTTTTTTCAAGAGAAAAAATTGATAACAAGTTTATAAAAAACTTATTAATTAGATTTATTAATTTATTAATTTAGATTTATTAATTTTTCGGGGTAGGGGATCTATAGATGCTTGTTAGCATCAAAATTATTAAATTGCTTGTCAATTTAACATGTGAATTAATTCCGGCTTCATGTAAGGATTGTGTTTCAAGACCGACAAACTTGCGGCGCGCAGTTCGCATGAGTAGGAAAATTCACAAAAATAATTATTATTAGGCACCAAGATCCGCCGCGACCGATATGGGCTTTCTTTCATATTTATATTTGTTTAATTTATTGAATTAAAGAGAAATCATGGAATGAGTCAAATTCATAATTTATAAAATCCACTTAAATTAAAAACGTAAGAGCCTGCTTGCTTTAGAATTTTAAATTTGCATTAAAAAATCCACTTTCAAATTGGTTCTACATCTTATATACGATATCTGTAAAACTGATCTCTTAAATTATGAGTTTGATCTTCAGTATCTCTGACTTAATTTGCAACATCACGTTAAATATTTCAGAAACGCGGAAGTAGTGGCAAAACTCAACTCGCAAATCGATGAACAGCGATCTCGCAGAGAGAGAGCCGAGAGTGCTAGTCGACGAATCCGCGAGCTCTTAAACGAAGTAACTGGTATACTGTACAAGCTGTGTGAGAAGTTCCAGGTGAGAGTTATTAATTATAAGTCCATGGACGACAGAGTCCAGACGTTCTAGCAGCTCAAGATAGATCCGATGCTTAGAAAGGCCTTATGCTCAACGTTTTACAAATCAGAAAAAGAAGTGGACAGTTTCTCCAAATAAGTCAATTCAAATAAGATAAGACTTTTCTATTAATAAATCTATCAATGACCTATCTTTTATGATAGTACACATGATTTTAAAAGTTTTTAGTTATGGTAAAAAATGATATTGTTTCCTAGAAAATTATGTAAGACCTCACAATTTTTTAGGCAATTCTAACATAATCTTGTAAGTTCGAAAACTATCGGTGCTAGAAGAATAAAGATGAACAAAAATGAGTTCGGTTTTGAAAATCCGCGCGATAATTAGCTGGATAAAAATAATGACAAAGGAGTATTGACCGAATGGTCAATTCTCAAAGAGAAGAATCTTAATTAACGCTTTTTCTTGCGCGGTGTGCACGCAACGTGTCCCTACGAATTATCACGTACGAAGAAACATATTCGGTGGATAAAGCTTCGTAATGTTAAAATGGAAGTGCCGTGTAAGCGCCTAATTGAATTAGTAAAACCGCCTTTAATGGTGTCTACCTACGGTGAATATCTTCGACTATTTATTGTTCCTGGAAGCTTCGACACCCCTAGTATCGTCCATCTCGTATCGTCGATGGATTTTCCTGAGTAACCCGCGCTCCGTAATTCTCACCTCGAGTAGCATCGCCAGCCGCACGCATTAACACCTCGGTACTCGATCGAAAATAAATACTTCGGTAACACGAAGAGAACCGCGTGAAAAATCAGTATTGATTCTATCGGAAATATACGTGGAACCTAGTACCCGTTAATTTCTGATACAAATCCGGTTAACCTTTTGGGCATACCCGCGCTAAGGCTGTCTTTAGTAAAAGTTCTTACGATGAAAACTCGATTCTCTATTCAGAAACGGACTTATACGGAAACAAGTATAATTTATGCATCAGAATGTTAATTATTATAAGAACTATTGAGGAATAATTTTGTTTGGAAATAATTGGCTATTAAGTTACGTATTGTGTAGAATTTAAAAAAAATATTATTTTTAATTCCTGAAATATCGTATGTTAAAATTTTTATTTTTTTTATCCGATAGGATCTCGGATAAAATATCTTTCCATTAATTATTATTAGTATTTTAAAGAGTAGAAAAAGAATGTAATTCTCAAGTATTTAAAAAAAAGTTCAAAATCTTCTCGCAGCAGAAGAGACAGAACACTTTTGTAAAATATAAGAGAATTATTTCCTAGGAAGCGCTTAGTAACAACGGCTTTTCTGTTATTCAACTAGCAATTTTATTATTTGATTATCGAACGCGGTCTAACACTAATTTTTTATACGCTAAATTTATTACATATCAACTAACTTAAAGAAAATTGAGTAAAAGTATTATAGTTTCAGCGAATAAATATAAATTTTCTTTCCTTTAATAATTTTCTACAAGGCATTTTTTAAAATGTTCAAGCTTTTCAATATTTTCAATTTTCTTCTTTCTGTCATCTCTGAGGTTTCAAAAAATCGATTTTTTTTGCTTAAATCATTAGTTTGTAGTCTTAAAAATATAATGCAAAAGGTTTTAGAACGAAATTCAAACGGCATCATTGTGCTAGAGCCGATTGAATGAAGCGTCCTTTTATATGCCAGTGAGTAACTGCAGGCAATTCGGAGCGGCTCCGCTTTCTCCCCGCTCCGCAGGTATATAGGCCTATTTATCTGCCGAAAAATAGTTTTGGGTATTATAATACTGATGACACTACCTGTATTAAGTCAGGTAATAATTTTGAAAGCGTCAGTTGCTGTATTTATACGACGCCGTCAATACTCAACTGAAAATCGTGCGCGTCACATCGTTGGTGTGTTTACCAAAATATTTTGTACAGTATGAGTGATAAATTATACGTAGGTGGGAAAAAAGATTCCCATGATTTGTCTGGCTATTGAGGAAAAACGACTTAGTGAAGAAAATGGGCAAAATGACGGCTTGACAGTGTCTAGTGATGGCTCTTGGCGTAAACGAAGATTTTCTTCTCTATTTAGAATTGCTACGTTAATTGGCCGGCACACAGGAAAAGTATTAGATGTAATAATTAAATCTAAGTATTGTAAAGCATGCGAATTCTGGAAGAAAAAGGAACTGCTGAGTACCAAGAATGGGTAGAAAATTATGTAAACGAATGTCAAGCAAACGATGAGGGATCGTCCGGTAAAATGGAAGTGGATTCGATCGTCGAAATGTTCTCTTGCTCTGAAGAACTGCATGAAGTGAAATATCGTTATTATGTTGGTGACGGAGACAGCAAGACGTTTAAAGGAATTCTAAATTGTAAACCATACGAAAATTTTCCTGTGTTTAAAAAAGAATGTGTAGGCCACGTTCAAAAAACGAATGGGCACCCGCCTGTGTAACTTAAAAAAAAATACGAAAGGCCTTGGCGGCAAGGGAAAATTGACAGGAAAATTAATTGATGAACTGTCGGTTTACTATGGATTAACAATAAGGCGGAACAAAGATTCAGTAGAAGAAATGAGGAAAGAGATTTGGGCCACGCTATATCATAAGCTATCCACCGACAGTTACCCGCAGCATCATTTCTGCCCTGCCGGCGAAGATTCATGGTGCTCATATGAAAAAGCAAAGGCCAAAACTGATGTTGCTAATTATAAGCATAAGCCAGAAATGCATACTGAAGTTTTCGAAGCTATAAAGCCCATTTACGAAAAACTGAGTAGCGACGAACTTTTAACCAGATGCGTCGGAGGCTTCACTCAGAATAGCAACGAAAGCTTTAATGCAATTGTGTGGTCGATAGCTCCGAAATCTTTTGGAAGTGGCAAAAAAATCATCGACATAGCAAGAGATTTGGCTACTTGCTATTATAATGACGGTTACGGCAGTATAATGAGAGTAATGGAAGTTAAGCCTTGCTGTGGGCCCAACTTGTTATTTCTGTGAAGAAGCGGATGCGCGCCGCGTCACGTTCGCCAAGCGGATCCTCACAAACAAGGTTAAAGACGCGAGAAAAGCTTCATTATCAGAACGAAAAGAAGCTGATAAGGCAGCTGAGTTCGTAGAAGGACAGCTTTATGGAGCAGGCATCGCAGATTAAAGGTAAATTAACATACTTCAATTTTATACGCACAAAATCAGTTACAAAAACTTTAAACGCATTTTTCTCAAAACGCATTTTTTCAAATTTGCATGCAACGCTATTCTTACAATTTTTATCCTGTAACGTCGGAGTGTACGTGTCGTGTATCGTCCGTTTTGGGTCAACACATTTAAAACATTTATTTCTACCCGAGATTTGAACAAAGGGTTGGGTAGTTATTTGGTGAGGTGTCGAAATCTGTAGATTTCGAATCGAGGATCCGATTCGGGAATGGTTTTATAATCAGGATAATTAATTTGGAAATCGACGGGAGTTATTTGGTAAAAAAAAGGTTCTTGTGGATCTTCCGGATCGTGGTTTGGTTCTAATCCGCGGAATTTTACAAGGATTGGGAAAGGATCTTGATTTAAAGCAAACACCTGTTTTGCTTGGAACTTGAGCCGCTTTATTTGTACGCGCTTCCCCGCTCTTCCGGGCATTGAAGGAAATGACTCTACACAGTAAAAAATAAAATGTTAATTGTAACATTTTTTACATGTCCCAGAAAGTCCACTCTAAATTTCAAGTTAAAATAACTCATTCATCGTGTGTTACTTGTTGACAAACTAGAAATGTTAATTAATTAACACTATACTTTACATTTATGTTTGTTCTTTGAATTTTAAGTATGATGTAATAATAACATACAAAATAATTCAACAGTTATATTAACACATGATATTAATAATTTTAACTTAAGTTATGTGTAATAGAAACATTTGATTTTAGTAAATTTGATTATTTTAATTGTATGTCAAAGTTTACGATTATTTGAAGATTTACTTTATTTATGTTAAAATGACTTTAAGACATGTTGATTTTTTGAAATAATTGTGTTACAAGAACTCAAAATAATATTCAATTTCTAAATGACATATATAAAAAGTTAAGTTATTATGTTGACATAAATGTAACACGTGAAAATGTTATAAAAATGATAACATATCTGTTGTATGTTAATTTTACATTGAAATAATATAATCAAATCTTGGTAACACAAGAAAATTTTAATTTATGGACGCACAATTTTTTACTATGTAATGCCGCTAATAAACGACAATTAAGACTACCCTCTGTCGCCTTTGATTAGTGTTTATTAGTGTTATCGTCGCTACGCTCTTTGGCAGTGACGATCACGTTCGAAAGTCGCTGGGGCTACACTCTTCGGCAGCGACAGCGTTTAATGTCACCATCGCTACACTCTTTGGCAGCGACAGTGTGGTCTCGGCGACAACAGAAAGAGTCGATTCTAAGTTTAATAAACGAAGGTCGGTCAAAAGTCCAAGCAAAAACCTAGCTGAAATTCAATTACAACTACCTTTATTTTATTTAAGAATTGCACTTAGTGGATCGGTCTGAAGATCCCAAATGCTTTTGTTCTGACGTAGTACAACGCGCCGTTATGCGCCGCTAGAAGGTCCGTAGGAAATGGCTCTGGACCCGACGAAGTGATGATCGACGTGTAATGCTCCCAGGAATACAATGGGTCGAGAGCCGATGAAGTAATGTCGAGATGAGTGATTGAATAGTAGTTTGTGGCGTTTTTGCCCAGTATTTATACTAAAATCAGCCAAGGCTCTCTGCCAGAGCTCTTGCCCGATTGGTCCTTAAACTAGTGGAGAAGGAAGGTTTCTCTAGGCCCTATCTGGGCCTTCGCGACGGCTGCTACGCAGCCGTTTTTTAGGTAAACAGATAAAAATGCATTCCTAGCTCACATTCGGAAAGTTCGAGAACCGAGTTTCTGACGCAATGCGTGTCTAATAGACACGTAGTCGTATAGACACTGTCTATACGTGACACCTTCCCACTTAAGTCATAGGGGGAGTTGGGGGACATTGATACAGTCATCATATCTCCGCATGAGAACATCTAAGAAGGTTGCGTATCCTATGCATAGATGGCGGTATGATACACGAATAATATAACCAAATTTCGTACGCGAGCAGTAGCTGCTCAATGAATGACAAGTATAAACGTGTTTTGCGTACTCTCAGGTAAATACTTTTCAAAGTCTTTGAAGCGTGATTTTTCACATTAATCTGATTAATACAAAATCAATATTTCGTCAAAAGTATAAAGAAACAGTATATCTCTTACTAATTTGTCGGAAATATTGACATGACTTTGTATTATGTTCGGTTGAGAATATATTTTATTATGCATGACGCCATGATGCAAGTAGACATGTACTACGTTTACGCGAGGCGTTACTTCTGTAGTAACTTACTCAAATTATCGTAACTTCCCTGATAGCCAC